>VWZP01002402.1:282875-594999 GCA_013396995.1 Dicaeum eximium | reverse complement strand
TCTTCTCTTCTCTTCTCTTCTCTTCTCTTCTCTTCTCTTCTCTTCTCTTCTCTTCTCTTCTCTTCTCTTCTCTTCTCTTCTCTTCTCTTCTCTTCTCTCCTCCCACCCTTCACTCTTTCCTTTGGCCCTCCCCCACCGGCAAAGGCATGATCGTTGAGTAAATGGAAAAAAACATTTTACAACATTAAAGGAAGGCTGTTTAGAAAAGGAAGGCCCTGCTGAGGTGTAGAGGAAGCCTGTTTATTAACACTGGACACCTCTTATCTCAGGCAGCTCCAGATGGATGTCCCTTTGGTAATTCCCACTCCGTGCCAAGTGGGGTTAAGCAGGGTAACCACCTTGACGTGGGCTGGTGATCACCAGGGGATCATCGGCTCCTTCAGAGAGAAATTTTAGATGAAATTTAGGGCGGGGGAGGGAGAACCATAAGGCTTCAGCATAAGCTTGCACGTGGCCAGATTTACCTTTGTGGCTGTAAATTGCTTGCTGCCTGGTCCAGAGCCAGGTTTTGATTGAGAGATAAAGTAGTTCAAATCTGTCAATAATTAACTGTCACTCAATTAAGGCTTTCTTAACAAATTAGCACTTGGTAGCACCTAGGGTGCAGGTTTTTCATGGGAAAAGGCTGATGGAGTGATGTTGGCCATTAAGTTTGCCCACTGAGTATCAGCTAATGTCCTGCTCAGTTTAAACACCACTGTGTAAATTTGGTGAATCGGTTCCCAAACCCCATTCCTGCCAGGTTGTTTTTAAGATTAACTGTTTGTTCCCTCCCAGGCTCAACGCTGCAGGTCAGTGCTAAATCAGAGAGCTACCACTGATTCATCAGGGCTTCCAGGCTGTGAGCCCTTAAGGAGCACCGTGATGTAAATGAGGCTGTGGGTCTGAATTCACAGAAATGGTGTGGAGCCCTCCTGACACGCTGCAGCTCCCTCGGAAAGGATGGATCAGTTGTGTAGGCTGCCTCCAGTGTGAGCCACTGTGACGGGTTTCTCTCTCACACAGGGCCTTGGTCTCACCCCACCTGCTCTTTCCATCGGATTGGTGTGAAGGTTGAAAGGGAAAACTCTTCCAACCACTTTATCCCATGAGGAAATTCTCATCCAAGCAGCTGCCACCCGGCTGTAGCTTTCTTTTGCTTCCAGCCTCGTGTGGCCCCGGGTACCTGGGTCCAGCAAGACTTGCCATGACAAATGCCATGCATTTCCAGAAACATTGCAAAACAAAGCTCCATTTATATGCTTCTCTCTCAGATTCCTGGAATAATCCTTGTGTGGCAATAGAGGAACTTTTGGTGTTTCTCGGATAGCAGACATTTTGCCAGTTCCCTTTCATCCCTCTCTGAACTACTTGTGCCATGGGTATATCATCCCACTCTTCCTCTTAATTCTCCAATCAGAGGTTAAAAGTGAATGTCGGGTGTCCTTCAGAGCCAGCAGAGCCATCCCAGTTCACATCAGCTGTTTCCAGCCCCACGTTTGTGCACACTGCTGGACCAACACTGCCGGGATGGGAATTCCCTTGGTTCTTAATTCACAGCAAAGGGCAGGCTCTGGGAGCGGTGATCATTTATCACATCAACCCTGCCAAGGCAGAATCTGCCTCTCCTGAGTCAGAAATCCTTTGCTCTCAGTCAGCATCAGATTCTCCTGGTGTCACACGCCGTTGCACCTCCAGGAGGTGTAAGAGCCGAGTCTGCTGAGAGCTCCAGTGCAAACTCCGGCAGATGCAAGCTCTGATTCACACTGTATTGCAGGAAGGGCTGCGAGGTGGAGGCTGGATTTAGCTTCAGCTCTGATTCGTTCCTCTGATAGGGTTTATTCTCAGTATAGGTTTGGTTAAATCAGGCACTCCTTACCTCACTGAATAGCTTTCCTTCTCTTTTGACCAAAGCATGGCTTACCTGCAGCGGGGGCTGAAGCAATGCTGGACAAAAGTTTAAAAACAAAATTTGGGAAGCTCTCAAGGTTGTTCTTTTTGAGTGAGGACCTTGGGGGATGCACTCTGTTGTCTCATACGAAAACTAATCCCGTAAAAACTAATGCAGCTTTCTTTCTATCAATCATAGTGGATGGAAGAGCTGCCAGAGAGGGACAGCTCTTAGCCAGCACCACCCTACCGAGGTTCAAAGATCTGAACTCTTTCAGCAACCTCCATGTGGAGATTTTAAGAGCACATTTAAAACATACTTTGTGCTGCCCTGTCCTGGTACTTGCATTAAAAGTCTTAAGAAGTTTAAAACCATTGAGCAGGAGAAAAGGAAGCACATTTGATGGTTTAAAACTCTACCCTATCCTGTTGAATAATCAAAGCTGGGAATGTAATTTAGTTTTATAGACTTACATTCTATTGACTGGTTGAGGTTTTTAAGAAAAAGGAAGAATTTTCTGTAGAGGGATTATAACCTGGGGGAATATTTTTTTTTATTATCTGAATTAATATGACAGCAACAGCTTTTAGGAAACTTTTAAAGAATTCTTTTCCAATAGTTATTCCCATTATCTGAAGAGTGCATCCAATCTGTCACCTTTAAGGACTCGGTCTGGCAAGGCATTGAAGGACAACCTTTTCAGGGGCAGAGAGGCATCTAATAGCCTTTCAAAACATTTGCAAAACTTATACTCTGTGCCTGCCAGGGCCATCCCGCGGTGGGCAGGTACCCAGGGACACCCAGGAATGGTTCGGGAGGCAGCACGGGCTTTGCTCACACCTGCGGGCTCCACAGAACCGCTCCCAGCCCTGCCTCCTTTGCGAGGCGTCCTCATGGTGGTGTCAGCTCCCGTCTTTCACAGGAAAGCCCACACGTTCGGGTGTCTCCCCTAGAGGTGGGAAATTCGCGTTTAACACTTGCCTCGCTCCCAAAGACGTGCAAAGTCGCGGCTCTCCTCTCTCTAAAAAAGTCTGTTGCCACCAGGCTGTGGGGTGGGATCGTTCCTACCCCTCCTTTGCTGGTTTTTTGTTTGGTTTTTTTTCCAGTGGAAGAAAGGGACCAAAGAATCACAGGGTCAAAAGGAGAAGAAACAAATAAACCTGACTTTGTGAAAAAGGTGGTTAAAACAGGAAACTGGAAGGGAACAACACACTGCTCCCAGCACTGAATATTTTACCATCTCTAAAGGCTCTGCAATGCAAAGCACAGCACAGGCTGGGGCAGGAGGGCCTGGGAGTCCCTTTGCCCAGGTGATGATGCTCTGAGCCTGTTTGTGGTCCCAGAAGTCTGTGAGCCTTTCTGAAATGCTGCACAGCTTTGCCAGAGTGGATGGAGGTTGTTGCAGCAATTAACGTAAAGGCACTAACATCTTTTATGGATTTTAGCCTTGAGTAGCTGAATCATTAGGTACCTACATAATGTAAAAAATCATCCCACAGTGCCCTAAGCTCCCACTGAAGTTACTGTGTTTACATGCAGCACAGCAGGCCCAAAATAATGTAGGTGCCTTTTTATGAAAAGGGAATACATCCCTGACATAAAGGTCAAATGGCATTTATAACAACGTTAATAATTTCAGAGGACCATGCTATTGAATTCTAGGAAAGATTAGACCTGTTTGGCAATACTGTTTAGTTGCTTTTACAACAGAAATACACTGTTTACCTCCTGAGAGGTTCATAAGGAAAAAAAAATCCAATCTATATCAATGAGTAAGATATTTTCCTTACCAGAGATATTGATTTAAATATTGACTTCACTGCTGGAGGGTTATTTCACTCCGTGCTGCAGATACTCATTGTCAAGTGACATGTGTTTTATGTACTAATAAAAATGTGATTTCTGGCACAGTAATGTTATCTGGATGATTCTGATTTTTTGCATTCAGTTTGGTCTGAAGCAGTTGTCCTTTCTAAAACTGAGTACTTATTTTCTTCTGCATGTCCACGCACTTCACTCCATGTGAATTACTTGCAACTAAGATCAAAACAAAACAAACGTTAAAAAAACCCCTGTACACAGCCCCTTTGTCCTATTAGTTCATTTTCCTTTCAATCTTTCAGCAATGGGTTTAGGCTGTGCAAGACAGAAGTTCTTTATTTAGCAGCCGTAAAGGTGCCGCTGCAGAACCTGTTACAGCTTGTCAGAAAAGCAGCCCGAGTGTGCTCTGGGACAAGGACTGTCTTTTTATTGCAGGCTTATACAACAGCTCTCACGTTGGCTTGCTGACCCCGATCGGGCCTGGTGATAGTGACAACGACAACAATAGCTTGTGCCACCGAGCAGCCACCCCGTGCTCAGGAGGGCTGTGACACCTCCCATCACGGGCCAGACTTGCCAGCTCCTCTCGTGCAAAGTCCCAGCCCAGGAGGGAAAAAAAGCCCCAAAGAGTAAAAATCCCAACCCCCTGAAACCGCCAGTTTATAGACATGAGGATTTATTTCACTGGAGCGTTGCACCCATGAAGCCCAGGTTGTTGCTGAACAGTTTCACTGCTGATAAAATTCTCGTTTCTGTCCAGCTGGCTCTCCCTGCAGAGCCTGGATCCACGCACGTGTGTGGAATTGCACACCCAAAAGGAACCCACCCTGTGGGGCAGCTGGCTGCACTGCTGCCATGCAGCTTGGGAACACCGAGATCTCCTGGGACTGGGAGCACAAGGTGGAGGAGAACCCCTGGAATCCCTCTTTCTCTTACACACCGTCGGGACCAGGTGAAAATGTGAGGCAATGGTAGCACCCACACATGGGCTCTTTGGCACCACCCCAGCTCCTTGCAAGTGGGATGACAAGGGAATAGGGATATTTTCAGGAGGGAATTGCATGCAAAAGGTTAGTCCTGGTCTGAAATTCCTGAGGTTAGCTGTACCCATATCTTCTAGGCGCTATCCAGTTGGCAGCACAGGACCGCTGGTGCCTGCAGGGAGATGGGCTTTGCTTGGCTAAAGTCTCCCTGTAAATCTTTTCCTTGGGAACACTGAATTTCAGGCCATACCTATGGATCCAAGGCCTTTGCACAGCTCAGGACACAAGGGGGGCAGAGACAGACCCTCCTGGAGGTTGTTCACAGCCAAGAAGTGGGGAAGCTGGCGGAACTGCAAATCTCAGACCCTGTTAGGGAGCACTTTCCTGCACAGACTCTGCTAATGGGGGCCTGTGGTGCTGTGAGCAGAAGTTGTTTATTTTGGAAGAAACAGGGAGACAAACAGGGCTTTGGGCCACTTGCAGATTTTTTTTTTTTTTTTTTTAACTGGAGAGAATTGACAACAAGCATGAGAACTGGAATTATGGTACAAATTCACCCTGCATTTTACTAGAGGTTACTTAGCTTAGTTATGTTGCTTTCTGTCTACTTGCACACAAGGAATTTTTCTTTTTCTTTGAACACAATGTTTTAAATTAAATTTTGGGGGAAACTAACGTGACAAGCAAAGTCTTTATTAACCCCAACAGTGTAATTTCGCATTACAAGACTGTGATTCAGAGGAAACAGTGTTGCTAGAACAGCTACTGAGTCCCAGCAAAAATGACAGTTTTCCTCAATCAGTTCCTTTTGTGACCTTGATCTGAACCTTAATCTGTTTTAGCAAAATTCTTTTTATTAGCCATTCATTCTTAATCATACCGCTAATTTTCCTGTTTTTAAACTACCAATTTAAGGCTGCTTTTTTATGGAACTAATCAAGGCTGATGTATGTTATTTTGGCCATGAATTCTAATAATTATTCTTAAGAGTTTTTAAAGTCTGCATTTTCCATAGATAACTGTCAAAACTGTAGATAGGCAAAGAATGTCTGTGATATGTTTCTGTGATATGGCACATCCAAGTCTGCTTTCTTATCTTTAGTGAAAATAACCATTACGAGCATTGGGTAGGGAATCTGAGCCTCACCTTCTTTTCTTTCCTTACATCAGCACTTGCTTTTCATTACTACTATTATTGCAGACAAGCATCATTGGGAGGAAGAAGAGTTTTCAGGATCAGGCACCATTTGAGATATTTAGAATGAAAGAATAAACATATACTTGCAGCTGTCTCGCAGAGATTGTAAACTGTTGTAGCTAGTGACTAGTGATTTTTCTTTGCCTATGATATTAAGGAACAGATTGTGTTACTGTACTTATCTCTACCTTTACAAACAAACACATCAGGGAATTTTGCCGAGCAGAAGAAACCCTGCTTGTTATCAAACGCCTAGCTACACCGACTACAGGTTTTTGTACCTTTTCGGCAAAAGCTTCAAAACATATTGTGGCTTGGTTAAGCTGAGAACTCTTTGCAGCATAAAGGGAGCCTTTCTGTGCCCGTGGTGCGCGCTCGGCTCCGCGGCGAAGGCAGCGCTCGCTGCTGTTATTTGTCATTCCTGCGGCGGCCGCGCAGAGATCGCAACCCCTTGTCCTCGGCTTTGTACCCACCAGAGACGCTTCTTCCCCCGCCGAACTGATTAACATCACGGCGGGGCTATGATCTTAAAAGCCTGGCACTTCTGATTGGGCTTTTGTTGAAGTTTGCCGAGCTGACTGGGCACCGGGGGCTTTGTGCGTGTGCAGCCGGGTGGTTGCAGGGGGCGGCCGCGCTCGGCCCCCCCAGCTGGAGGTGCCGTTGGAGCAGCACTTGGGGAGAAACTTTACAAGGGTTTTCCAGCCTGAACCCCTCTCTCTGCGCTCAATGGGACTTTGTCAAGGGACGCACTAACATTTCGTTAGGGAGTGAAGCAGATTTCTTAATTGCAAGTGAACTAAGCTTGACAGATAGGATTTTCTACTCTAAAGAGGGAGGAAAGCCAGAAATTTGGGGGTTTTGTGTGTTTGCTTGTCGTTTTTTTTTTATGAAAGATGCTCAGATGTCTTGGTAATAAGTTCCCATGCCAGATGGAAGGCAATGGCTGGAAGAGTAGAGGAACAAAGACTCTTCTCAATCTTTTTCCCTAATTAAATCCCTTTTTTCTATAAAAGTGCAATGTTTTCCCCACCAGTTTGAAAGGATTGCCATGTCTGATTGTTTGAAAAGCTATAGGTTAATTGTGTTATATGTATCTGTAGAAAAATAAATGCTATATGCAAAAATGGATGAAAGTGCTCAAATAGCCCATTAATTAACTCAGCCCCATTGTTAGCAGGGTTGGCATTAGAGGAAAGAATAATGCCTTTTCAATCCGAAACCTTCCCTCCCTCCCCATCCATTTTATCTCTTCTTGTCACTTCCTATTAGCTGATCATGACATCTTATCTTTTTCCTGAAGGGTGGGCCAGAAGATTACTTTGGAGCTCATGTAAGTGACACTCCAAGGATTGGCCGGCAGCAGGTTCAGCGGCCCCGGCCCCCGGAGCCGCGGGATGTCATCGCTGTGACATGCCTGGAAACCCCAGCTCATCCCTCAACTGTCCAGTTAGAGCAGCATCTCCGTCATGTTGCACTTCCAGTCTGTCACTGGCACGGGTTCACGCTCCTCTCCCGGGAACCCTGCTCGCTTTTGCTGAGGACTGTGTTTTTATTTTTAACACAGAGTCCTTCACATCGGTGGCACTGAGGGCTTCTTTTGCAGGATGGGATTCTGCTGTAGGAGGGAATGGCTGGGGATCCCACGCCAAATGTGCCTGCACGTGCTAAGAGGGGAGCTGTGCATTAAAGCACACTCTTTTTTCCATCCCTCTGTGGGAAGGAGTTTTTGGGAGATCTCTGCCTGCCTGGAGGTGTGGGGCTGTCCCAGCAGCTTCACCCCACAGCAGCCACCTGGTCCCCAGAGCCCAGGATGCTCCTGGTGGGGGAACACAGCCAGAGTGCTCCCACCAGCTGTAGCCAGACATTATGGCTCGTGCTGGAGGGACTCGCTGCCGGCACTGTAATTGCAGGCTAGCTGGATTTTTGCTGTGGTATTACAAATTCCCCCAGGGAAGCCCACAGCTATGACCATTTTCATGGTAACATTGTCAGGCATGAGTCATTTTCTTCCCTCTCTGTCTCTGTTTGTCCTCTCTCTCTCACACACACACACTAAAAAATGCAAGGACAAATCAACAAACTGGTAAATAAAATTTAAATGCTGCTTTAGTTCATTCTCAGCCCTCTTCTTCTGGCTGAGTGTACAGTTTGATCAGTTTGAGGTAATTTTTTTTGGTTTTTTTGCTATGATAATGTGACATAAAATGTATGGGTCATGTGAATGTTGATACTGGAATGATGACTTTTTTATCTTATGTGTTACCTCATTTTTGTTTGCTGTGTTACTTCTAAGAGTGTTCTGATTAAAAAATTAACCAATAAAACTAATCCTTAGACAACAAATCACTGTCAAGATAAAAACCCAGGAAACTGACAAAGTAACAGGGTCACTATTTAAGATTTTTTTTCACCTGGCACTTCTTCATTAATCGTCCAGGTCTGTTAAGGTTATTGTCACCCTTTCCCTAAACATCTGAATACATGTTCTGTGTAACATCCCATTGTATTGCACTGGCTACATTATCACAACTCACATGAGTAAGTACTTGCAGGGTTGGTGTCCTTGGCTGTGAACCAACTTTCTGGTGTATTCTGGAATGTTCACTTTGGTGCCTTAAAGAAAAAAAAAATCACTGAAAGAAAGAACTGTGAAGTTGGAAGTGCCTAAATTCAGGTTGCTTTTGCAAGACATGTGGCAGACTAATTCGGATATCGTGTTCATCCTGAGCAACACTGCATGGCAAACTGCTGCTGAACCACACAGTCTTTAGCAGGAATGGATTTGATTTCTCCCCTCTCCTCTTTCTTGGTCACTCTCTCTTCTTCAGCAAAATGCTGAAAAAAACAGGGCTTGTGGAACCAGTGCTGTGTGTGCTTAAAAGGTAGGGGGAAAGGGATAAAACATCAGGAGGCTCAGCTCAGGTGATCCTGGAGAGTGTCAGAATGAAGGATGCAGGTAGAGTAAAAAGCAGGTGAATTTGTACATCACAGTGTCTGGGTGAAAATTTTGGATGCAGTGACCAGATCTGTGTGGCCAAACGTGTGCTGAAGGCACCACCAAGGACATGTGACCATGAGTTTGCCAGAGAGGCCTCAGGTTTTGTATTTTGTTAGATTTACGTTTGTGGAGTGAGCAGAAGATGAATAATTTATGGCGGTGACCACTTAGATGCCATATGTCATGTTTTTTTTTAAACCAGTATGGGTTTTTTAATACACAAAAGGGAACAGACACTGGAGCTGAACTTTCTTCATTTTATTCAGGAAGACAATACTTAAAATGCTTGGAGAAAAGGGAGCCCTTTTTATGCACTTTGAATCTGCACTAGACTTGACTAGTCAGTATCACTCTTTTTGCAATGAAAAATAAAAATAGTGTTTGAACAGTGTCACACACAAGAAGAAACAAGATTTTTGCACAGGTCTCAGTAAAAGACCATACTTTAGTGTGGTTCTAAAGTTTAGTGAAAGCATATCTCTGTCCATTATTTAAAAATGCATATTTAAGTGAGCAGCCACTTAATTCCCACCCCAGTACAGAAATGGTAGCCTTGATGTCACAGGCAAATTTTTGTAGGTGGTTAGCACTGATATTTCTGGGACATTACATTGGAAATATTCTATTGTGTATTTTATTTTGCTGTGAGAAACATGAAATCCTTGCAAACTCAGAGTTCACATGTCCTTTTAAGTCTTAAAATATGTTAATTTTACATGCCAAAGTCTTAAGAAGTGTTTGACTGCCCGTGGCTTTTGTGTGCATCTCCAGATGGCAGATGCCATTTTGTGTTTCACATTAATTGAGTAAATTTCCTTGCTCTTTGTACATATTGCAGAGGAAGCCATTCTCTGCTTTCAATAGGACAGAACAGCTCTTTGGCATCAAACCCTTCTGGTCTGGTGGTACTAAAACTGTTTTAAGGTGGAATTCTGAGAACAAGCTTTTGGAAATACAGATTTCCTCTATTGTAGATGAAAGTCAGGCATTTAACAGTTATCTTAGAAATATCTTGAGGGTTTTTCCTGCTGAATTGTGAAACAAACCAGATAGGATAACCTCAGGGGCTGAAGACATAATAAGATATATGTTTTTTCAATATTCATTTAGCTAAAGGAAAAAAAAAATTCTTTCATCTTGAAGGGCACTGTGTTTTGGGGGGTTTTTTCCTGCTGGTTTTGGTTTTTCCCCCTCTCACTTTCTAGATTAAAAAAAAAAAAACAAAAAAAAAAAGAGTTCCCAAGGCCTTTAAAACACCATATTTTGATCAAACATCAGGTAAGAATTTGCAGTATTGCTTTTTGGGGCACAGGCAATGAGAGAGGGTGTGAGAAACACCTGAGGGATCCTGCCCAGTGCTGGGAAGCAGGAATGGCCACCCCACTGAGCATCCTCGTGGGCACACCAGCCATCCTCTTCCAGCACAAAGCCCATGGGATCCATGTGGCACCGAGCCACCCACCCCTCATAAAAGGGCATTTTAAGTTTGAAAGAAAGCTGTGGCGCTCAGCATAAAAAGGTGTAGCAGTTCTGTAGCTAAGCCTGCCCTAAATCCAGATGAATTTCTGTATGGAGCTAATAGTATTTATAAAAGTTAGGTGTTTGTGAGGAGAATTTATGCACAGCAGCACCTTAGAAGTGGCTTGATATGTTTTTATACCAAGATAAAATGAGTTCAGCAATGAGATTTTAAATCACCTTTTTTTAATTTTTCCTGTACGTTCACTCCTCCAAACTCCCTGTAGAAGGGAAGCAAAACAAATACCCTCTCTGTTTGAAAAAGAATATAGAAGACAGAAGTTAATGCTCATCAAAGAAACCCAAGATTATATGTCATGTTAGTAATCAGATTTTTATCATGGTAAGTGGTGTCCAGATATAGTTGAAGTGGGCAGTGTACATAATAACATAATTATGGGTGTTATAGTGACGTAACAGCAGCAGGAGCTCCGCTCCTGACTCCTTTGTTTTCCATTCACACCCACGATGATCCACTGCTATATTTAGTTGTTTTTCACAATGCTACCTAATACTGTCATCGCAAGAATTTTTTTTTTTAAGTAATAAAATAAAGATAAGACAGTATTGATTTTCCACGGAAGCTGAAACACTGGAATCTTTTCTTGCAGATGACGATTCAAACTGAGGGGGAGGGTGGGGTGTTTTTTTTTGTTTTGTGCTCTTTTTTTTGATAGATTATTGTCATCTTTTGTGTGTGAAACGCAATTGCAGTCGAGGCAGAGCAGCAGCTGGTGGGAACCGTCCCAGTGCCGCTGCCTTCTGCGAGCTGGGACTATCTGCGGCCGAGGAGCTGCTCCAGACAATTTAAGGCAAGCTCGTGGAGCATGAAAGAGCTGAGATTATTACATAACTAAGTGGTGTTTGGGGATTTAAATAAAGGAAGTTTTGACTGCTGAATTGCTGTACTTTAACAGTTCTCAGTCTATCATTTTTGGCACAGCCTGTTTGCGTGGCACTGCAGTTCCAAAGAGACCCAAAAAGCAGCCCTGTGTTTCTCAGGTAGTGCTGGCAAGGTGTAGGGCAGCCCAGCTCAGCCCCTGGGTGGTGCCTGCAGCAGAGGACGTGTCATTCTGCCTAAACTCCATCGCAACTGTGCTTCCCATGCCTGGAAGTTAGGCATTACAATTCTCCCAAAAGAAAAGATCTCATTTTCAAAGAATAGCTTTTGTGGTCAGATACACCTGCTGTGGTGAACTAATTATTGGTATGTGGGGCTGTGTGATACCCGTCGGCATTTTGCTTTGGCCCACAACAAGAAAAAAAGAGGTTTAATGCCTCATGGAGCACTGGTTTTCCATCTATGTCCTTGTTATCACAGAACTGGCTCCTGAATTAAAGCAAAGGCTTTGTCAAACACCACCAAATCAAGTACGCCCCAAGTGGACCTTGCAATGTGAACATCAGAAATGTCTTCTGTGTTTAGCAGTATGGGAAAGTATGATGCTGTTATAAAGAATAAAACACTGAGGAGTCCCAGACTAGATGAAGCCACAAGTCCAAGAGCCCTGGAAGGATGCTGTTTGCCAGCTTTACAATAGGTTTATTCAGCAGGAGTCAGCAGGGTTGCCTATCTGTGTTCCTATAGTCAAAGCTCATTCATTCTGTGCAACATAGGTCAGCTCTGGTGCAACTATTGATATCTGTAGAGCACTTGCCCTACTGCTGTGATTTAAAAAAAAAATCAGCACTGCAGCTACAAAGCTTTACTGGACTCCTCTGTGTTGTATTTATTGCAACATCACAGCTCCCTCTTTCTTTAGTTGAGTACATGTACTATGTCTTACCCAAAGCGGCAATAACATGTGAACAAAGATGGAAGGGGGTCTGCATAAGAAGAGCTTTCAAAAATTATACCCTCTTCCCAAGATCTTTGAAAAAGTATTTTGACAGCAGACAAACAAATACTCCTCAGTCTCAGTCTTTGCATACATTCAGTGTCTCTGCACAGAGGATCCAGGAAATTCAATATTTATTCTGATTTCAAATTACTCCAGAATAACTAAAACGCTGCCCTTGCCTTCTCCTGGGCATCTTTTAATCAGCTCATCTCTGTGTAGGAAAGTGGTCACTGTGTATCACCGAATCCCCAAATCCCTGTGTACTTGGGTGAGCCTTGGGGCTGCCTGCAATGGTCCAGTGTAGTTTTTGTGAGAGAGACACATGGTGCCATGAAGAGCTGCCCAGACTGAGGCTGCCAAGATGCAAGATAAGAGGATCACCTGTAGCCAGTCTCTCAGAAGGCAACTAATATATTGAATAACAGTAGCACAGACAACTGATCTTTGTCTACTGCCAAGACAAGCAGTTCTGCTAATGAGATCAATGCAGTCTTCCATATGTAATAAGGCTTATTCTCAGCTTGATGAAGGTGAAGACAGAAATTCCTAAAAATCTGGATTTTAATAGCCATATTCAGGCAGAATTCACTTTTGCCTCATTGAGCACTGCAAAAGACTTAGGGCATAAGACAGGAGATTAGGATTTTGGGCAGAGGAATTCTCTTCATCACTTTGCAAGGCATATAGCAGACCACTGCCTCACTTTCCCTGACTTCACAGTGTTGATTTCTTTCCCCAAAAAGAGTTGTCTGACTGAATTGAGAACCGTGAATGAGGTTCTCATATGCAACAATGCTTAAAGCCAGAGCCATGCCTATAAATATGGAAATGAGAGTTTTACTTTATTCTGGGAAGGGCTGGAACTTTCCTCAGGAGACTTTCTCTGACTTCAGGACTGGTTTCAGTAAGTAACCTTGGCAATGCAAAATGGAAGTGCATGAATAAATTAATTGGAAGATGTACATGCAGCTCCTGCCACTCCCCAAATACCTTTCCCAGCTCTGAATGCAACACAGATTTTAATCATGGAGCAACAGATGATTGATGGATGATTAATAGCTAATTTATGAGATTCATTTAACTTCGTTTTACTTATACACTGTATGTAGAATTAGTTAAGGCTTGTACAGGAAAGGAAGTGATGAGCCATTGTTCCCATTAAATTATAATGACAGCCTTCCTCATCACTGTATATTTATTATGTAAGAAAAGGAAATGTCTAGTAAAATCTGTATAGGTTAATAACACCTTCATAATATAGTCTCTCTTTTCTATTGACTTGAATAGCCCTCCTACTGACTTTTACTGGATTATTAGAGTTAATTACATCAATTGCAATATAATTGATTCTTAAATACTATGTAGGAACCTCATACAATTATAGAAAAACAAAAGTCATCTAGACATCTCTGATCAGAAAAGATTTGGAATTCCTGCACATTTAATTCCTGTTAATCACCAGTCAGTTTGGACATTAAGATTGCAGGGTTTCTTGTTTTCTTTCTGTTAGGTTTTGACAGAATTGATAGTTTTACAACATTTAACTCAGTGTGCATGGAAATATAAGATTAAAGAGACAAATGTAATTTGCTAAAATCGTTGCTTCATCTCCTAAAAGTGAAATGAATTACCTGCCTGTCTATATCAAAATACAACTTACCCACACACATGCATGCTCAAGAGAGAAAAAATCCCCCGAAATAGGTATTTAACATTCAAAGTTGAAGTCCTTTATCCACAGGTGCAAGCATTCCTACAGATCATGCTTGCTAAAGTCACCGAGGGCCTTCCATGTAAGGACATGAAGCAGAGCTGAACACTGATCTCCAGAGAGCAGGAGATCTATACATTATTTCACTGAGTAACTTTGACATGAAAATGGTTTCTAAAGGACGGTTCTGTATTCCAGATAAAGATTACGGACCATTCAAAAGAAGGTGCTTTAAGATAAACCCTCTGAGGGATGCTACAACATTATTAAGCAGCAGTTCAACTTTAAAGCCAGTCAAACATAACATTTTTTGTGACTCTGTTCCTGGTCAGAGTCCCCTGTGGTACCAGCGTAGGAGATGTTAGTAAATTTTTTTTTTCAGCTGACTTTGTTACAGCTCTCCAGTGGCCTTCCAGGAGCCGTGAGGTGTTTTGCAAGAGTGAGTTTGCTTTGTGTTTGTGCAGCTCAAGTCCTCAGAAGGTAAATTCAACACTCTTTGTGCTGCTCCTTTAAATATCCTCAAGTCAATTTGGTTGTGTGGGGATATCACTTCTGAGCTTCAGCTGAGTGGTGCGTGCAAGTTCTTGTTATGCAAAACAGTAACTTTGGTTACGGTTATTATTTTTAGTATTATTAATATTTTTGCTTTACAGATTAATGCACACACTTAACCACACCGCAGCAGCCGGCTATCAAAGGCTTCCCTGAGGAAAAATTAAGCACTTGGAGCAATAAATTATGAAAAGACTACATCTAAGGGCACCATCCACCTTGTTCTCACACCCGCTTTAAGTGTTAAATAAATCATAACATCCTGTTCATCGTGCCGTCAGTAGGGGTTAAATAAGTCACTGTAAATGAGCTCCAAATCATAGGACGTAGCTGGCTTCCAAGTTTTTTGTTTGCAAGGAGAAACAGCCCCAGGCTTTTGATAGTTCGGGTCTTTAAGGAAAGTCTTTTTTTCCATTCCAACTACTTCCTGTTAACGTGGAAATGAGAGGAAATGAACATTAAGCAGAAGGATGGGCCCATCCTTTTCCAGTCGTGTGCCTAATTTGTCAGGTGCAATATTGGCACCTGGAGGCTTGTTTTGGCTCCTATTACATCCTTGCTGGGGAAATATCAGGATACTTGTAACTAACAGCATAGGACTTCAAAGCATTTTTGTTATAGGGAGAAAGAAGAAAGGCTGCCGCCGTTAGAAAATGCAGAGCTGAGCAGCCCAGTTTGTTTGCAGGGTGTGTTGTAAACAGCAGACAGTTAAAAAAAAAAAAAAGAAAAGGAAAAGAGAAAAAGTCTGTGACATTTCAGTCTAAAACTAGTTGTGGCCATTAAGCCTGTAAGATAAATACACCCTAAGGAGTACATCTACCCCATAAATTGCCTTTTGGAAATACATGTCTTAAGTGTGTTCTTCATAGTTCTAAATCTTCACATAAAACATCCTTTTTGCTGAGAACTTGTCAGCACATATGTCCATTTCAGTGGGAAGCTTAAGGGTTTTGTGGCAAAAGTATTTACAACCTCGGAGTTGCAGTGATGGGAAAGCTGTTTTAAGTGACTCCGGATCAAAACCTGCAAACTTAAGGTTCTGCCTGGTGTCTTTACTTCATGCCAAACACCATAGCTGTACTTTGTCTTGTGGGACCTTCCTTGTATTAAGAAAGTGTCCAAGCTGAGTTAGAGACTCCCTGCTTGGGCAATATATTAGTGATGCATCTCTCTGGATGACTCTGTAGAAAAAAGTGTATTTAACACTCCTGTAACAAAAAGAATGAGACTGAAGTTGAACTTATTCCCCAGCAGTGTTTCAAACTCTGATTTGACTAGGGCTGGTTTGAGTTTTTAGAACTGATTCATGTTTTGGGCCAGAGTAAGTATTCATGTGCCACTTTTTTTTTTTCCATCATGAATTACAATTAATTAACATTTAGTGGTGGGAGGAGAAAAGACAGTGCAGCTAATTAATATTTCATTCAGGTAAAACATAGTGAATCAAGCCATGAGTGATATATACAGATCTGCAGCTGTTCTGAGAGCAAATTCACTCAGATCAGTGAAATGAGATAATAGACTTGGGAAATCCAGCTGCTGTGCAGATGTTGGGTGAAATTTTCCAGGGAGAAGCAGCTATGCCATTTTTTGTGCCAGATTCTGCATCTCTTGCTCAGGAGGAGGCCTCTTTTTCTGGATGGCAAAGTTGCAGAGAAAGCAAAGCCTGTGCTGAGGAAACTTTTGTGAGTTTGGGATTCACTGACCCTTTTCTCCCAGGTCAGTTCCACCCGTACCTGGGTCAGATGGAAGTCTTGAGGTCAAGCACCCAGAGTCACCTCTTCCCAGTGAGCAGGCACTATACTGTGCCTCATTCCAGCCATCCTGGACTCCAAAGTGTCTCAGTCTGACTGCTGAAGGTGGCCATGTGTTTTAGAGTGACTGTTTCTGTCTTCACCTGAACATTGTCAGGTAATCAATCATTTGCTTCAAGGGTACTGTCTTTTGAAGCCATCAAAGATTTCTTTTTTATGCTTCTCTTATTTACACAGGGCATTAGACTGGTAGAGGAGACATGAAAGGAGTTTGATGATAGTTCTATCTTGGTACTCAGGGCACTTCAGCAATTTTTTTTTCAGAACCAATGATTCTTGGCCTTCATCTTCCTGAGAGTGCCCAAATAACACCAATATAAGGCTTCTTTGTTAGAGAATCATAAAATAGTTTGGGTTGGAAGGGCCCTTGAAAGGTGGTGTAGTCCAACCCCTCTGCCTTGAGCAGGGACACGTTCAGCTAGACCAGGCTGCCCAGAGCCCCACCCAACTGGCCTTCCAGGCATGGGGCATCCACCACCTCTCTGTGCAACCTTTGCCAGTATTTTGCCACCCTCACTGTAAATAATTTCTTCCTTTATCTGTAGCCTGACTCTATCTTCCTTCAGCTTAAGACCATTACCTGCCTCCTGTTCTGTCACTCCTGGCCCTATTAAAAACTCTGCCTACTTCTTTCTTGTTGACTCCCTGTAAGTGCTGAAAGACTGCAGCAAGGTCGCCCTGGAGTGCTTTCTTTTCCTGAGCAATCCCTGTTCTTTCAGCCTGTCCTCGTAAGGGAGGAGTTTCCTCCCTCTGATCGTTTTGTCTAGGGAAAGAAATCTTCTGTGGCTACACCTGCAGCAGCCATAGCACCTTGTTGGATGACTTCAGTGCAGGGCTCTGCAGCAAAGACAATTTGGTCTGAGCTGTTTAGCAGACATTTAAACTCAGCCCAAGGATTCTGCAGGGAAGTGATGAGGGCTGCTGATGGGATGTGTCCTGCTGACTCAGTGCTGGGGGTGATGGAGCTTGAGCTTTAGGGGAGCTACAAAAGTGGTCGGCGATAAGGAAAGAGAGGAACTTAACAATCCTTTACTCCCACACCCAGAGACATTTCTGCTAACTGTGGCCTGGCTTCTGCTAAACTGCAAAACTACAAGAACCCAGAAAATATCTGAAATAAGTGCAAGGATCAACCTACGTATGCTCGTTTATATATTTGCAACTAACTGAAAGGAGATTGTAGCAAGTCTCTTTTCCCAAGTAACAAGGGCCAGGACAAGAGGAAATGGCCTCAAGCTGAGCCAGGAGAGGTTCAGATTGGATATTAGGAAAAAATTCTTCATGGAAAGAGTTGTCAAACATTGGAACAGGCAGCCCAGGGAAGTGGTTGGGTCAGTAACCCTGGAGATATTTAAAAGACATAGTTGTACACTGTAACACACATCTAGTAAACTCAGTTAGGGTCATGGTTTAGAGGTGGACTTGGCTGTGCTGGGTTTAAAGTCAGTCTCGGTGTTCTTAAAGGTCTCTTCCAACCCGAATGACTCTATGATTTTCCTCTAGTAACCTTCCCTGTTCTCTGTTATCCCAGGGACACCAGGAAGGATTAGTGCTGCAGGATACCCCAGTGTCCTCTCTGCCTCCACAGATGAACATTTTACTGGCACTTTCCTGCACCAGTTTGAGGCATGTACATTGCCAGCACACAGAGGCACTGCAGGATCTAGGTAACTCACTTTCTTATTCTGTAATTTTTGGACTTATATCACCATCTACAAACACAGATGCTGTGAATTTTGAGTAATATGCAACTTGCCCTCCTTGTGGATGGGTGAAAGGGCTTTGCAGGCAGAATACAGCCTTGTTCTGGTGACAGGTTCCACTTGGGGCTCATCTGGCATGTTCTTTCCTATTGTGTCAATTGCTGCATTTCTCTGCATCTCTAAGAAATGCAAATAAATAAATAAATAAATACACAGGCTTTGGGAGCAATCCTTGGCAGCTACAGTGATTGTCAACTCCCTGGATTCCTCATCTCCATGAGTTCAGTTGGAATTGGTGTGCTCCTCACATGCCATTTGCGTGGCTCAGGAACAGTAGCATTCAGCACTTCCTTTTCCTTTGTTTTAGAGAATTACAGGACAGGTTGTGTGCTGGTGCAAATATAGCTGGGTGCTCTCCACTCTGGTGTCTTTTTGTACCGTATGTATAGCTTTGATAAGCAGCATATGTGTCTGCTTCCCGACTGTACAGTGTTTCCACTCTGATCTCAGGAGTGCAGCTAAATCAATATATCCTTTGTGATGTGCAGATGGAAATAATCTCCAGAAAGATGCATTTCTGAGCTCTGCCCAGTATGTATTTATTTGAGAGGTACAGCTGGTTTGTGGAAAGGTACAATCCAAGACCATATGTGAGCACACTGCTAGCCCAGCTCAAGCAGCTTCACACTGGTATTGCAGCCCCTCATGACCATCAGCAGGGCCTCTGGAGGCTCCTTTGATGTGAAGGGAGTTGCCAGGCAGGGTGTTGCTTTACCCCTGAGGGGCACAAGGAGGGCAGCCTGTCTTTACAGCCGCCTGTGCTCTGCTGCTGGCTGCCAAACCCTCCAGCATCCCTCAGGACCGTGTAGCTGCCCCTGGCCAGGCTGCCACAAGGTGCTCTGCAGTCCTGCCCCCTGAACTGGACCAGGTGCAGACAGGCCATTTCCATCTCAGAGTGGTGTGGGCAAGGTTTGTTGGTGCATTTCTGTCTGCTGCTGCTAGTTACTGCACCTAAATCCAGTAGATCAGCAGATCCCAGTAGATCCAGTAGATCCAATTCAGATCTGTAACCAGATACAAGTCGAAATGTCCCCATATTCCATGACTGCTTGGGGTGACACTTGGATTCAGGTGCAGTGTCCACAGGTGTCTGACAGACTCTAAGTTTCCCATCCTATGATTTAGGAGAATTCAATTTCTGGTAGTTATGCCCAATTCAAGCCCTCTGGATGCTAAATGGGTAACTTGGGTCTAGTAAACTCACACTGGCACTGTAAAAACACCTTCGTTTCCTTAAAGGCTTGCACTGTCAAAAATTACATGATGATTTGAATTAGAATACGTGAGGACCTGGCAAACCATTCACATCTGTAAAAACTCCTAATAAAATATTGTACAGGGCAGATTGAAGTAACCAAAGAAGAGAGACAAGTGGTTTTTTGGCAAGATTCACCTCAGCTGTTAGTATGAGCTGTTTTCTTTCCATGGATTAGGCAGCAAAACCAGGGCAAGGGGTGCTGCACTTGGGGTACATTGTAGGGGTGGCTGTAGGGGAGCACTTGGGTGGCACCATGACCTGTCATGCTCCCAGCCTACAAACTGCACAATGGTATGGGTGCTGGGGCAGTTTTCATGTTTTCTTGCACAGATTTATTCACAGATGCTTTAAAATATAGCTCCCCTGTGCAAGTCAAGCTGTGAACACCTGAGGTTTGGTTCCTCCCAGAGCAGTTTCACAAGAAACTTGTGCTTTCTCTCCCAGAGTGGACATTTTCCATCTAATTTTACAACCCCAAAGCCTCACTCCTGTGCATAATCAGATGTCCAGTCAGAGAGCTCTCCATGAATAAAAACTCTTGGGATTTCAGCTCACAAGTTGAGCTTCCAGTTACATACTGAAAGCAGCCCTGGAAAACTCACTTCTACCCACTGAGTTTGGACAAATACTCCTGAAATAGTCTGTTCTCTGTCTCATGCTCCTCTCATCACCATCTTCAAATTACTAAGGGCTAATTTTAAATCAAGTTACAAATACTTCCTAAGTACAGGAGCCCATTGCCATGTGCTGGAATCATCTGGGAGCTGTTCTTCGTCTTCCTTAGTAGTGAGGTGACGTGAGGTGAAGTGAGGCAGGGAGGCCCAGCACCATCATTCCCTCCCTAGAAAGGTCAGTGCAAGCTGTCAGGAGCCTTGGGACCACCAGGAGCCTTGGGAGCACCACTTTGTGCCACAGTGGGGGCCTTTGGGACCAGACTCTCTCCCCTACAACATACATGCATTGTTGTGTGTGTGTGTGTCTACAACAACTTCCATTGCAGGATCCTTCAAATGTGCCCTTCAGACCTTACAGGGAGTGTCTTTTGCCATATGAGGAGCCCCTTGGTCCCCTGAGAGGAGGAGCACATGTGGCAGCAGGGGTCCTGCCCCTCCTGCCCCCCTGTGTGCCCCTGGGCAGGATGGTCCCCTTTGCACAGCCAAGCACTGTGATGTGACACGGTGACGTGGGCTTTGCAGAGGTCAGGCATCAGTCAGCAGCAGGGCTCTGGCATCCCCTCACAGCTCTGCTGGTTGTAATATTTATTATCTGTGCTGTGATAATGCTCGAAAATGGATGCTTCTTTCTGAATGAAAGGAAAGTCGCTGCTCGTATCTCAAGGATAAAAGCCTGTCTGGCTGGGAATCAGTGCGGGGTGCTGAAAACGGGCAGAGAGCTGAGCCAAGCACAGTGGTCCTGTCCCTGCAGAGCAGTGCTTTGGTTCCCCAGAGCAGAGGTTGCTGCTTTGGCACTGGGATGGACCTCCCCTTCCTTTTGCCATGGTAGAAAACCCAACCCACTCTCCAGCATGGACTGCCTAGGCAAGCCAAGCCCTGCAGAGCCTGGTCCTGGCTCACCGTGGTGATAACCAGCCATATGTCTTCTGTTCACACCCTTGCTATTGGTTTGTCAGCTTTGCCCCCTCTGCCAGCCCAGCACCCCAGGTGCTCTTCCTTCACTTGTGTTTGTTTGACCTTGTGGTCCTATTCTCAGTGCATTAACTCTGATACAGCAGCAGGAGGTTTCAGGAGGTTTTTCACGAGGTCTTCGGGAGGTTTTAGGATGAAGGCAGTGGAGTGATGCTGTTACAGCACAGCCTATGAGGAAAGGTGCCTGACAGGACTCACATCTCTTACCCAAGAGGAGAGGGAAACACATGAAATCCTGTCTGAATTCATGGTGTAAAGGGACAATGTGAAATGGCAATATTTTTGTTTTTTAGCCAAAATGTAAATTTTGCAAAATGTGAGTCTTGCTGTCTGAAAGGTATTTAGTGTCCTTCAAGACACCATTTCAGTGAGCTCACCCCCAGGACCATGCCCTCATTGGAACTGCATGTCTGTGCATGCACACTGCCCAGCACAAACCCAAAAATCCTTCCCTCTAACCAGTTTGCAGAGCCCTGCAAAAACCTATGGGAATATCTGGTTTTGCATGCAAATATTTACCAAGAAAAAATGGATACTTTTCCAGAGCTTCCAGTACAAGGCTTCTCCTGCAGAGAAACTGCCAGCTGTACATGCGTGCTGGTTTGGCACTGGGACAGCACATTCCCTAGAGAGTGGAATGAAACCACAGACTCCTTTTGCTCGTGGAGTAAACCCCTTTCCACCTTCCAAAGCAGGTGAGAGCGTGCTGAACCCGCTCCTGCATTCTAGCTTGGCTGTTTTCTAAATGTCATTTGAAAGTCTCGCCCCCTCCTCCCTCCTCCCTCTGTCCCCAGTTTTATCCCTCTTGCAGGAGGCAGCCATCAGCAACAAAACCACAATGCAGGGTTTGGCTGGCTGCATGCATCCAGCAGCTGCTCTGTTCCAAGTTCTGGGCAAGCCGCAGCTATCCAGATTCCCGCTTGTCCTATGTCTTCTGCCTCAGTTGCAGTACAGCATCTTGAGCTAGAAGTACCACTAATTGACCAGCTTGGACAGGTTGCCAGCACTGCAGTACAGTCAGCCTGCTGTCCCCAGTTGTCTGTGCTTTTCTTCCCTCCACTACACTTCCAGTCCTTCCTGATCCAAAGCTTGTGACATCTTCCAAGTCCTCCTTGCATTCAAGACTCTAATTCGGCATGTGGTATGCTGTGCTTTTCCAGCAGGCTGCTTTTTGTCATTATCTCTCCACCCAAGTGAATGTTCAGGATGGGCATGTTCTTTCTTCCATTATTGCAGAGAACTAAAATGTAAGCAATAAATGCTAAAGCCAAATTTTTCTAATACAAAGCATCAAGCAAAATCTTTGTGTTCTCATATAATTATTCCAAAGGAGTTACAAGCCTGGAAGTAAAAATACAATACTGTGTCTTAAAATATGGAGCAGTGTTTTCTTTCAGGATAAGGATAAGAATGGGATTTAAGTTTGCTTTATCCCATTTCTTCACTGTGTTGTGCTGACATGATTGTTCAAAGAAATTGTGCTTTTGGAAGGAAAAGGTTAAAGTTTGCTACTGATATTCATCAGGAGATGGATATTTAATCTTTAATCTCTTGTTCTAGGCCCCTACTTCGGATCAACTCATTATCCCGAATAAACGATGTGTCATTCCCATTATTTATGTTTCACTGCAGCCAAAGTATCTGGACCTCGTTTTGGTAAGCACCATTCATTTCGACCCATTCAGTATTAATCTCCCTTCTAACATCTTTCCTGTCCTATGTGCTGTCCCCTATTTGCTTTTATGTTTTCCGCAGAGTGTTTATAAAAGGATAATCTTTTACAAAGCAGACAGAATTTTTGTGTATAAACTGCTCTGTTTGAATGCCTCATTGATATACCATCTAAACTGAAGTGTTCAGCAAGATTAGTGCATCCACTGAGCCACTGAACTGGGTAAAAATATGGGAACTGCTCCTTTCTTTATAGCAAGAGAGGGTAGCTAATGATGCCATCTTCTTTTAAATAGGATACTTTTAGCAGATGGACTCTGAGAATATGAATACATTGCACAAATAAAAAATAATAAACAAAGGAGGTGGCTTATAGTGACAAACAATAGGAGAAAAAGACACAAAATGTATATGTGTAAAGACCATGAGCCAGCTTCCATCTTAGTGAAACTGGTGTAAATGCAGAATAATTCAGTCAAGATGACGTGAATTAGTGGGGTTTTTTACATCGTTGTCGCTCACATCAGGAGCTGGTCTCTTTGTACCATAAATGCCAACGATTTCAGCTAGGATAGGGACTTGCAATGCCTTGAAATGCAAATGATACTTTTTTTCTCTTTCTCATGCTGATACGAATTTCCAGTGAGAATATTTTGAGCACCATCCTCTCCTTTTTTGCATGAAATAAACAAACGAAGGCTGCCTGGCACACATAATGTACACTTATTTCGGCTGCCTCCTTTGCAGCGTGTGCCTGGTGACATCGGGTGCCACCGACACACCCTCGGAGATGCTGACACTTTATGTTAGAAGAACACAGTATGCAAGTGAATCTGTGCCCATATTCCCACATTTAGATGGGAAAAATCCCAAACAGACATGTGGTAGTATCATTTGAATGGCATAGATTCTTAAATACATTTGTCACGTTGTACACTTGCCAGCTCTTCTTTGAAGATATAAACCACCAAAACACTCCACATTTTATCCATCATGACTCCATCAACATGTAGCACTGTTTAGCATGTTATTTTAGTTAAACTGCACTATTGTTGTCCGTCTATTATGACATAAACTAGGATTGGTGCCCTTGCATTAAAATTAAATGAAAGCTGTAAGAAAGTGTTAGGAAAAGGAAAACATTGAGAAAGTTGTGCCATTCATTTAGCAGTGAAAGAATGTGAGGAGAAATATTAGAGAAGCAGGAAGCACAAAAGGTGTCAGGCACCCCCAGTTCCACTTTCAAAAGGGATCCCTCATGTTTACAAGAGGCTGCATGGGGGCATGGCTCAGTACCACCTTTGGTGTGTAGAGAGGGATGAGACCTCTCAGAGCAGCTCCCATTGTCATTTTTAATTCACCTCCCCCACTGATAGCACCCAGACCTGACTTCTAGCAAGAAAACACTGTCCATGGCTATTTCTGGAGTCTGTCAACACCACTGTGGGGTTACTGAGAGCAGTTTGTGTGCTGGCCAGAGAGGTAACCCAGCTTACACCCAGCTCACTGAGTTGTCACTGCTCTTTGGAGATAGTCCATGCAATTTATTACACAGAAGCAGCCTCAAGAAAATAATTGCCTGTTCAGTCCTAAGAAGACTGTTAATAAGAAAATGAGTCTGTCACCTTCTGGTTGCCATTATCTGAGGTTAAAATCTTCCTGTCATAGCGGCTATTCAGTGCCCTGTGCTGGTGGGTGGTCTTGACACAGGAGAGGAAAAACCATATTTGGCACAAATTGGCCTGCTTACTGGTGGGATTAACGTTGGACTGGTCTGGAGAGAGCTCCTCTCTCAGTGCTAGGACCAGTGCTCTCCAGACCTCTGTGCTCAATGGTCAGGTCTCTTGCAGAAACCAGTCCCACTGTGCTGCAGGGGCCAGGTACCCAGCAGTGTGAAACAGAAGGGATTTAATGACACATGCTTGTCTATTTCTGATGTTTTTCACCAGTGGAGTAATTAAATAGAGAATTTTTCCTTGGAAAGATGATCAGACGTGACCTTCCTGGCCTAAAAATTTTAGTGACAGAGCACTGCTTGTAAGTGTAATGTACCTGTTCTAGGAAAGAACATTTCTGTAGACATCAAAATCTTTGCACAAGTGGTACAGAGATGACTTGTTCCAAGAATCCATGGCTCTGGAATGTGTCAGACTTGCTGTCCATGTGCAGGTCAACTGCATGGTGCATTGCACAGCTCGGATGCAGGATGTGGCAGCCCTGTCACTTCCTAGGCATCGTGTTGGCAGGCCTTGTCCAGACAGATTTGTCCCAAGCACCAGATTCAAGTCAGTGAAGACTTAATGGAACAATCTTTGGAAAATGTTAGTGAACAATCATAGGTGCAGCAGTGTGGGGACAGATTTCTGGGTGATTTAGTGGCACATAATTAGCCTACTCTTGTCACTTTACTCTGACTTATGATGGGCCTGGCATGACCCCCACCAGGTGTTTGGTAGACAAATTTGTGGCTCTAAATCTGTAGCAGAACAAGAGAGATGAAGGGAGGAAGAGTGAGAGAAACCAGAGACAGACTGAGAGAGGTTCTGCTGGATCCCAATAGACCTACTCTCATAGACACAGGTAAAGAACAGAGTCAGAGGCTCAATAATAAAACCTCTAGGCTCTCATGCACTGAGTGTCCATGCAGATTAACATACATGGGAAAAGCAGAACGGGCTGCTAATCAGCATGCAAATATAAGACAAAATATTATATATTTTATAACATTAAAAATATTAAAATATTAAATTGTATAATATTAAAAATATTATACAATTCAGTCCTATAAAATATGATATGATATGATATGATATGATATGATATATGATATGATGATATGATGATATGATATGATTGATATGATGTGCCACCTTTGCAGCAGATGTTGGGAGCACCTCCAAGATGTGGGGCTTGTTGGAATAGTCTTTGCCACAAGGAAAGGCTAAAATGCAGCACTAAGATACTTGGGTGGTGTACCTGTATCCTCCCTGCTGATTGAGCACCACCCTGTAAGGTGGGAGAATGCCTGACTGATGTGGGTGAACTAAGCCCCTTTTTTCCACGGAATCCAGGCCATGACCACATAAAGAAGCAGGATGTTCATCTGGAGGCTGTGAGCTACCCTTCTTTTCGTGGTGTATGATTGTGGATAGCAGGAGACAGACCTGGCTGTCACTAATGGAAATTACTGAAAGTGCTGGCTGCTCCTAATCTGGGAATACACTCACATAAATGCTAAGCAATGCCTTCATTTGATCCTGACCTGCACTGGCATCCCTGCTGCCACTGCTGTGAGCTGTATTGACACTCAGGATGAGGCAGTGCCCACGCCACTCTTTCCACACATTGTCTTAAACATGCAAAGGTATAGACACTGTGGGGGAGGATGGAAGTGAGAATGCTGAAGTGGCAGAGGATCATTAAAGAACCAGGTTACCCCATCTATTCTGAAGCATAAAAACAGTTGGAAGACAGTGTATTTTTAGGAGCTGGCTGTAGACACTGCAGCAGTATATCTTGTTGGGCTAAGGGCACGGAGATTTAGGCACTAACACGATTAATGCCATGTCTCAACAAAAGGGATTTCCCACGTTTACATCACTCAGAAATAGCCTTCCATAAATTTGATATGAGTACTTGGCAAATGAAGCTGCCATCCAATACCAATAAAAATATGTTTGTGATGCTTGCAAGATACACTTAAAGAACCAGAGAACATCAGTATTCCGGAAGGACTCTTCAGGTACCCATAAAAATTGGATGTTACAGAGATTCTGTCAAGGTAGGGAGGTTCAAACCTTAACCTGATGTTAAAAATTGCATGGTAAAGTTTCTTTCTTCTGGTGAAAAATCAGGATTTCACACTAGCAGCATGGTTGAAGTGAGTGCTGACTGGCCAGGGACTCCAGCATGCCTGGGATGCATTTTTTCTGTGAAGGACATATGGGAATCTCTTCCTTGTGGATTGGTTGGGGTTTTGGCAGTGAGGGGCCAAGTTTCCCTGGCTCCAAGTACACAGGGCAGCCTGAGAGACAGAGTATGTCTTGGGCAGAGAGGGGTACAGACCTTCCTTGCGTGCATGAGGTGGTGTAAGGTGGAACCACGCATCCAGGGAAATCTCTTTAAACAGGATTCCTTGTAGGGCACCATTTTTAGCTGCTCAGGCAGAGTGGCTCTGTTTGAGGGTCCAGGGTGTAATGAGTGCAATTCCTTTTAAGGCTCTCCAAGTGGAGAGTCTGCACTAACTTGTAAATAAAGATTGCACTTTTCCCTAACACCCTTTTCTCTGCTTCCCTACAAGTACCTCCTCTGTAAATGAAATGAAGCTCTTCTGGGGGGTCCCTCTTGGGACAACCATCCCTGACCACTTTACTTGGAGAATAATTGGGAATGTTTCCTGCAGATGCTGTCTGAGCACACAGAAATGCCAGAGTGATAGACACAGCCTAAATCCCTAGACTGCCAGACAGATAAAGATGGTCTGTCCCAAAATCTGCCTATCCCTTGTATCACCATGTCAAAATGAAGCAGAAGCCTTTCACACATCATCACTTCTGTTAGCTCAAGTCCAGATCCTTGGATCCTTACTCATGGCTAGTAATGTGTTACTGCACAAATCTCCAGGGCCCCTGCTACAAGAAGAATATCTTTAAACCTGCAACTGGAATCTAAGTATCAAAGCTGCAACAATTCCTTAGCTGTGTTCAAGGCAGCACAAGTTAATTTATGAACCAAATTCAGCAAAATAAAATTATGATGTTTACATAACTAGCTCTTCCTCTGGCTATTAGTACTTTGAGGACCCAGAAAAATACAAATGAATACACTTATAGCTCTTTTTATTGTCCTCACCAAAGAATCCTGTTAGGGCTGGAAGGCAGGTTTTTAAATCCAGAAGAGAGAGTTGTAATTGTGCTGCCTTATGTGCACGGCCCAGGCCACTCATTTTGCACCCACCATTTCACTTCATGGTATCATTTCACTTATGGGGACATTTCTGCACATTTGAATACATCCCTACACAAAGTGTTTTGCCAAGTGAGATTTTTTTTGGACCTCATTTGGAAAGCCCCCAAAAATCTGGCTTTTGGGTTTCTTCTTGAGTTCAGAAAAAACAAATCTGATGAAAGCTGAATCAGTTAACACCAAATTGGGTTGATAGGGGGATCCTTGTCTTCTCAGCTAACGGTATGAAACCAGATAAAGGGGTTGATCTGACAGCTGAATAGATTTCCAAAGAGGGGTCATTTTCTCCCATGCCCAAATAATATGATAGAGATATGCAAGGGCATGTGTGTGCCTTTCAACAGCAGGCAGAGTCCGAGAGCTTACTTATCTCTGAACGGCTTCTCTGGTGTCTGAAGTAAAGAATTTGCAGAGTTTCTGAACAATCAGGGAGCAGATGTGCTTTCTCTTTCACCTTGAGTGACCAACCAAGCCAGGAGAACTCATGGCCTCATTCTCATTAGCGCTGGGTGTTTTCATTGGGAACCAAAATGCTGCAGCTCTCAGAAAATGTTCAGCACCATGAAAGATTGAGCCTTTAAGTTCAACACTGTAATATTTGTAGTGCCTCCTCATAGTCTTCTGCTGATTACATCACTCTGAATTTATTCCACAGTCATTGAAACATTCTGATGCACTATTGCTCCTCTGGACTTGTCAGTGGCTTCATCAAAGTCTATGGGGGGAGAAATGGACAATAAATCTCTTTGGTACAAATTTTGGCTCCTTTGCACCAGCTCACATGGAGAAAAGCCTCTCCATTTGGTCCTTTCAAATGGATAGTTTGTTTTTGAAGGACCTGATGACTCTACTCTTAATTTACTCCTGCAATTTTTGTGGCAAAGTTGTAATTANTTTTTTTTTTTTTTTCAGTAGCTGCAAATATGGAAGAAGGTATTTTGGACTGTATGTCTCTCATGGTGAGCTAATTTTTTGCCTGGTTTTGCCTTCCCTTCTTCCACATGTCATTTTTGACAGATAAGGATTTTCCATGTTGCACATCACCTAACCAACAGTGGTTTATTGATGTTTGGATGTGGAGGCTTTGAAACTTCAGAAATAGCTGAATTTCTTGAATGCCTCGATCTTTTTAAAGGAATCAAGTATTTTATTATGCACCAAAGGAGAGGGAGGAGGAAGGCACTTGATTAGTGTGGAATCCAAAGTTGTTTAGCTCTAAATTGGCAGCAGTAGCAACTGATAGCTTCTGAAGGTTGGGCAGTGTGGAATAAGCTTGTGGTTTCCACCCAGTTTCTTGTGGAAAGCACCACTACCACTGCATACAGAATCACTTTTTGCATTCCCTCACACAATTTCAACAAAAAGGCAGATGGTCTTTTTTTCTCACAGCTTTTGGGAGTTAGTGAGAGTTCTGCCATCAGTTTCAGTGGCTCTGGATCAAGCCTCAGTAGACAAGGAGCTTGACCTTCCCAAGAGCCAGGGAGAAACCTCTAGGGTCAGGGACAATGTGTGCCACAAAACACTGCACTACTTCTGTCTGTATTCGGGATAAGAATCTCTGTGGTTTTGAATCTGGCTCTGGAGCTCATTTTCAAACATGTCAGTAGGTACTGGAAATTCATTTTCTAGTGGATTACTCACAGCTATCAAAGTTCTGTATAGCTGGAGAGCCACACATAACAAAATAGTCCTTTCTCATAGGGACATCTTTCAATCCCACTGACAGTAAAACTATTACAGAATTCCATGGACAAAAAACCATAAAGGTAGAATAAGAAATGTAACCTTCTGACTTGTGAGTGGAACTATATCATCTTTTAAATGGTGTCACTTCTGATGCTTTACTTTGAAACTGAAGGCAGTGTTTTAACACAGTTTGCATAATTTTTCCCTGTGTTTTTATGCTGAGCCATTACAGGACTCTGCTGTGATGGCCAACTGCTCTAGCCAAAATTGTTGACCTACACACTTTTTAGAGAGTACCTCATTTTTTCTACTCACATTAATCAGGAGCTTTCCTGCACACAGAAGAGTTTTGCTACATCTATATGCTTTCTGCAGAAATTAGCATAGGTCACTACCACTGACAGGGTCCAAGTTAATGTAGAATCATAGAATGGTGTGGGTTTGAAGGGACCTTAAAGATCATTTAGTTCCAGTGCTCCTGCCATGGGCAGGGATGCCTTCCACTAGACCAGGTTGCTCAGAGCCCCATCCAGCCTGGTTTTAAACACTTCCAGGGACTGGGAGTCCGCAGCTTCTCTGGGCAAACTGTTCCAGTGCCTCACCGCCCTCACAGTAAACAATTTCTTCCTAATGTCTAATCCAAACCTACCCTCCTTCACCTTAAGGCCATTCCCCCTTGCCCTATCACTACACCCTCTCCAGATCTCTCGTAGCCCCCTCTGGGTACTGGAAGGTGTGATAAGGTCTCCCCAAAGCCTTCTCTGCTCCAGGCTGAGCAGCCCCAGCCCTGTCAGCCTGTCAGCATAGCAGAGGTGCTCCAGCCCTCTGAGCATTGTTGTGGTCCTCCTGTGGACTCACTCCAGCACGTCCATGTCCTTCCCATCCTGGAGACCCCAGAGCTGGATGCAGCACTCCAGGTGAGGTGTCATGAGAGCAGAGTAGAGGAGGAGAATCACCTTCCTTAACCTGCTGGCCACCCTACTTTTGAAGTAAACAGCTAATAACTATTTACAGTAAATAACTGATATGAGGCTGACACAACCATTTGATCAACTGTATTACCAAATTAAATACAAAAGAGTTGGAACACTCTGGAATAAATGAAGTGGGTCAGTGCCACCCAGAATTGCACAGGGGACAAGTGGGAGCAGGTTCTCTCTCAGTGAGTGACTGTGTGATTTTGAACAAGCGTGTAGCATATGTATATTGCTATTTCCTAGGGTGCAAGTGAGACTGGTATGATTCTGTCCAGTGCCTAGGAGTGGAATTATCCCTCAAGAAAGCCTTGTCCATGAAGAAAGAGCCCTGTTCCACAATGAATTTCACTTTCGTTGTGACATTTTGAAGGTACTACATGGTAATGACACATTGCTCCAGTAATTTTTGTACAATGTCTCTATGAGCTCTCTCCATCTGTCATGACAGCATTAGTCTTGGCATCTCTGATGAAAGAATCAAAATTAAAAGGGAGAACAAAAAGTCAATTTCTAATGGGTTCCAAATACCCATATCTTACAAGCGTGAATTAAATATTGCTCTCATCTTGCAGCCTTCCAGCCACATTACATGGATAAAAACCTCAAAACTATTTTAAATTAAAAATCCTGTTAAAAGCTGAAATATATATGAAGTAAAATAATATTCAGCTGTTTAAACTAACCTGTTGATAGGCTGTCAGCTGTCATTTGATTTGCACTTCATTTGAATTAATAAAAAGTAAACCATAAGCATCATGATTTACAGCAATATAAAAGCTATTACAAAGGACCTTCATCATAAGCTTCTTTGTCATAAAGCTATTGTATCTTACTTTCAATCACTAAACACTGTTAAAAACATTTCCTAATATGATACTGCCTGATGCAATATACAAATTCCTTTGCTTCAGAGACCAGCTATAGAGACAAATTGGAAGCTTCTTCTTGTATAAATACTTTAAAAAAAATATTGTCACGGTGTCCTTCACCTTTTCTTGAGGCCACACACACATATACAACCACATAGCTCAGGTTTACCCACAGCCATTAAAATACATTTATGCCTCCTCCTTTATTTTAAATAACTCTTGGACAAACAACATCTAGTTATTCAAATACACCAATTTTTTTACTCCTATGAAAAGTGTCATGGACTTAATATTGATCTCAGTTTAATATCTCCTGTTAAAATTATTTGTCCTCCTCCCAGATGTGCTGCTTTAAGCTGGAGTTGGTGGATACCTAATGCTACTTCCTTTGGGTTGTCCTCCCCCATGGCATGTGAGCAGTCCCCCAGGCTCCTGTCCATACTGTCTGGTCATGCTGGTGCCATGGTTTCTCAGAGGAGATGTGATCCCCCTGTCTGGCCCTGGCAGCACTCCCTAGTGTCCACAGACAGGAGTGGGAGGAGAGAACCTGGGAGCACTCGGGCTCCACAAGATGCCCAGGGCACACCAGGGCTGTGAACTCCTCTCTCAGTTTCTCTCAGAAGACCCATCCCTCAGTGTCTTCTTAGTGCTCTCTAACAAAGCTGTGCTCAGTGTCTGCTAGTCCCAGCAAGAAGACCTGGCCCACACATAAATAAATTATTTTGCCTTCCAGTGGGGCAAGAAAAGCCTGGTGAGCTGCTTCCTGTGGGCCAGGTGAAATGCCATTTGCTTATACCTGGGAACACAGGAAAAAGTTCATTTGAGAACAGTTAAATGTGAACAAGAGGTTTGGAATAAATGTTCTCCTGACGTCCTCCCCAGCTTGAATCATCCTGTGGCCCTACCTATGGTGGATGGTACCGTGGATCAACACAAGTGTGGCACAGACTGAAAAAATCTGTCCAAAGCCTTTAGGATGTGCCTGGAAGTGAAAGTGAGTCTGCCCCAGGCCTAGCACAATATCCTGCTCCAAGGCCATGCTGGTGGTCTTTTGCCTTCCAAGATTGCCTGTGATGAGTTGACCATTCATTGCTGGAGGACATGGTGGTTTCTCTGAGAGGAACTTGTGCCCACAGCCACTGAGTACATAAAGGACCAAGGTTTGGTCTCTAGGAATTCAGCTATGTGCTTAGTGCACCAGGTAGAGGCTGAGCTCCTGTACATAAAGGACCAAGGTTTGGTCTCTAGGAATTTGGCCATGTGCTTAGTGCACCAGGTAGAGGCTGAGCTCCTGTATCATAGTATACTTCAAAATTACTAGTGTAGAATTATGTGGAATTGTAGTGTGATAAAAACTAAAAACATGGCAGTGGACTGACACTGAGGAGCACTGTTTTGCCAGGGAAGTGGGGAGTTTGCTTCCCCTTGTTTTGGTTCTCCCCAAAGCCTCTTGCTTCTTTTCTCGTCTGTCCTCACAAGTCACAGCACGTCACGTCACAAAACTGATATAGCTGGGCATGCTACTTCAGGGTTTCAGCAGATCCTGTATTTGGAGTAGTTTGAAAAGTGTCTAGTGGCTTTGTCACATGATTCCTCTGTAGTGTGAGAGCAGCCGGCAGAGAGCCGTGAGCTCACATGTTTGGATGGCTCCGTTTCTGCACACAGATAACGTGAATATCTGCTTGGCAGTGTTTTACAGCAACTGAACATTCCTGACGCTGCCTCTTTTCATCCTTCTGCTCCCCCTTCCTTAACAGCAGAATCAGCAGCTGTAACAACACATGGAGGACACTTGGCAGCTGCAAGACACAGATGCTGAGCTCTGTAATAAACTTCTCCCATAGAAGAATCTGAGTGCTTTTGCTGGCTGCTTGTAAGTCCTTATTGCTGTCTGACTCACTAGCTCAACAAGCAGTTGCAGTGTGCTGATGGCTGCTGCTAATCATGCTTGGAGTTATAAGGACCAACCTAATTGTCCTTCTTGGTCTTTTAGGATGCTGCCAGAGCCTGGTTTTAATAATTTGTAAGCAAACTGCATGCTTTGAAGGTAGATGTTTAAGAATAAGGTGCTGTGCAATGTTTCAGTGGGCCATTTCTTTTTGTATCTAGAGATAGGCAATAGGCCTGGTTTTGATCACAAGTCACAATGTGCAAACCAGAAATAACTTCACTGTTGTTAAAGGGGTATAAGCTGTTATAAAACAAATGTGAGTGAGGTCAGGGGCAAAGGAGAGCTTTACTTGAGAAGTCTGCATTACCTGCTAAGGAAATGGTATATCTTTAATGTCTCAGAAAGTGGTGTTTGCTGGAGTTGGTCTGTGATAAGGATGTGGGTAAGGATGTGCTCATGGCAGCAGGTTAGTGTTGGGATGGGAGGTGGGCTCGTTTCAGAAAAGACTTGCAGTGGTGTGTTTAAGGAGCCATCTGAATCTGCAGCAAACGGCCAACTTGGAAGGTTGTGCTGGAGTCTAAAGAACACTGGGAAAGAAACCAGGAACAGATGCTTGTGGACATAAAGGCAGGAACTGGGCAACAAGTCCAGTGTGTGGCCAAGACAGAAATGAGGAATGCTACAAAGAGATGGTTGGAGACACAAGCAAAGGAGAGCTGTAAACACGAGCTAGGTTAATCTCGATGTATAACATGAGGGGAAATGATGAAGGAACACGAGGAAAGAGTGGCACGGTCAGTGATGGGGGAACGATGCTTTTGGTCAAAAGTTCCTTCCACCTCTTTCTGGGGAAAGCTGAAGTCATAACAATAGCAAAGATATGGTACCAGTAGCAGTGGGAAGGGAAGCACAGGCACAAGTAAGGGCATGGGACAGACGGAATGGACCTTGTATTCAATGACACAGGGCTAAAGGGACAGCTTTATGTGACAGGATGAGCAGGCAAACCAAAATGGGCAACATTGTGATGCTACAGACTGCATGAGCAAGAATTAGATGAGGCCTTCTTCAGTAAACTGTGAGAAACTCGATGATTGCAGGCTCTAGTCCACATGGGAGACTTTAGCACCCTGTGTCTGCTGGAGGGCAGCACAGCAGGGTACAACACATCCAGGAGCTTCCTGAAGCACTGCTGGCAACTTCCTGACACATGTAGTTGAGGAGCTGATGAGAGGAGGCACTCTACTAGATTTCAGACCTAAAACCAAGGAAGACCATGTCAGTAGGTGACAGCTGGAGCATTCTTGTCTGCAGTGACTGTAAGATGGTAGAGTTCAGGATCCACAGGGAAAAGAACAACAGCAAAAAGCAGGATTAAAACTCTGGGCTTCAAGAAAGCACAATTTGGCCTGTTCAGAGACTTGCTTCAAAAAATCCTGTGGGCTACCACTCTGAAGGAAAAAAGTTCCAGAAGAGCTGATTTAAAGGTTATCTGTTAAAAAATTATCTATCCTGACATGCAAGAAATAAAAAAAAGGTACGAAGTCTGTAAGTATGAGCTCCTGGTAAAACTCAAACATGGAAAAGAATAATGAAAGAGGTGGTAGCAGGGAGAGGTAACCTGTGAGGAATAGAGAGACACTGTCCAAGAACCAAGAATGGAGTTGGACTTAGGAAAGCCAAAGCCAGATTGCATTTAGTGAGAGAAGTGAAAACTAAAAAGCAAGGCTCCAGTTCTGGGGTCTGCAGTAAAAAGGAAAAATAAACATACTGGAACAAGTCTAATGAACAAGAAGATGATTAAATAACTGAAGTATCTCTCATATAAAGGTCTGAGAAAGCTGCAACTGTTTGGCCTGGAGAAGTTTGGGGGATCATATCAATGTGTATAAATCCCTGATGGTGTGGAATAGAGAAGAGGAGACAGACACCTCTCAGTGTTGTCCAATAACAGAAGAAAAAGCAACAGGCACACACTGAAATGCAGGAAATGCCAACATAAAAAAACCCCTCTTGTTTTTTGTGAGGGTTTTGAAATGCTGGCACAGGCTGCCCAACAAAGTTTTGGGGTGTCTGGCTGTGGACTTATTCAAAACCCAACTGGACATATTCGTGGGCAACCTGCTCCATCTGAGTATGCTTGGAGTAGGAGATGTGTCCAGGACATCTCAAGAGGCCCCTTCAAGGCCCAGCAATTCCAGGAATGTGCTGTACAGGAACAAGCAGATCAGGCAAGTGGTGGCTGATGGGAAAGTTACCAAAGGGGACATCTCCATGGCATGTGGGAGAGGAGAGGGAAGAGGCTGAATGGACAAGGGCACTGACACAGAATAGGTGGATGCTTCATCCCAGGCAGCACCAGTGTCACCTTGGCAAGAAGCTACCACCTAACCTATGCCTGAGGAGAAGACTCCTGTTTCCACTTCACTTAGCCCTGTCTCCTTCGTAAGACTGGCATTCACACAAACATTTTTTAACTGGAAAAGGACAGTCCTATTTCTAGTTTGCACAGGAGATGTTTTCCTGTGACCTTTTCTGCGTCCTTGTACTCCAGCATTTGAAGACAAACAGCTGTCCCAAGCTTCAGCTGGAGGAGGAAAAGGAAGACACCATCAAGCACAAATGTTAGTAAGTCACTTTTCCTCTCATTGTCTGGTATATCTAGGATGATTTTTAACCTTAGAAACAGTTATCTCTCTGATGCCCTTATTCTTGATATTATTAACTGGTATTGGACATCAGCATTTAAAAATTCCTTCTTTAAGCTTGAGCCTTGTTACTCTTGATACACAGTAGAAACTGATTTGCTTCTTTTGTGGCTGCTCAGTAAATGTTTTGGGAAATAGCTATCAACACTGAATTATGTTTTATGTAACAATTGATATCCTGTAATTTTATAATATTCATGAATTATGGATCCAAATATAGTATATAAACATTTAATATTGCAAAAAATCTTATATTCCTCCAAATAGACCATGGGTCAGGCACAAGAAAATACAAACCTTCAAATAATAGGACTTAAATACCTGTTTCAGCAGTGCTTTCATGCTGTTTGCTTGCTTGAAAACATGTGAACTATTTATTTTTAATTCATATTATCTCATTATTGCAGGTTTCCTTTACAACATGGCTCATTTCAGGCGTTAAAAAAAACCTAGTGATTTTTATCTGAGTTTCAGATTTTCCAGTAGTGATCAGTCAAACGTGTAGTGCTAGTTAAAACTGATGTAGCAAACTGGTTTTGTTTTTTCTTTCGTCACATTGCTCGTCCAGCAAGCAAAATGTGTTATGACAATCGTCTGGGAGATGCAAAGATAAATGTGAAAAAGAGCCAAGCATTGTTGCAACTGAGGTATTCTGTCAAGGAGCTGAAGGTGACCACTGAGAGTTTCTCACTCCTGCTTACACAAAGAGTGACAGCTTTTCAACACAAGGACTCCCAATCTTTTACTAAGTAGGCTCTGATTTTGTCAAGTACAGTCTGAGACCCATTTTTCTCCATGTGAGTAGCCCCACTGAGGTACCAATGTGATCCACCAGCACCACAGGAACAGGATCAAAGGCTGCAAAGAAGGGAGGTTTGGAACTCCAGAGGACTTGCTTATAAAAATCAGGTGCCTGCCACCTTTAATTGTTACTGCAATTCATGCTTGGAGCCTCCTCTTTTATCCCTGTTCTTTCTTCTGCTCCGGGAGAGCTGTGTCGCAGCTCATGGGTCCAGGCCATGGCAGGATGCAGGTCATACTCCCTCCCTGGATCAAGGAGTCCAGTCCAACTGAGCACCCAGATTTCTCCTCTTCTGTAGAGATCTGGCTGCAGCCTGGGATTGTACCAAGACCTGAAGGAATACTCTGGGTCCTCCAGCTTAAATGCAGCCTTACAATCTCCTCTATGAATGAAGTGTCTAGTTTGCATTGCATGAGTTAAAAAGTGAGTAGTGCATGTGCAGGGAAAAATTAATTTAATCCTCCTACAGAGGGTTAAATTAATTGATTGGATGAAGGTATAATGACCTTTGGGGTCTCATCTTTATTGCCTGTGATCACACAGAGAAGTAAATTAATGAAAATGAAGGGTTAGCATTTTTCAGACAGGAGAAGAATACCAGGAGGGTGATGGAAACTGAACATGAGGCAGCACTAGTAAAGGAAAACTACAAAGGAAGTCATGAAAGAGTCTGGTGGTGTATGCAGAGAGCCAGGGCTGAGGGAAGGGTGTTGGTGGATGAGATACAATAATGAGGGGAAGCTGTTTGATCACTTGTAGCTCCTGGGTCAGTAGCAGCTGCACCTGCATCACCCCTGGGCTCCCTGCGTGCTGGCCAAGGCAGTGGCTGAGCCTGTCTGCTGCTGGGCTGCCCTTCTTCTGCATATCACTGCATAAATCAAACATCTGGGCTCCAGAGAGACCTTATTAGTGCTAAACAACCTTGATTCAATTATGCTACAAGATGCACACAAGATGGTATCTTTTGTACACTCTTGTGCTGTGAAGGGCTCATAGGAAGTATGGCACTGGGGAAGGGGGTGGAGAGCATGGAAACTCAGTTATTCTCTCATTTCCATAGATGGGGCATTGTAGAACATAAAGGGGTGGTGGCTGAAGAGTTTGCATAACCTAATGCCAGGGATCATCTGCATGGTTTATGTTTTGGAGGTTCCTCATTCTCATCTGCTCTCCAAACACCATGTCCACGTCGACAAAAATAAGTTAAGGCCTGATTTGCAGCCCTGGGGTTTGAAAGCCAGCACTTGACTAAGTGGCCAGAGCTACTCAGTCATGCCTCTGCAGCTTCTGCTGGTTTAAAACTCTTTTCTTGCCTGACATTAGAGAATGGATGGGCAAAACCCTCAGCAGCGAGGATTTTGCAAAGAGCGGGGGTGCGAAGTGCACTGCCCGGGCCAAGTTCCACACCAGATAATTCCATTGAGGAGCTGGTTTCAATTGGGCATCCTTATCTGCACTTCCTGCCTCCCACTGCAGCCCTGTGCTACCCAGCAGCTGCTGATTTCCTCTGTCCCAGGCCTGGCTGTGTGTCACAGTGGGGCTGCGACGTCCCCTCCCAGCCCTTTGCTGTGCTCGCAGGAGTTACATGGAAAAAAAGCAAATTGTGGAAAGTGCTTCGAACTCCTCTGTTGAAATTTATGTCTTCTAGTGTGATTATTTTTCTCTGCTATGGAGAAAAGTCGTATTTTAAAAACTTTCTTCTTGTTTCTGCAGATCTGCCGTTCATTTCCATGGATACATGAGTGGAATAAGGCAGCCAGAACTGTCAATTCCAGCCACTCACTGGCTGCCCAGTAAGCAGCGAAAAGCTGCTGAAGTCGTTAGGATTTTACACTTCAAAATAACACAATAATAGTTTGAACTTTCCTGGTACTTTTCAATGAGGAATCCCCAGGTCTGGTAAGGGAGGCACTACTATAAAATAATTAATTAGGTGTCAGAACAGCTTGGTGAGTGTGTTCAGAGGACACAGGCTGGGGAGTGCTGCAGTGACCCATTCAAGGCCACCCCAGGAACTAGTGGCATGGGCAGGAAGGCTCATCTTTTGTGACACCCTGAGCTCATCTCTGAATGTATCAGGTGTAGATCACCTACAAATCAGGTTATGGAAATATACCCATCCTTATTTCCTTAACGACAAAGCATCTTTCTCCTTTTTTTTCTCCTGATAGTCCAAAACATCTTTGATTTCTGCATCAGCAAGAGCCATCAGATAATAGAAGGGCTGCATTCCTGCAGGATATGGCATATGCTAACTGTTCATTGAATGGTTTTCCCTGTCCATCATGTTGAATTCCCCAGTCAAGTTCTTGCTAGCTCTTCTCTAAGGATAAGTCTGCCACTATGACAGGCAGATTATTCCACAAAGATGTGAGATCCTGTGCCATTATTATCTCTGATCATTAAGCCATTTTTCCTGGGCATTTCCAACGTAAAATGTATCCTAACTGTATTTCAGGGAATGTAAATAACGAGAAAAATAGAGGAAGTAATATTTTTTTAACTATATATATACAATGTCATTACAGCATGCTCTGGTTTTCCACATTTGATTTTTCAGTATATTCACTCTATTTCTCAGCATTTAATTTCAGCTCTGTGAGCTGACACACTTTAAGTGATGACTCTTTCATTCTTGCACATCATCCACTGAAACAAACAGATCTTTGCATGTTAAACAATTGTTTGAAGTAATTAAGGTAGGTAGAACTGAGCTCATCACAATTTACCTTCTGTGAATCCTCATTTTCTCTTCCTAAAGGACCCCATAGGTGAGTGACTGTGTGTGTTTATGAAAAGATTTAGAGAGTTTTAATAGTAGGCACTGTTCAAGTATTTCTCAACTCAGCTAACTTGCCATCACATTTCCCAATTTACAAGAAATACACCTGGAGTTCTTCACAGCCTCTCATAATTATTATTTATCAAAGTCAGTCCCTGCAAGCTCTAATGGGGTTTTGCAAGTGACTTTTACACACGGCCAGATTGCAGAGTCAAGTCCAGAAAATTATGGTGGCATCACCCAAGTATCCCCAAGCCCTCTACATTATCTGCTTTGAGCCATTTAGATGGATAGTCAATGAAATTGGACCCAACAGAGACAATAATGGTATCCTACAATTAACCTCTTTCTGTTCTCAGAGGAAGCTCTTTATTATGACCTTTAACAAAGGCTTCATCCATAGCCCTGTGATTATGTATTTCCCTTAACAGTATTTTATGAGGGACCTTACCAAAAACATTTTTTAAATTCAAGTAAATGGATATTTTGCAGATCACCTTTATGTAATGATCTACTAACTTTTCCCAAAACCTTTTCCACATTATTAATTGGCTTGAGGAAGACATACACAAAAAATTCAGTATTTTGACAGCTACTGCAGTGGTTTAGCTGAGCTCTGCTTGGATTAGCACAGTTCTTCTGTCTGTACTCAGGAACTCTATTTCTTTTCTGGCATCTCTCTCTTCAGGTCAACCACTAGTTCAAGGTGGAAAAGATAAGCTGCAGCATCTCGAGTGTGCTGGTGCTAGCTCTTGGGAAGTCAAGAGGAAGGAAATAACAGTCCATAAAGTTTTGATTGCTTGGAAAAGATGTTTGCTGAAAGTATGAGCAAGGCCAGCTGCAAAGAGCTCAAGCATGAGTAGAAGTGGTGCTGCATTGTCTGCTCACTCACTCTGTCAAAGAGTGGACAGCACTTCATATTGGACAATGACTAAAGGAAGACTGTTTTTCTCAGGCCTGTCTTACAACATCAACTTTTTAGCTAGTTGAGGTTTCACTTTAAAGATGGATAGAACAGCATGATCCAGGATGGTGTGGCAGGGAATGTTTTGGCAAAAATAGTGGCACTGAAGAAGTAAAATAAATGTGCCATGCTCCATTCCTCCCCCAATTTTAAAATATCAGCATTTTGCAAGCAATGGGCCATATGCTCCCAGGGCTTGCAAGCCAAAAAGTATAGCAACTTACTACAAAACCGCTCTCCAAATTCTACACACAAGCCAAAACCTCCTACTTGGTATTCTGCCGTCATGCCAACTCGCAGAGCAGAGATTGGGCCTGAACAAGGAGATCTGCAAAAGAATCTCAGGTTATGCACATCCACACATGGAAGGGAGACAGAGGCTGTGGCTGACTGGGGCTGGAGTCAGGACACTTATCCTGAAAACTCAGCTTAGGGAGAAAGAAAGATAAATTGCCACTGATGGTGAGCACGTTTCCAGGTCAGGATGTCCCCTCTCCAGAGAGGGCAGGCACCAAAGTCTCATGGGGTTGTTTCTGCTGGGCTTGCTGGGAAAGGAAATAGGAATATGGACCCTAAATCCCAGCCTCATTCAGTCCATGCACTGGGAGGAGCACCAGCATGACTGGGTGGGTGCAGGGGCTCTGGTCCTGTTGGATGGGAACCACCCTGCATGCCCTGGTGCTCAGAAATAATTCACTAATGCTGGAACCAGGTTCCTGAAGAATAGTAGTGCTGCCCAGGGACAGACAGGTGCTCCTCACCTGTACCTCACAGGCCTGTTGGCCTGTCTGAAGCAGTGAAAGAGAGATCTTTGGCCAATAATTTTCTGGGTGGCAAAGCAAGGCAAAAGTTAGTCCCACCAGTGTCAATTTATTTTCAACAGTAATGTACATTATTGTACTGTGTCAAGATTGATATTCTCAGTGTGTGCAAGTACTGGGTGGGCTTGTGGATATCTTCTGAAACCTTACAGGGCTGTTCATTTACATGTGCCCTGGCCCCTTGGTACAAGACTCTCCCTTATTTTGCATACTTTGTTTCTCCATGAACACCTGGAGAGTACTTTGTATTTCTCCAGGATGATCCCTGCACTGTTTTATCCATCAGCTTGCTCAGATCTCTTCCCTCTTCTGGCTAATACGTTATCTGCTCTTTGGTAGAGATTTAAAGCAGCACAGATGCTCACTTTTTCTGAACATTTTTGTGGACCCTAATTAAAAAAAAAAAAAAAAGAAGACGTGAGAAATGCCAATTTGAGGACCTGCACTCGCCACAATAGGCAGAGTGAATTGGGGCAGTGAAATCACAGGACAGGGTGTGTGGAGCAGAGCATATGCTCCCTCTCCACCAGGAGCAAGCCAACTGCTGCTGGGAGGACGGGGCTGGAATGGCCTCCGGACCCAACACTCGCCCGATTTGCACGCCTGCACGGCTGCTGGTGGGTCCAGCTGCTCCTTCCCCGGCTGCACCACACACACACGCAGGGATGCTCGTGCCCTGGCACACAGGGGCAGAGCAGCTCCTTAGGAACCAGGGAGCAGGCAGGAGATAAGAGCCCGGTCTGGGAAAAGCGTTCTCTGCCCCCTACTCAGTGGTAAAAAAGCACTGTAGGCAAAGCTGAGGCACAGCAGGCTGGTACTCGAATGAGAAGCTTCTGAGAAGCAGCTTACAGCAGGGTGCAGTTTTCTATGTACACTAGGTGGTAATTGCTACCTCTGACATTGTCCATTTGAGGCTGGTGGAAGAATTCCCAAAGGCGGCTGCTGGGAGAAGTGATGAAGCAGGAGTTAGGTTTAACCTTCAGATGAATTCTATATTGCACCCTGAATGTGACATTTTCAACAACAAGCCAGTCACTTCTCCCTTCCACGGAAACATCCAGTGCTGTGCTGAGAGGACAGATACCAGTGGCTATGATTTTATGAGGCTGAGATAAAATATATATGCTCTTGTTATCAAATCTGAAAGTTAAAGACCAAATGTGCTATTTTAAGCATACAATTTTGATAATAATAATAACAACAATAATAATTTTCTCCATAATGTCTTTTTTTTTTTAATGCTGGTATGAAACAAACTTTTAAGAGCAATGAGAATAATGAGAATATGTCTGGAATTTTCTTATCCTAAAATTTGTGTCCATTTGTTTTCTGCAGCAAGCAATCAAAAGTCTCATGCAACAGTACATGAAACAGGATTGCTCTTTTTATTTCTTGGGAGACAGCCATCATTACATTGGGCCAGAGCTATGAGTCAGGGCTGCTGTTTCCTATTCTAAAGTGAGGAATCTCTCTCAGGAAGTCCTGTGTTGTGCTGGAGATCAGAGCAGGTGATAATGGTCTCATCTGGCTTTGAAATTTATGGGCAGGAGATATGTCATGTAATGGAGTCATTATTTTGTTTTAGTCCATTCTTCAAGTTGCAGTACTTGGAGATATAAGAGGTGTGTGGTGACCAGATGGAAGGAGCAGGGAGCAGGGAAGAGCAGTAGTGCAGCTTCCCTGTTACTAGTAAGATGATCCTGAATAAAAGGAAAAAACACTGGGAAACTCTGTAAGTGATTTTATCCACAGAAATTACTATAGAAAGAAGTGTAGATTATGAGACTGTGGCCCTAAACTGAGCAGAGATGGAAAGAGGAGGGAAGGGTCAGAGAATATGGGCTTAAAACCCAAAAAAATATGAGCAGTTTCATCCCTTAAAATCTGAATCAACTGCATTTGTTGACAGCAGCTGGGGCCTCTGAATTCTGAAATGAAAATGTAAAAACACTCAAAGAACTTGAACTTAAAAATAGGGCTAAGAAGATTGAAATGGATGACATTTATGCAAGGTTTAGAAATACTCCAAATTGTTTTAAAAAAATTCTTTCTTCAATTTTCCTGTATTCTTCTACATACTTCATTCAGAACTCTGAAACTCAAAATTACCATTGCATCCAGGTTCAAATTTTTATTTGCCAAGGTTTTGTTTCCTTTTTTCCCTTAATTCCATTTCTGTTCAGTAAGATATGGGCTCTGTTTGGAACTCGGCAGAGTAATATAAATTCTTCAGCTTCCAGTCTGTCTTCTTTGTGGTTATGAAAGGAAAATGCATTTTAAAATCATTAGAAAACAGTATATGCTTCAAAAGAATATGTTTATTTCATAATAGACCAAAAAATAATTATAAGACAATATTAAATTGTTGAAACTTTTCAAGGTAACCTGTACTAAATCTTTGCTTTAATTTATCAGGAAATGCTGAAATTTAATTGCTTAATGTAGCAAAACTAAGATGGAAAGGAGTTTTCGCAAAGAAACTTGGGAGGTAAACTTCAGAGACAAAAAGAATAATTCTGGCATGGGATCAAGTGGATGCAAGCTGATTATTAATACATTCAGACTAGAATTTTAAAAAGATATTTCCATCAACAAAGTGATGGAATGTTTCCATTAAAGAAGTTATATTCTGCTACTGGGGACAGGGAAATTCATTGTTTTAGGCTGCAGTTGGGTACATTAATGAAAACGATTGTATCGGAATTCTTAGGGACAGAAAATGAGGCTTGTGATGTGGATCAGTTGGTATCTGATGTTTAGGTGTCAGCAGCTGAGTTTGAAAAGAGACTTGGTTGTTTATTTGCACCATTGCTTTATTCTATTAATCACATGCTTCAGGACTTTTGTTTGCAGCCTGCGGAGGTCAGGAAGGGTCATTTTTACTTTTGGTTTGTGCATTGCTAGACTTCCAGGCTGGTCTCTTTTTCACCTCTGTACCATGAAAGAGCAGGAGGTAGACTAGAGCCCCTAATCTCTGTGTGGATCTCATTCACAAGCTCAAGTTTAAAGTGATCAGCAGATTTGAGGTAAGGAAGGAATTTTCCTGTTGATCAGATTGTCAGGAGCTGCTGCAGAAGAGGGGATTGTCTTTGCCTCAATTTCTTATGATTTGCAAGAGATTTCACCTAACATTTCCTTTCTATTAGAAGGATTTGGGCTATTGACAATGTGTTGCATCTTGCCTTTTTGCTTCCTGGGGCTCATTAAATTTGCAGCTGCCTTATGATGAAGTGTAAAGTTTGTTACAGGCTCCCAGGGCCAGTGTGTGTGGGGACATATTGGGCAGGATGCCTGTGGACTCTCCATGCTAATCATCTGTGAAGGTCTGCACTTGCTGGCCCAAATGACCCCTTCCATCCTTATTTCTTACATTCCTTACTCTTCCTTTTTTTTTCCTTTTTTTCTTTTTTTTCAAAGAGCTTCCAAATGTCAATTTTAATTAAATCTGAAATGTTTTGTCTTTCACTGTCTTGAAACCGGCCAATGACTAAGACATCACTGAAAAAAGCAGCTTGGTCATACAGGAGCTCCTCAGGCCCTGGGCTCCTCCATGACCTCAAGTTGGATGTAGGGGCCTGTGGGCAGCATGTGCAAGTCAATCCCTCTGGAGCCAGAAGTCAGGAAACAGGCAGGAAAACAGGCTAGAGCACTGCCTCTATACTGCCTCACATTGGGCTTGGCCCTCCACTGGGCCAGGTATCTGGGCTTTCCAAAATTTGGCTGCTGTAGGTTGGAAATGTACTGACCTACAGGGCCAGGGAGGAAAGGAAGCAGCTGTATTTCAGGGGAACATTTCTGAGGATGATGTAGCTCAGGGGCTGCTGCTGGCTTAGGCTCCAGGTGTCAATCACCATTGGCCCTAAAGCAATGCTTGGTGGAGGACTCGCAGCCCTGACCACCCAAGGAGACAGAGCTTCAAAAGGGGACAAAATGGGGGTTTAGGAAAGGGGCAGGCAGGAGTGGGGACAGCCCTTCTTCTTCTGACACAACTCTCACCTGCACAGCCTTGTGCTGCACCAGGTGGTTCTGACACAAGAAAGCACCCCAGAGCTGCTGGAGATGTCTTGCTGATGAATTATTTTGAAGCCACCATTGGGCAGCAGCTTAGCAATTAATCAAGGAGAAAGATGAATCGAAACTACAGTGACCGGCAAGATCCCATTACTCTGCTTTCCAACTTGCACATGCTAAAGACATAAAATGGTTGTGATGACTTCTTCCTTCCTTTCCAGACTAAAGACAGTAAAAAAATTCCCCCCTTCATGAAACAGACAGGTAAGCAGCAAGAATTCCTGTGGTGCGCTGTTTTAATACGTGCTGTTTAATTACGCTGTTATGGCTGGCAACAAGTAATAGTGTTCATGCTAAAAATATTTAGACATATGGATTTCCCTTGTATTCAGAGTTGTTTTCATCCACCAGACTCATAAAACAGTGAAGCTACATGATAATGCCATATGTATAATAAAACCACATTTTTTCGAAGACCACATAAATGCATACTACTAAAATACAGATACTTTGCTAAGGAAATTAAAATGAAAGATAGGTTTAAAACATTGTTAAAGACTATAATGGGAATGGCAAGTGGCATAATGGGAATAATGCCCTGGGATTATCCTTGGGCAATAGGGAATAACCAGAATGAGATAGTATTAAGGACAATAAGTCCAATCCTGCAGAGCACAAGCAATCCTGAGAAGTGCTGAGCCTGCTCAGCTCACAGTGAATTCAGTGGGAGCTGAGGGCATTGAACACCTCTGCAGGATGAGGCCCCAGTCAGACTTCCAAACTAAGGCTGTCATTTTGAGCCTGGATTTTTATGAGATGCCAATTTGATTTTTATGAGATGCCAATTTGGACGTCTTAGTGGGACCCTGGCACGCTGAGAACCACTCAGAGCAGCGGCCAAAATTTTCCAAACGGGCCTGATCCACCTGCCACTTACATTGAAGGACAGATCCCCATTGTCCTCTGTGGGCTTTGTTTCTGGCCCTGTTATCAGGAGGCACCCTAAGAGTGTTGAAAATTGGCTGAGGGAGGTATGGAAGCAGCACATCTCACAAATGCCGTGCTGCTGGCGCTCTGGTTAGGTGGAGCCAGCTTAACTCCGTTTTCAATTGTGAGAAGGCCAAGTTGTGCAAGCGCCTCTGCCCATTTCATTCCTTAGCACAATAAACCCCTCTTTTACATGCCTCAGACAGCCAAGGTTACAGAGCTGTAAGGACAGGGAGAGTCACATATCTTGATTTCAAGCAAACAGTTTCCTTGGATGGAAAAACAACATATTTGAGCCCCTGAGCAGAAAAATCCTGGAAAAGCTATCTTCCCATTTCCCAGCGTCCAAGCAGGATTGTTTTAACCTTACTAACAAGGCCTGTGTCAAATATGAGTGACTGTGGCTTCAATCCTGCAATTTTAACATGACTGTCCATGACTGAGGAGTGTGTGTGAAATATTTGCAGAACTTGGGGCTGTGTCCCTGTCCCAGTGAAATCCTCACATGGTTACCAAGGGTTGTTGCATTTCTCCAGTGACAGACCCAGTGTGCACTTCCACAGGGCAGGTGGAAACGGAGAAATTTAACCACTTTGGTGGTTTCTGGATTACTGTAGCCTGGCCCCAAAACCTCACTGTATTCACTTGCATTTCCATGCCTGTTTGGAGCTCTGTATTAGCTGCTACATCAAAATCATGCTTTCAGAAAGAGGGGAGTAAGATGCCCCTGCTCAAAGGGCCAAAAATCTCCAAGGGCATGGAAACAGCTCCTACAACACATTATCTGTGCCTACACTGCCTGAGAAAACAGTCTGGGCTGCTGGGGATGTGGCATGGCTCATCTCCTCCTGCTGTCATCCTTTCCTGGCCCCAGCATGGGCAGCTGTGCACAGAGGTCTAACCATGGGTGGTCCTTGGGAAATCTGGAAGATGGTGCATCCTCACAGTGGGCAGTCATGTGGCTTCAGCTTGCCTTGAAGCACAGCCTTGCACATCATCTGCATCTCTGACCCAGACCATTTCCTACCTGCCTGGACATTGGCTTAGGAGCTCTCCAACAGGATGGGACCGAGGCCAGCCTCAGCAGAAGACTTCCAGGAGAAAGTCAGCTGTGGTGAGATGTTTGTTTCTCTTAGGCTGGGCTAGATGTCAGGCTGCCCTTGCCTGCCTGCAGAGTGGGGAGAGCAGCAGCTCTTCAATGTCCAGGCACACCTTCAACAGGGACACCTCCCACAGCTGCTCCTAAAATGCTGCTGCCTCGCTCCTTTAAAAGGCACCTGAAGGCACCTCTCAATTCTTGTGGACCTTCAGCACTCTGAAACTGCCCATAAATACCCTTGTTAAAACATGCATTTCGGCATAATGAAAATGAGCCTAACTGCTAAGTCCAGCCTTGCAGGGAGGATGGCACTTATTTCCTTAAATGTATAATATAGAGCATCCACATTCATATTTTTAGTAGCATATAGCAGTGGTCCAGCCTTTAGTGTACTGTATGTACTTTTAATAATCTCCATAAAAGCCTGATTTTCAATCCCTAGGCTCAAGCTGACAGTGTAAATAAAATCACCCAAATCCACAGGGTAAGAGAAATGAAAATGACAAGGATTAAAATTTTGTCAAACCTCTTTCTTTTTAAAATTCTGCTTCCCTTCCAATTGGATCACGACCCTCTGTGTGCACAGCTTAAGACCAGACGGTATGCTTTCACTTTTATTCCGCTCTGCAGCAGGCTTACAGTATTTAGTGAAAGTCTGTAAAGAATGTGTGCTGTGTAGAGAGTTAATACCATAATCCCCTATCGTTAGGGTCAAATGCTGAATAGAGCAGAAGAATTAGAAAATATGTTACATACAATGGCAGAAAAAATGCATCAGCATGCTGTTCTGTTAACACACGCATTCATTACCAACAAGTAAATGACAATGAGGTAATAGAGTATATTAAGAGATGTGTACTTCAAGTCTAGTGGGTGTGCTGTTATGAGAACCTAAGACTTTGAGTGAGAATCTCATTCCGTGGGTACACACACCCTCACAGGGTTCTCCTTGCCATATTACTGCATCTTTCTAGGAAGCACTTTGATGCAAAAAATCAGCTTTTAAAATTATTTGGCACGGATAAACTTTGAATACTTCTCTTTTTTTTTCATTTCCTGTGAAGTGAGATATCTCTATTTTGCTATCCAAGCATGACAGTACATCTGTCTCTAGAGAATCCCCAAGCATGAATTGTGGTAATTTTAGCTAAGGAAGTATTCAGAAAACAATCCTAGTGCTTGCCTTTTCAAGAGATCCTTAGGGGGCTAGCTACTTACATCATGTGGAATTGGCATGGGTGTTCCATTCCCTTGGGTTTTCAGGAAAAAATGAGCCAGTATGTGCTGGAGGAGTGACAATTTGCTAGAAAGAGGAGAAAGAAAATACATTTTGTATGGTGCGCTGCCTGAAACCAATTGCAAAATACAAGGATCACCTGATCTAAAAATCTTATCATTGTGAGTTAGCATATTGTGCTTTCCTCTAAGGAAAAGCCTGAGCTTCACAAGGGGGGGTGACCTTATGGAATAGGAAGAGATAGAGAAGTTATTTGGCTGCCTGTACTGACACTAAGCAGTGTCTGATTCCCTAATTATTCCTGCTGATTTAGCCTGGTTATTAAGGGAGAGAGACAGCGCTGAGCTGGAGACAGGATGAAGGTACTTAACAAACATCTTGCAATAGCTGGTTAATGACAAACTGTGGAAAGCACGGCAGGAGCATATAACCTCAAGACTTTGTCCAGCACAGGCTGTGTTATCTTATCTCGTGACTGATCAGGTGTAACTAGTCCCGGGCAGCACTTCACCCAACTGGCCATGGATATTCTTCTGGAGGCACAGCTGCTGCCTGCAAACTGCACAGTGCAGTTTTTTGCAAAATAATTTTGCATTATTTTCCTACAGCAGTGGTTGGGAGCGGTCAGGAAATTATTTTTATCTGAAGAGGGGGGAAAAAAATGTCTTTAATTTCTCAATTTTTGTTTGGGATTTTTTAACTAGTTCAGGAAATCCTTGGTTAAAAGTCCACATTTCCCACAAAAGCTCTCTTTTTTGTTAAAAAAAAACCTTCCTCAAAAATTACTTGGCTGATAATCAAAGTTACAGAGATTTCAGTTTTTAAAACGTTTAGGTTCCTGAAGAGAAAATTATTAGGGCTGTTGTTTCTCAGAATTTGTGCATTACAATGTTTCTTTTAGTTTTGAATTTTTTTTTTAATTCTCATTGAGCATTTTTGAGTTTAAGCAGTTGTCCTGGCCCTCTGGTAGACACCAAGTGTCAAGCAACATTATCAGGGCAGGGTTTGGAGGTGTTGGTGTCTCACTCCTGAGTTGTGGTGTGCTGTACTGGTCTCATCATTAGAGGTGAAAATTGCTGAAGCCTTCCTTTCTTCTTAATCCTCATGAAATTTATTTTACCTACTTTACCATATTCTGACAGTTCTCCCTTCAGTGTTGCACAACTGCAGAAATGAATTTAGAAAAATTAATTAAAAAGGAGCCTTCCCACTGAAACACAAAAATCTTCTCCCACCTAGGTGAGTGGTTTTCATATGCATCCATTGATGGCAAAGACATTTTTCATCTGGGTAAAATTCATCTTTGTGATTTAATTTTCACATTCTTAGGTATATGTTCCTTTCTAGACTTGGGCAATAAATGCAGAAGCTATAGGTAAATTCTGTGTATTCAGTTTATTTAGCTACATTTCCTACAGAATGGTGGATACAAAAAGCTAGGTTATGCCTGAGTGTTGCCCAAGGAAATACTTGTGAGAAGATTCACAGATTGAGCTGCATATGTCTGTTTGCCACTCACAGTAGCAGGAGTGCTGCATTTTTTTCTAAGGGGACAACTTCTCACGTGGAAACTGCAGAGTTGATGAGTGGATATTATTTAAATCAATAGATTATGTGTATTTGTCTTGACTCAATTTAATATCTGAGTCAGTAGGCTGAAATAATTAGAAATTATGATTAGAAAGGGAAATGGAGTGTGATAAATTAAATCAAAGAAACAAAACCTGTTATTTCTTTGGTGGCAGGAGAAGACACAGCAATAGAAGAGAAATTCTTTGATATGGAGTTCTTTCTCTAAGAAAAAAATAAAAATAAGCAAGGTAATTCAGGTGATTGAAGAGTTATTCAAGTCATTCAACAAGTGGTTCAGGTCAAGAAAAGAAGCATTAAACCTAGACCAAGAATCTAATTCTAATCACTGCTGTGGCTAATTTTAGGGCTAAAACCCCATGAAATAAGCCCTTTACAAAGTAGCTGACATCACTGCCAGCCTGGGGCATGAGGGGAAGGGCAGGCTGGGCAAACCAGGCAGGGAGAGGCAGCTGTGGGCTGGTACCTGGTCTTTGCTCTCCATAGAGTTCTCTTGGTCAGACCCAGATAATAAAACACTGCACTGGTGGGTTCCTTGCATCCTGTGAAAGGACAATTAATGCCCCCTCACCAGAAATGCCTGGACTGAGGTTAATTTTCTTAGAGATGTTTTTTCCCTCAGATCTGATTTTGAGTTCAGCTGAGTGGAATCAAGCCAGAGATTTGACTGTCGAGTGCTCAAGTCTGTGCACAGCAGATGAAGACATTTTTCAGACAAATTAGTGAAGAGACCTCAGTTATGCACACAAACTGCTCTGTAATGGTATTATTGGTAACGTTTGGACATTCCAGTGCTCATGATATGACTATACAGGGTTAAATCAACAAAAAAGAACAGTGTCATTTGCTTAAATGAGCAGGTTGTGTGCGTGCACTCTGGCCACCACCAATTTGCATCTTCTCATGTGGCTCCACACAATCTTTCCTGTGGTTCAGAGGGGAATTGACTCAAGTGAATCACCCAGGAAATGTTCTCCCCTTGCAGAGACTTTCAGTTCCCTTTACGCTCAGCAACACACAAGTACCAGGAACAAAATTTCTCCCCACAGCTTCCTTGCATAACCAGTTCATGACCTGCAACCCTATTTGGGATGAAAATTATTTGAGTTGAAGGGAAATGAACTCTTTCTGGCAATATCCATGCCCTTTTCAGATCAATGTGTGTCTTTGAGTGCTTTAGGAAAGGATTTAAGGCCGTCTGGTATGGTTTGAAAGAAGTGATATCTACCTTATTTCTTAATATTGGCCGCTAAGAGTAGAAAATAAAAAGGTGGTTTGGGGTTAACCCTGATGGAATTTACTCTTCTGAAGAAGTGGTGTGAGAGTATGTCTGGCAGATGTTTTTTTTGAAGAAGTTTTATTTACTTCTTGCAGCATTTACTTAGCCTCTGCCAGCACAATATCACTTCCAAAATATGCCAGTGTCTTTAATTTTTCTTTAATTTTTCTTCTTTTCTTTTTTATTTTTTTTTTAACCTGTAAGAAAAGTAGCTTGATTAGCATGGTTTTGTTTGTGCTTGTGCTTAGATGTGGTTGTACCTGGCAACTGTGTGTGAAGAAATTAATGAGGCAAAGTTAAATCAGAGAGATGAGTTTTGCAATTAACACTGAATGTCATGAGATCTATAGTTATTCTCATCTCTTGTGAAAATGAATTAACTTGCCATAGGAAAATTGTGTCTCCTGCCTTCATGGGTTTCTCTACATTGGTTGGCCTTTTTTTGGTTTTGATAGCTCATACCAGCTGCAGGGTGTAACGTGATGCAAAATCCATCCATGAACAGAGTGTCAGGAAGGCTGGATGATCAGCTGCTTGTGCCATTGCTCCTTTTTAGAAAAAAAGTGCTGCAGATGCCCCATTAACAGAGAGAAAAAGTGTCATTTATTTGAGCAGAAGGATTCTGGTTGATTTAGAAAATGCCCAGCAAAACATAAAACACAGCATGTCATTGTCCTTCATTCACAAATCGAACCCCAATATTACATTTCAGAGAAGATGAAAACTGATGCCTACCTCTGAAAAGTGGCATAAAGCTTGAATTCACCACATGTGCATACACAGGTAGAACTCATCATTGTCACCAGATAGCTCATGTGAACGTGGTACACCCTTGTTTCCAGCTCCATGGTTTTCATTTCCTGAAGACTGCCATTTCATTGCCTTGGAAGCTACAGCCTGAGTGCTTTGTTAAACCTTTCTTCTTACAAGCTTCTTCTCTGTCCTCCCTTTTGGAATTGGTGTTGGAAAATGCTGTGTGAAACCTTCATGCTCAAAGGAAAGCACTATACTGCAGAACGAAGTATTTTTTTAAAACGTGCTGAATTCACGGGAAAAAATTCTTCCAAGGAACTGAAGAAACTCACAATAGCTCTAATCATATTTAGTAAACAGTCAATTAAAAAATGTATTTACTGGAATTTATGAGAAGTCAAGAAAAGTTTCAACTTTTCAATAAATTTCTGGCCTCTCTTTTCAAAGCAAAAGAATTATTACAGAATGTAAAACAAACACCAATAACAGAAAGCACAAGCCTAATGCAGAGAAACACTCTGCACTAAACCACATATGTTAAAACTTCTTTTTTTCTTACCCATTTGTGCATCCAAACAAAAAAATGCATAAAAAATATGCCTTATTCACATTGCTACAACATCCCTGTGGTTTTAGGACCACAGAATCCCCAGGTTATCATTAATGGACTACTGGCACCAATCTCAAGGCAATTTTTCAGAATAATAATTGTTCCACAGGTTTTGACTGACTCAGTAAGTTCCTTTTTGGTGGCCTAAGGTTTCTATAAACACCCTGATTCTAGAAATGGAAATACAAGTGATATGTAGCCACAGACAACAAAGGAAGGGCTCTGATCCCACTTGGTGTTTAACTGTCCTGATTTTCTAGATGCTTCTATCACAATAAGGATTATGGAGTATAAACACAGTTCTGCAATTTAACCTATCTGTAATCTGCATCTGTATGGAATTCAATTCTGACTTTTTCAGAACAGAGGCCCATTGAGACACCCAGGAGTAAAGTTTGCTGCAAAGACATTTGCATATTTTGTATCCAGACTTTTGCTTCTTGTGTTGGAGCCAGCACGGGTCAAAGTTGCTTTACATCACTTTGGCTCGTCCCAAAGGAAACCTTCCATTAAAAGGATCATTGCAACACTGCCTGTTGAAATACATCCAGGTAAGTCAGCATGGCTCAAGTTAGGCAAACAAAACCAAACTTATATCTGTCTTGCACAATTCAGCTTGGTTTTGCTTCCTACCTGCAGCACAGGATGCTCACAGAGCACCAGAGTATTCTTCAGGTACTGCACACAGCATGGATTGGGACTGTCATTATATCTTAACAATTTAGGAGATGAAGGGGAGAAACATTAACACTTTGCATTTATTAACTTTTACAGCATGCCATAAAGATTAAAAATACATTGTACACAAGTGCAGTATTTAATGTAGAACTTTAATTACATTCAAGTGTGTTACTAAATAGTCTTGAGAAAACCTTAATGACCAGCTGTTCTACCCTCTTCCCATATGTCAGAAATGGTTTCAGAAATCACATTCTGGGACAGTAAGGTTGTATAATTAGACAGTGTATAGTTAACACTTCTAGATTTTCCCCTTAAACTGCGGGCCCTTTTCACTAACATATTGTGGTTTGGTGCCAGTTTGGCACAACACAATTATGTGATGTGCCAAACTGCAACTGAGATGTACAAACTCTCAGAGACATGTTATGATTGCACCATTATCTTTTTATATCTTTTTCATCATTAGGACTGGATGCTTTTTATGTTATGTAAGATTCAGCTTTTTATGGCCAACAAACAAACTTAGTAAATAGGGCTATAAATTTTTAATACTTCTTCCATAACGCCATTTGTCTAATCAGAACTAGATGGTTACTGTAACCCCACATCAGTTTTCACCAAAAAGGCACCTTTCCAAGAACAGCAGCTATGGACAAAAATGTCAAAGGAGGTACCTTTTGGCCCAGTTCAGGAATGCACTTAAGCACGTGCTTAGCGTTAAGCACATGAATGCTTGTGCAGAGGCATGCGCTGAAGCTGGATCACAAAATGGTTTATGCTGAACAAATGAAACAGATCCTTTCTGGAAGGTAACAAGGCTACGGGCAGCTCAGTCTTTTCAACAATCACCATCCGTCCCTCTTCCCGTTAGCACCTGGAAATGAGGGTGTTTTTCTGGGAGGTTTATTATTTTGCAGGACAAAACACGCCCAGGGTTTGCAGGGTGGGGGGCAGGCAGTGGGAGCACATGAAGCGCAAGCCGCCAGCCGAGCCGTCACCGCGCGGCTCGCGGAACATCCATCCATCCTGCCCGGGCTCGGGGGGGCTGGGGGAGCCAGCAGCAGCTTCACCATCCTCACCAGAGAGAGAGGTTTATGGCTGGGGCTTTTTTTTTTTTTTTTAATTTATTACTATTTTTTTTCCCCCTGTGCTTCAATTTCCAACGACTTATTTAGATGTAAGCAATGACAGCTGTAATCATGTTTTAAATCTTGCTTTGTATCCTTAGTTATAATGTTGTTCAATTAATATTCAGAATAATGGAAGTGATGTGCCCCTTTGAAAAAGACTTGAATGCAGGCCAAAGCTTTGGGAAACTGATTCTCAAGAGGATTAATCAGCATTTAAAACTTGCATTAATAAAAATCTGATCTTCTACTGTGTAGCATGCATAATACTTTTCATTTTTAAGCATTTTATTTTAATAGTGTGGTATCCTTTGTCCTGATTTTTAAAGGGATTTTAAAATCTAACTCCTTCAAATCAATCCTGCTTTGACCCCTGTGCATTCTTTTGCTGAATATAAAAACATTAAAGAAATCCTTGATTCACAAATACCTCTATTGCTAAGTATGAGCAAAGTACGGTGCACAAGCATGCTTGTAATAGAAATTATACATAGCTTCCACAGGAATTTACGTTAGGCAAGGGCTCACCTTTTCTTGTAAATTATTGACGCAATAAAAACACAGATTTACACAGAATTATTTAAAAGTCTGAAGGTAAATGATACCCAGAGAAATCATGAAGAGCCCTGGCACTCCATAAAAAGTGCTCTCAATTTTTTGTGTGACTTCTGACTCTGCTATAAGGAGTATTATTATACCCTATGCCAACAAGATCGAGTCTATATCTGAAAGACAGACTTAATCTATGTTTTGTGTTGTTCTCCTGATCTTATTAGTGGGTTAGAGGAACAAGAGGATTTTTGTATAAAGTTTCGCATATAAATTCAATTCTAGTAAACCAGCTAATTTACATGCTAAACAGCCAGCAGTTGGTAAGATAGTTTTATTTCATGTCAAATGCAGAAGCTAAATGTATTTTGTAAATGCTAGAAAACATTTTTTTTTCTGAAGAGGCATTTTAATAGCAAATACCTCACTCAGATCTTCTATGAAGCAGAGAAATGTAGTTGAGAAATTCTTGTATTCTTACTCACATTATTGAAAGAAAACAGTTTGCACTCTGAGTATGGACCAGCTGCTTTTACTTTGTTTCATATCTAATGTGATGCTTCAGTTCATCACAAACATAATCAGTTTTCTGAAAGAAGTCATAGATTCTTGAGGGATATTTTTATTATCTTGCTGCCTTCTAGAAATAGAAGGCAAATATGTTTTGTTCAAAAATGGTAACTATAAACGCATTGTATCCAGTGTAGCATCAGAAATTGTGGTATCTTAGGCAGTGGGCAGGACGACAGGACTTTGAAATAGTGCAAAGAAAAATGAATAATAAAAAATATGTAATCTTTGCCTCCAGTGAACAGTGCACCCAACGTAAGAAGTAAAGTGTGAGAGAGAAGGGATTTACACAGATGTGCACCAGTTTGGAGTAAGAGCAGGAAGACTGCCATTTAGGATGTCCCCTGCCTGAGTTCCCAGACCTAAGCCTGGCCCAGTGGTACACAAGGATCCTGTCACCTGGGTCGAGATAAGAGGAGCAAGTCCCCAGTCTTCATGTACCTTGTGAGGATGACAGGCAGGAGTTACTTTAGTACTATCTTGATACCCCTGTCTCTTTCTGGCTTCAGAAGTGTTCTCCAGCACTACTGCTCACAGACTGAAGCATTTCCCTATGAGTTAAATCCTGGCCATAAGAAGTCTATGACAAAACACACAATCCAGATTTCCAACTGAGCTAGTACATTTGCTTGAGTTGGTAGTAATCTAGATGCTAATCCAAAAATGTAAAAGAGCCCTTTGCTTACTGGATAAATACCAGACATTGGCTGTCATCTGTAGCCTCCTCCATGCCCACCATCCCCAAGCAAACCTCACTTCTGTTTGTCTTTGGTGCTCTCAGAAGAGGGATAGAGAAGTCCCTTTGAAGTTCAGTCTGCAGTGTTCATGTCCACAACTATAGCTCCAAAGCCAGCAAAAATTATTGTCTCTAATTTGGAAATAATCCAGACAGGGACCCGTCCTCTCACACTGAGGTGAAGTAGCATGACTTGTTTGCATGATTAAATTTTTTTCACACGGGGTGGTTGTCTTGACCTGCTGTTGAGCAATGCCTGGAGTGAAGCTGTTTTGCTGCTCTCTGCCTCAGCAGTGCCTGAAAGTGAGCTAGCAGCACGTCCTAACTGTGAGACACCACTGCTCCCTGGGCAGGCCAGCAGAGCCAGGGACAGCTTTTGGGTCTCTCGCCAGCTGCACTGTACAGGGAGGAGAGAGGGAACATCCCAAATGATGGTGAGCAACTATTACAGCTTAGCCTGAGACTTTGAAGCGTGAAGAGGGCAAAACAGCAGTCACCCAGCGTGGGGGTTCATTGTAGAAATGATTGCATTCTCTAAACTCATCTAACCCCTAGTGCAGAAGAACAAAGCCCCAGTTAAGTGAGTGAGTGGGCCTGATGCATCACCACAGGGAACCTGGGTCCTGTTATTCTGTGCTGTTGGACCACAATCTTCCTGTTGCTGCCTTCTACGTTTTTTTGTTCTCTCGTCTTAGGCTCCTAACTGCCATGAGGAACCAACATCCTCATGCAGTCAAGGCTATTATCACTCCCACCATGGCTCCATCCCTACGTCCTCGCTCCCTGGGTCTCTAGGTACCCCTCACACTGCTCCTTCTCCCTGCTTCCATTGCCATTTCCAGGCTGCCTTGCTCTGGGCTGTGTGTGGTGGTGCCAGTGCTGGATTAGGCTGAATACAAGTACCACATTCTTTACTAGGGAGTCAGCATTTCTTCCTCATTCCTTGCCTGGCTGCTGCCCAGCAGGTTATTTTGGGAGTTACGCTAGCTGGCCCGGAGCACTGCCATGCCAGGCAAAGCACTGACAGCCAAGTGCTGCCCAGGATTGCTTGCCAGTGCCTGAGCCTGAAATGAAGAGCTTTTTATTTGGGACACTGACACAGCGTAGATGTCCCTGCGGAGTAGAGAGAGGTTTGTGAGTGACCAGTTCTGGAAAGGGCTAACTGGGAAAGGGAAGTGAGGATGGGCTGCAGCCCCTTGCTGTGCCTTCCTGTAAACAGCAATGCTGCAAACCCACGAGCTGGGGGTCAGAGGAACAGGGATGTGAGAAGGATTAAGCTGTCTGCACGTTTTCCTCCCAATACTTCTGGTCACAGACCACTCTATTCCAAGTGAAGAGCCTCTGCTCCCAAAATGTGGTTCCCACACTTCCCACTGGGTCAAAGTGAGAAGCAGCAAAACTGCAGCAGCACTGTAGGATTGTCCTGTGGATCTTGGTGGGTTGGGACTGGGAGACATTGGTTGAGTGTCTAGATCATGGTTCAGGTGTCTCTTCTCACCCCATGCTTCCCAATCCCAAGAAAACCAGCTCTGAGTGCCCGCTGCATGGAGACCAAGCAGTAGGTCAGGCAGAGTGTGTGGGGACAGGTGTTGAATGGTGAAGGGATGCAGAAGAAGGGGCAGGAGGAGGGAAAGGAGATGGGATGGAAGAGGCAGGATCAAAAATTACATCTACAATATGGTTGGAAAAGATAGGTTTGGTTGAGCTGTTCAACCAAAGTTAAGATCTAAGAGTTAAGTCTCCATCTGTTCTCTGAGCTGGCAAATAATACTGATATACAGGTGTAAAGTAGGGTCTATGACCAGGTAAAGAACCTGCAGCATCCCAGGTGTCCTGCCTCTGATATACTCATTTTATTTGGAACTAGAAATAACTTTACCTTCTCTGGTACACCTTGAAAAATGTTATGTCATGCTTCAGTGCCCCCTACACCTGTGGAGTCAGATGGCTGTCATTTTTTTTTTTTGTTTTCTGGGACAAAACTGGGAATAGATTATGTAGGCCTGAATATCTGCTCTGGAGGACAGCCCTTTGAAAATGCCTTGTGCTGGACAACTTTCAACATGTGTCATGAGGAGTACATGATACCATCACACTTCAGTCCCATTGAAGTGGGGCAGATTTTGGAAGAGGCCTGAGTGCCCCTAGAGCAGCCAGTCAGCAGATGCAGGGGTGCTGTTGTGATACCTGAGCTGTCCTATTTGAAGGCAAGTAAATCTTCAGGAGTCAGGGTAGGTATTCCCAGAACTTGCACCTGCTGTGCTCAGGACACAGGAGCAGCTACATGGATGCCCAAAGAACAGCAGTGTTAAATGCTAAGATAGAATCATGATGTTGCTATCTTATTTCTTAACCTTTTACTTTCTATGGCAGTATTTTCTTGGAGAAAAAAAAAAAAGGGTTCTTGTTGTACTTGAATTTATCATGCTGCTGGAGTGCACTGGGCATGAGTCAGCCTTGAAGCAGGAAGACGGACAAGATGAGCTCATGAAGTGCCTTTGCAGACCTATTTCTACAAGTCTATGAGCAGAACAAGAACAAATGAACTCAAGATGTTTTCCCAGAAGTGGCAAATAAAGGAATAATTTCTTTGAATTCTGCACAAATTGAATATGAATAAAATGAATCCCATATCTGGTCCATTCTTCTTTTTACTTTCTTTAAAGAACAGATACAATAACTCCATAAGTACACACAGAAACCAAGGAAGGAAGATCAAGTCAAGGGTGCCTCAGGTATTACTTTTTGTCTCTTTTTGAAATGGCAAAAGATTAAATCCAAAAAAGTCGGTATGTCCCCCTTGCTTAAACAAAGCAGCTACATCTAAACCACTGCAGTCCCTGTGCTCAGTGTTACAAAATCAAGATCTGAGAGGAGAAAAGGAGCATGCAGTGGCCAGAAAAGGCTGTCCCCAGAGGGAGGAGGGCTCAGGAAGCTCTTTAGCTGATGGAATTCATGAGATTAAGGTATGTAGCTGGGCTTCCTACACAAGGTGTGAAGGAAGTTTGGTCCCTGGTGAAGATGACTCCCAAAAACCAGAGTGCTGAGCAGGGACCTGCTTGTCCCAGCCAGTGGCAAGAGATGTGTCCATCATCCCACCTGTGAGAGCTGCTCACGTGCCCAGCTCAGGCCAGAGAGCAGACACAGTGCATGGCAGCCCCTCCAAACTGGGAATACTGGAACCATGTGCCAGATATTTAGAATGAGCCCAATCTTGCAGTTTGCTCAACTAATTGTTTGCCTTTTCTGAGTCTTGCAAGGCTCTAAACAAACCATATCCTTTGGTCTTATAAATACTTATTAATTTCCCCTTTGTTAGCTAATTGTTTTGCAACGCAGATTACTTTATTTAATAAACATCTTGCTAAAATGCTATTCCACAATACATTTATTGTTAATTCCCTAATTACTTAGGAATGTATGTTTTTTGGATTGTGAAGCCCCTGTGCACTGTGCCTGACAGGTTAGCTTTTAAAATTAACTTTGTGTTTGGGTTTGAATGATCAGCAGCGAGGAAGAGACTCCTTAAATGCACTTTAAAAAATTAATTAATAAATGTAGCCTAAAATTGATGTAGAGTCAGAATTATGCAATTTACTTGCAGATTTCCTTCTACCTATTGTAACTCCAAATAACATTTCTCAATCAGATTTGTTGTACTAAGTTTATCTTCTCTGCGAAGAGCAAATTTTTTATATGCTGTAACTGTCTTTTAAGGTGCATTTTGACATTAGCTGTGCAAAAATAATGCCTCTTTTTTTGTGCATCCATTTATTATGTTCATGTTTTTCCTTTTGGTAGCCTCCTTATGCCATTTTTCTATTCTTGTTATGTATGTGCTTTAGAAAGAATGCATCCACATTTGAGTGGTTAATCAAGGGGAACTAACCAAAATAATCACTTCCCAGTACTTCAAAATATTCTGATTTTTTAATGGAGAACATGCATTCTTAAATTAAATATGCATAATAAATAATAAGTACTAATAAGAATAAAGTGGGCTCTGTAAGAATGAATGTTATGTTTTAAGCAAAATGCATTTGATTTGCCAGGTTCAAAGCTGCTTTGAATCAGTAAGAATCAGCACAGAAAACGGGGTGAGAGAGCCTCATAATGCCTATAAATTGTCCATAATTGTATGGATTTTAAATCTAAAAGTTGGCAGTGGCAAAAGCTAAAAGCCATTAGGAGAGATCCTATTGTGCAACACATCAGTAATTGTAACTCATAATCTTAGGGGAAAAAAAAACTAACTAGAGTTTTCTAAAATTTTCATAACTGTACTTGAGCCTTGTCTTGATGTTTACTACAATGATGGCATTGTTTGAAATGACATAGCCTAATGCATATATAAGTCCTGTTTGAAAAGAGCTACTAATTAACATGAATAGTCTTCTTCTCTGAAGGTCATTTATTGCAAAGTTCATTTTTCAGCCGAGCATTGCTAAAGTAGTCACCCCCGCTAACAGCCATTAGATTAAGAGACTTAGGTCTGTTCTTGTCCTGACACTGGGTCAGGATTTTCAAAGGAAGAGGCTCTTCTATGCCAAGAAGCCCTTAAAATAATATTTGAACAGAAAAAGAATGAATGTAATTACACTGTAAATATTTCTGTGGTTATTGAATTAATGAAGATAATTCTATTCAATTTTATCTTTAAAAAACAAAAAAAAAACCCAAAACCAAAACAAAAACCCACACCAAGTTTTCCTTGTCTGATGTTCCAGTGCCTCTCTTCCCCGTGGGATCTTCAATTTCTTCAGTCATAACGATTCATTAAAACTGAGAGGCACTGAATATTTAGCATCTGATGTGAGAGCATGTTCACCTATTGCCAAATATCAGGCACGTGAAGCCCCAGGTGCCTCTGCCTCCCCTTTGGAAGCCCCAGAAAAGCTTTCTATGTCTGTGTGTGTGCCAGCCACTGCTGCTTCTCTCCTGAGAAGAGATATCCAAATCCAAAGGGCAACAACTTAACACTGCCAGACAACCTTACAAACCTTAAAAATGGCCACTTTACCAGGACCCCTGCCACCTGAATCAAAAAAATCTAATTGTGAAGCACTGTCTGTCCAGGAGCCCCATTAATACCAGTGCCATGCTATTCACTTGGATATAGCTCTAGAAACTGCTGTGACAGAGAGACACTTCTTGGGCTAAGGGACAAACCTGGTGGGTTTCCTGGTCCTGTCTGTGGGCACGTGGCAGTGGAAGGGCTGAGGATCCTTGTTGAGGCTGCAGAAACTCGTTCACCCCTGTGAGTAGTTACAGAGAGGTGTGGAGGCTTTAGAGCTGGGGTGTAACAATAAATGCATTGCTCTGAGGACACCGTGGAGGTTCTGGTAAGCCTTGTGTCCCTGGTTAATTGTGTTTGCCTCCCGTTTGAGGAGGCCAAGGAAGTCAATTGGAACATAAGTCATTCCCAAACTCATCCCTTTTATTAGGGTGTAGGATTACTCTTGTCAATGAAGAAAAGGTTCTACAACCCAGTGGGATTTTTGGGGATGGGAAAGGATTGGGAACCCTTAAGAAAAGCCAAAAAAACCCATGGAATTTCTCTGAAGATACAATTTTGTGTGACAAAGCTTCCCACAATGAAGCCAGCTAAGGCCATAAGAGCAGCAGGAGAATCCCACAGGCCTCAGAGCACTCATAAAAAGATTGTACCTTGAAGTACAAGATTAACATTCACTTCACCCCTGGCCATGCCATGCTCCCTGCAGTCAGGCTTCCCTAGGGCTCCCAACAGCTACAGCAGGGCTGCTGGATATCAAAGCTGCAAGCACAAGAAAACCCCTCCAAGTGAAGGATGACAGTGCTGGGAGAGCTGTAAGGCACTCCTCTGCCCCTTCCATTCCTCCCTGTCCCCATCCCTGGGACAGGAAGTTTGCAGACAGCATGGAGGGGAGCGAGACACTTGTGATGTGGCTCAACCTCTTCTCCCTGTCAGCTTCCACAGGGCTTTTGCTCCTCTCCGCTTGCATTAGCAGAGGGGAGCATATGGGCCTTGGAGATTTAATGTTTCATGGCTTACTTGGCTGTCAAAATGTTTTACATTATTATTTGTTGCAACATTCACGGTGATCATCTTTAAGGAAAAAAAAACCTGTGCGGCAGGTCCCTAGGTGCCCTTGCTGGGAGCAGATGTCGGAGTAGGAGCGCTGTTAAGCCTCTCCTGGATTTTTCATTTCCTACCTTTTGCATAGCCCACACAGCTTGGCATGGAGCACACACAGCCTCTCTTGCTGCCTGGCAGGACCCGCTGTGGCGCTTTAGGATGGGTGAAACTGGGAAACTTGCAGATTTATAGGGTGCTGAGATGGACTCGTAATCTGTATTGATGGCATCATCCCCGACCATGTGACAACCAAAGCAGATAAGCCTATGACTGAACTGAAAAGATTTCCTAAAGCTGGTAATCGATATTGAGCAGCTCAGCCTGTTGAGCTATCGGGTTTGGAGATCTCCTTGCGTGCAGGGCCAGGGAGAGTTCTGGGTTTGTGAAATGGGGAGATGCTGAGCTGCTGCTGAGATGCAGTCTGGCACAGTCCTGTAGGTTACTGGTACCTGCTGCAGGCAGGGACTTCAGCTGACATGGGACTCTGCAAAAGCCATGGGAAGAGTTTGATTGTTGTGGAGGATGAACCAGAATCAAAGGGATGATGAGTAAGGAACGTGAGTACCACTAATCTGTGGCCTTGAAGTTTTGCTACAGGTCAGACTTTCCAAGGGTGGTGCATTTTGTCCCTTCTCCTGTGCCACAGGCTCAACAATTGAATCTCTAGCTGACACTGAAAGTCTCCATAGGGGTTTCTCTGTTCAGCATCTATGATGTTCCATTACCTAAAAGTTTTCTGAGAAACTTATGTTTCAAAAGAAGTGCCAAACTTGAAGGACTTCCTAAAGATGTCTCCACTCTTTCCAGAGCTCTTTCCAGAGTTCCTGTTGGAGTGAATCAGTTTTAAAACAAGTAAAATGGTCTGACTCTTTGTAAAGACATGATGACTTTACAGGAAGCAACTATTCAAACCATAGCACATGATAAAAACAAGTCTATCCTCAGCCAGATGGCCTGGGACAGAACTCCCCCAAAAGTCACTGCCTGCCTTTCCTGATGCCTTTTTAGACAGGGAAGGGAGCTAGTGTGTGTTGAGAGAAGTCATGTATGGGTAGCACCTCCTCAGAGACAGCACTCCCACAAAAGGGAAATAAATTGTCTCCAGACAGCCAAGCCTTTGCTTCGTTTCCACAAGATGACTGGATTTTATGGAGCTGGACTGGTTAGACTGGCACATAAAGAGGAAAGGAGAAGCTGAGCCTTTCTATTCCTCTGTATTTATTGGGCAAAACAGCTGGGGTTCAAACACATTCCGTATTATGAAGCACCTATTAATATCGTCTCCTGATGGAGAACAGGGTATTTTTTTCTTCTTAAATGTTTAATTAGCAGGCATTGTGTTATGTCTTTACTTCAATAAATTCCAGTTGAGAAAGATTTTGGGTGCACATGTGAATGAACGCTTGTCTTGAAAGACAGACCAAAAAGAAATTCATAATCATGTTTCCCTTGTTGTATTTACTGTTTTGCTTCTAAAGGGAATATTACTCCACTAAGAGATTCATAATTAGGAGGATGCCAGATGGGTTATCAATGTGGTTTTAAATTTTTATACGTAGAGTGCTTGTTTTTGCAGGGGATGCTTTGGTTCCATGTACAGTAGTTAAATATAAATGTCTTCTATGAGGCGACTGCTAACTATTCCATGATTTTGAATTTGCTGTTAATTTAATTCTTCTTCCCTCCCTGCCTCCTCCACCCCCCATTATTTTCTTTACAGCTTCTCTGGTGGGGTGGATTAACTGAATCAACTACCCAGGTGAAAGAATAAAGCTGGAAAGCAGAACTGAAACCCATATATTCACCTGAAAAAGCCCACAGCTTCACTCAGTAAAAAAGAAATGAAAAATCAGGACTTTGGACACCTCTCCTAAATTCCAGGGAAAGGTGTTCTGGTTCAGCTGGGTGCCTCAGAGGCCAGTGTGTGCTTAGTGCCATTGCCACAGAGAGGTGCAGCAGCGTGGTGACAGTGAGGAGGAGAAGACCTGAGGCCGGAGAACGAGTGACAGGCTGGAGAACCTCAGGTGGGGAGTGATGTGATCACACAATCATTTCCAAAGGGAGAGTGAGAAGGTACAGGTGACCAAAAAAATCACGGTGTGACAAGGCCATGGACCAGACCCCACAGAAATCCAACACCTCTTTGGGAAAGGGGATTCTGCCTCAGTGGTTTTATGCTTTCCAAGTACAGGCTGGCTGAAGAGCCCTGCTGCAAGAGCTCTGGCCCAGACGGTGGCAAAGAGCTGTGGTGTCATTAGGTGCAGACACAAACGCAGCGGGCGGGTGCGCGCACACGCGAGCGCGCGCGTTTCTGTGTGTGTGTTCTGTGTTCTTCACTTTTCTACTTAGCACACTTTGACCTTCTGCGCCAAACTGAAACTCCCCTCTGCAGGATTTATGTCAAAGCCACCCATCTCCATCACCTGTCAGGGCTCTGGGTCAGACAAAAGGGCCGTGTCCCCTTTCCTCTTTTTTCTTCCGAGTCCCTTCTCTATCCCGAGGTTTAGGAGCCGCGATAAACAGAAGGGAGCCATACACAGCATAGTGATATGGCACTGTCAGATCTGCATTCATTCCATGTGTAAGTGTTACTGAAGGAGAAGATGTTGTTATTAAACGCTGGGAAAGGTTGACCAGAACTGGCAAAAAAAACCCATGAGAAACCACAATGGAAACAGAAAGACCGTTAATATAACAAAAACAGTATGAAAAATCTATATCAGGTTAGGGACAAATCCAAACCAAAACCTTAGATAGATCTCAGAAAACTTGTAGGAGTCAGCTCATCTCTCTGAACATGGTTTTCAATGAAAAACCTCACTGTCACAGTGTGTCTTGGTGTAGGGAATTACAACCTTGCAAGCTCCAAAGCTGGAGCATAGACCTGGTTCTCTAGAGCAGAAGCCAGATTGGAGACTGATTGATGAAACAGATAAAAACAAATTTACTAAGGGCTTTGAGTTCTGTGGCAGCTCATAAAAGGATACATTTTAAAAGGAAAATAAAGGACTGTCATACATGTAAAAGCATGTTGGGTTTACATGTCGTGATCATGTTGTAGTGGTATAAATGCAATCAGGAAATAATTGGATTATCAACAGAAAATAACTCATAATTATAGGGACAGTGAGGGAAAGGTCATGGGAGATCATTAGGTCATTTTCGTTAGAGAAATTCAAAATTATGGTTGATGAAATGTAAGAGAAAGTCATGTGGAGGAAGCTCTTACATGGTATAGAGATTGGACCGAGATGGTGTCCATGGGTTTGTGTGGACAAAGGCAAAACTTCATGAGCAATATTAATTGGGGCTTTATTTAACTGAAGTTCAAGACCCACAGGTGCTGGCTCTGTGGCTTGCTACTGAGTGTTTGGCCTTGTGTTTTCAAGTTTGCTTTAATAGTCTCCATCTCCTCTGGGGAGAGGTTTTATCAAGGGGATAGAACTGCCCCTCTTTCCTTCACATAGAGCATCTGTTTGAAGAAGTTTGTCCTGCTGGTGCTCTTCTTCAGTTCTGTACAGCCACAGATTACAAAGCAAACATCCCACAGTGTAACCTGGTATGTGAGTGGCAAAATTTCACTATGTGCTGTTAATTCTTCCATCCCTCTGCTTCTCTTTGGCTTTCTTCCCGCAGAGCCCCTGGGGAGGCTCCCTCCTTCCAACAGCAGGGAAAGCAGGGACAGGAGATGCTCAGGGAAGAGGCTGATCTGACCTCAATTTCTGCAGCAGCACAGCCAAGAGAGTTTTGTGAACGGGTGAGAAGTACCCTTGGTTTGCAGAGTCGTGATGAATTTCGCTAAATGCAATGGGGAACATGATGGTAATTAGGAGAAGTTAGAAGATTTAGCAGTCCAAATTGAAAGAGGTAACAGGCCAGTGAAGGAATGGATGTTTGTCTGCTTGGAGGGCTGCCTATCTCACACACGTTCTGTACTGCTCTCTAGTCCTTTCAGTAAATTCACATTTATTCAGGAGTTTTTCAGACTTTCTCTAAGCAACGTTTATGGGACAATGTGGTAAACTTTCCCCTGCCTTGTCAGGTCATAGTGGTAGGTGTGCAACTTCACTGGGCTTAGGGGTAATTTTAAAAAAAATAATGTGTTGAACCTCGCACGTCTTCTAGACGTGGATAAGAGGAAGAAACTGTGGTGATTTAAACTCCCAGAACTACTTCACTATACAGCTATGGCTCCCTGTGCTCCTGTTTCTTATCATAACACTGTCAGCAACCTACTGCTAACATGTAGAAGTTTTTCTGAGATCCCAGAACTGAAAGACTCTTACCTGTATCTTTGTTTTCCTTCTTGTGCTAATAACAGCAGCTATATTCCTAATAAAAATATTCAGAGGACCATGTTACGCCTGTTTCTTAAATTGCAATCATTATGTGACTAATCATAATAATAATATTATATTAGGGGGAAAAATGTTGGAAGATATTCCCTAGAGGAAAATGAATTTCTTTTTATCATCTACAGTAGTTTATTTCACATATTCATGACCCTCCTGGTATTCTTTTTTTTTTTTTTATGATGAGCCATAAAAATGACAAAATACATTAGCAAAGTTCTCGGTTTATGCTAAAATGACCATATTCAAAAATAATAACAGAGACTTGTATCAGCAATGCAAAAGATGCATGAAGTAATTGGTGCTTAATTTGTACACAAACTGTCAAGGCAGTTTTCCTCACGGCCTGCATCTTCTGAATTCATTAGTCTCTAATTAAGGCCAGTTGGGACCAGCAGTTAGAAGGTTAAAGAGGTTCTGACAGCCCTAATCATTGCTCAGGAAGCTGAAAATGTATGCAAAGTCTCGGCAGATGGGGTGAGATCTGCTTCTGCCAAGTGATAACTGTTATTCCTTTGCACCTCCAAAGCTGTCATCCTAATAGGCACATTTTAAATTTATTAATGCTCTAGTTACAATGCATACACAGTCTCTAATGGTATGTCATTCAGAGTATATAAACTGAGCAATTAACACATATTACCTGGTAATGGTAAAATTATTTGTTGCCTGTTTGATTTTCTTTTTCAGTTTCCTAATCCAGCAAGAATAGTTATAAGAAAATATTTTCTTTGTTAAAAAGAGACTCGGAGCTGCTTGTTTGTTGACCATGAATTCTTTGTTTCTGCAGACAAAAAGCTCACAAGCCATAACTAACTTTTCTTTGATTTCCAGTGCCTCAAAGATTTCGGTTTGGGGGATTATAGGTTTTTCAAACTTTAAATTTAAAGATGTGTGTTTTCAATAGTTCAAATATAATTTTAGAAGGAGATTTTTTTCTCTACATTTTTTAAGCCCTTTTAAAAAACAGTGGGTGAATTTCTCAGCCAGTTGTTGTTGTTGTTGTTGTTGTCCTCCCCTCTTTCCCATTACTCCAGTGAGGTACCCATATTATACTCCCCTCTGTGGCTGTATCTCTCTCCTTAATCCTATTTGGTTTAAAGCTGCCTAATCAAGGGAAAGGCATGTTTTTAGGTCTCTCAGCCCATGTGAAGGCTTCAGCCATGGGAGGCCTTTAATTGCGTGTAGCACTGGTGCCACGGCGGGTTGCGAGCCCACAGCAGAGCCTCCCGTGCAGGGAGCGGAGCAGCCACCGGAGCTCCGGAATCCCAAGGAGTGCTAATCATGTGCTGGGATGTTAATGTAAGCAACAGAACAATTATGTACCCTGTGACTTATAGACAGGCCAGGAACCCACCCCTCTGTTAGAATTAATTGATTTTGCTCTGTGCCGTCAGCACAGCACAAATGTGGAGATGGAAGGTGGTGTGATTGAACCGTGGGCCTGGCTCTACATTCACCAGCCTGAGTCATGACTGACTCCAGAAACACCAAAGATTTCAAAATGGTACAATATCAGCATGATGCACAGTCACAGACCAACTTTCTGCTGCTCTGATTTCTCCAGGTTGCATTTCAGACCGTAACACCTGAGAGCAGATCATCAGAGATGAGGCCCAGGGCGCAGCTCCCAGACAGAAACTCCAACCTTGTGTTTTCTTGACACGTCAGCAGTCCTGATGAAATCCAAGGAGAGTTTTCCTGAGTGAGAGCTCTGTGGCCAGACCCTGGGATAGACAACAGGACTTTCCTGATGGCTACAGATAGGGGCAGCAGAAAATGCTGCCAAGATGGTCCCTGCTGGAACCTGGGGTTAAATGGCCCTGCTATACTTCCTCATTCTGCAAAAGTACTTTCTTCAGTAGGTCTGCAAGCAAGTAAGGATCATTAGTCTCGTTTTACATCAAGGGAAGCTCAGGAACAGAATGAAAAAGTACTTGTATCTGTAGTGGGAAAAAAAAAAATTAAAATTGGAAAACCTATAAACCCCCACCTATAGAACATATAAGAAGGGAAGGGAATCAAAGCTGATAAATTTTATAGAACAACTTTGACCTGTATGGTTTTCAGAGAATGGGTAAAAGCCTTGATCACCTTGACCTGCATCACTGTTGTGTAGGAGAGCGTTACTCTAATGATCCTCACCTTCTGATGTGGATGTACAGCAGAGCTCTAATCCCAACACCTTTCAAGTCTGAGCAGCACATAACCAGCGTGGAGTATGCTTAAGCCTAAACTATAGATAGCCCCCTGAGTTACGATAGCTTTATGCCAGGACAGTTAATTTCCACTGAGATCTGTCTTATCTGAATGATCTACTTTGCTCCTAGAGCATCTGCTAAGTGGTGCATTACCTCCTAGCCCGAGTTTCAGGTTACAAAATGCACCCTATCCAGGCCTCTAGGCAGAGACAGACATTTATTTTCTTCAAAATAAAGCATACATTAAGGCACAACAAGCTCTCAGGACACCCCTCTGCCCCCACAGTTTGATGTCTATACCCACAAACCGCCGTGAGGGAGGGAGGGAGGATGGCCAAGAAGAGGACATGTCTCTGGAGGTTCTTTACTTACACCAAGGCACTGCTCAGTCAGCTGTCCAAGACATGCAATTCCAGATTATTGTATATAGCAGTGGGCAAAAGCTGAATTTTCAACAAAGCTTCTAACCCAATAAATGTGTATGAAATTACAGTGGTATAAATGTGGTGGGGCTCTGGTTTAGGAGAAATTGAGCAGCCAGAAGGCACACCATGTTGACACAAAGCTAGGAAACTGCTCAGCTGTGGAGACGCAGCTTCCCATTTCTTCAAGTACCCCTCTCCCAACCAGTCTGGAGCAGAGAAACCAGTGAATATCATATGCTGCAGATGGATCAGCCATGGATCATGTACAGCTAGCTGAGTCTGGCATGGTCTGATTCCTCTTGTGTTTGCTGGCTACTTACCCAGCCAACAGCCAGACGTTTGTGGGGTAAATCATTTCCAGTTGTTTCACAGAAGAAAACTGTCCAGCAGTATAAATAATAATTCCTCTCGGACAGGGGTTTGTGTTTGCCTGGGGCTTTGGAGCTCTGCTGCTTCCTTTCAGACCTCCCCCCTCCCAGCCCAGCACATCTTCTGGAGAAAGATAGGAGATCCCTGCTACAGGCCAGTCATAGACATCAGAAAGAGGTGCCAGCTATTTTTTCTAAATTTTTGTCTTTGTCCATACATAAGTGGACAATGTTACAAACAGCAATAGAAACACTTGGTCAAAAATAATAGAGGCAAATTGCTTGTAAAATAGCAAGTGACAAAGTTGCTTGGTTTGTACCACTTATAATGCATAAAACTTGAGGGACTGGATACAGACTGTTGCTTTCTAGGAGGCAGTTCAGACTGTGTAAAAATTACTGAAATTACTGCTGTGGCCTTTGCTGGCTGTTGTGTGCTGAGGAGGCTCTGGGGATAGGGAAAGCTTAGCAGCGAGGATCTCAGTTTTGCTTAAATTCTGCAATTTGTTGCTCTTCCCTCTACCTTCTCCTCTAGGCAGTCCAAGGGTGATGCCCTCTTCTCACTGCCTGCCCAGAGTCACACGGTAGCCACCTCCTGCCAGCCAGCACAGAGATTTCTCTGCTGCTTTCCAGCTTCCTGATGCTATTGCAGAAGGGTGGCAGAAGGAAAAGGGCCATGCAGATGATGACCCCACACTGTGCTGAGCCCCAGGTGCCATTTCTGGCCCACTGGCATCTGGTGTGGCATTGGGAAGTCAAGGCAAGCACAAAAACATATGGGGAGCCTTTGTGTGGCTTGATGGTGTCACTGCTCTGCCCTGGGTCATGGCATATCGTCCTGGGAGGCTCCACTGCTCACTGAGGAGCAGCCAATGCTCAAGATGCAATGGGAAAAGGTCTCTGCAGCTGGAGAGGGATGCTGGCTTCCCCCAAAACTCACATTTGAACTGAGGGGTCTTCCTCCAGCTCAGCCAGTGATGCTGCAGTGTCCTGCTCATCTTCTTGCTCAACAAAGGGCCTTCCATGCAAATTGGCAATTCCTTGCCAACTACTTGTTCTGCACCACATCTTGCCTGTAGCCAGAATGTGGGACCTGTCATGCCAATCCAGTCCATATTGCTGGGTGTCCATATCACAGACCCAGGAAAAACGAGTCCTGTTGGGCTAGATAATGCTAAATGATGTCACACTGAGGACGAGATGAGGGCAGATGGATCACTGCTCCCATGTGCAGTGTCTGCTGCAAGGTGTGACACACCCAGGTCACATGGCCTTGAAAGTGCCACAAAATGGAGGGCAGGAACTGAGCTCTTTTTCAATAGGAATTTATGTGGAGCAAGCTAGGAGCACAACCACGAGCCATCTTGGGCTGCTTGCTGAGTAGCTGCCTCTCTACTGAATCTCCCTGACATCTGGTGCTTTCCTCCAGGATGGGTAACTCTTCCACCTCAAAGCCAAACAGAGACTTTTTCTGCAGCCTTGTGCTAACTTTCTACAGCAAGGAGAGCTGGGGGAACTGATGCCCTTACAAATATATCTCTGCAGGATCAGAGTCTCTTCTGGTCCAGCAAGAAGCTGATGGTCCCAGTGGCATGCCAAGCCTCAGGACCACAGTTCAGGATTCACAGGTTCATAAATGTTCAGCAGCACCCAGAAACAATCCACAGGCTGTAAACACAAGCTGTGCAATATTTCTGTTGAACTGGTGGTCACAGCCTATGTAGTTTGAGTTAAAAAATGTTGTAGCTGTGTTTAAGAAATTTCAGACCCACTGCCATTTTCTGAGTTATTCTGTGTGTATCAGAAAAAGACCAACAGATTAAAAGGAATTTGGGTGTTTGACCTCCTACTGAGTTTTTCTCTTTGCCAAAACCTTAAAAAGTGTCTACCTTAGTAACTATGATGCTGCATAGTTTGAATTTCCTTATTTGTGTCACTGTTTTCTTGTGTTAAATAACCTCTCCTAGTGTTTGCCCAGTGATTTTCTTGTGGTGGCTCTCTACTGCTATTTTATCACACTCATCTCTCTATTTCTGCTGAAAAAAAAAGAAATGGAGGTTCAGGGCAGCTGAGTGAGCAACCTGAAGGACTGGCAGCAACAGAACCAGGTACACAAAGCTTCACACCAGGGTGAAACTTGGGTTGCCTTGGAGCAGCTCTTCCAGGGCTGTACCAGAGCAAGCAGGGCACCTTCAGCTTCCAGGGACTCCTGGAGATCTTCTATCTGATATACAACAGGGTCCAGCTTCAAGCAGTAACCCCAGGTGAGAGGTTTTCAGGAAGTCAAAGTGGTTTTCTAGTGGCACTTTTTTTTCTAGGCAGTCCAGTTTGATAAAACCAACAGATATATGGCCCTATAATATTAAAAGATATATTAAAAGTTTTGGTGTCAAAGAAACCTCCTGTGATAAATAATGTAAATCATAAAGCAGAAAAATTGAGGCATTTATGAAACTACAGACAGGAGTGAGTGGTTTTGCTGGAGCTCTCCTGGACACTAAGCATTTCTCCTTGGATACATGTGCAGTGATTTTAAGCAGATTGTATCTTCAGTGTACAGACTCTGACATATAGTTATTAGAGTTGATGCTGCGTGCAATCAAAGGAAGATGTGACTTGTCTACTATGCCATGCAAAGGTGAACAGCTCCGTAAGAAAAGATTCAAGCAGCGTAATCCATTAGAGTCCATTTACAAACTAACAGATATTTTACAGACATTCAACAGACATTCAATCAAATCATAATCTCAGAAACCTGCCAACAATAAAACCCGTAAATTAAAACCAAGTTATATAAGCATGACTTGATGAACCTGATGTAATCTGATGGCATGAGATGTATATCCTATATTAAGTAACAAATTCCCCTTCTTTTCTCTTATCCGTTAATATTGGGGCAGAAAATGAGCATCAAATGTTTTGTAGCCAGCAAACCTGAACCTGAACACAAGGACAGTATTTTACAGGGGATTATTTGTCATTAATTTCACCTTTTTATTAACAAATTGATGGCTGAGAAGACTTCCCATTAAAGGCAAGACAATTCTTCCTTTTAAAAGGCAGTTTACAGTGCGTGGTGTGAGGTGAGACCCGAGCCAAATGACCTTTGCTTCTGTGTGCTCTGTGCTCCTCGTAAGCAGCAAAGGGCTCTGTCTTGTGGCCACCCTCAGATTTTTCTTCTCTGCTACAGCTGCAGACTCTGGCTGGGTCTTACTCAAGGGAGGATTGATAAGCTGCAAATTCCCCCCTGAACTCCCTAATGACTGCCTGCAGGAAAGATTGTAGGAATTGGGTACCTTGCAGGAATTGGGTATCTGGCCTTCATGACCAGGAATTATGCTTTAGTAACATGGCTGGTCACAGCGTGGAAGGTGAAGCATGCTGAAAATAAGGCATGAGCAGGTGTTTCTTAGCATGTTTAGGACAGAAATTGCAGCTTTTGTGGAACATGAGGGTGCACAGGAGTCCGGGGGCAATCTCTAGTGAACGAGCTGCCTAAAGCTGCATGTAGAGGGCAATTTTGGGAGCGTGTGTTTATTACCTTGATTATACGGCTCATACACCTCCAGCGCCCATCTGCAGAAAAGGTTTGAGGGTTGCTCTTCCAGCTCTTTGCTTGGAATAGCAAATGCATCCTGATCTCAGAAAAGGAACAAATGCCCCATTTCACACCCTCTGCTGTCCCATCCACCCCATGCTTCAGCCTGGAATTTGTGGAAATAGCTTCACAAATGCAACCAGGTAGCTGAGGAGACCTAATGAAGGTTAATTGCCACATGTTTATTACACTTTCAGAGTGAAGAGCACTGCAGTCTGAATGTCTAAATTAATCCTGTGTTACCAGGCCAGCTACCATGACATTTCTATGTTCCAGCATAATGCAAACATAACAATTAATTTGATTTCTTTGTAGCAGAAAAGCAAACCAAGAAATGGATGTCAAAGTCTTGACCTGAACCCCTTCAAACAGAGATGAGTTTTTCTCTAAACTAAGGGTCCTGAAAGCACCTGCAAGCTGCAGGGATCAGGCAGACTCTCACTGGGGACATTGGGGACAGCTGGAGAGGACCTGGGCAAATGCAGCCTGCACCTTCCCCTGACCTTTCCTTGCCTAAGCTCTGGCTCACAATTCATTATAGCTACAGCTTTCGTGGAAGACTGAAAAAGTGGGTGCTGAAATCCCATTGAAAGTAGATGCTGCATCCTTGTAGGTCTTAAATCCATCTGAAATGTTTGTGGTTGTGATGATGAAGCTGTTGAAATGTGTCCTGCATTAGGGTGACATGGCTCTTCCTGACTCTTAAAGATTACATCTAAAAATATAACCCTTAGGGATATTTTTAGAGGAACTCTCAGCTAGGAAAAAGGCAACATCCTGAGAACAATAAGGAGAGTTTGAAAAGTAGATGAGAAGCACAATTCAATTTATCTTTATTTAAAATTAGGTTGCCTCATTTTATGTAAAGGATTTTCATTCATGTGTATTTTTCCTTGTTTTAAATGGAAAAGGATTTGTGATTGACATAGGCTCTGTTCTGTTCAAGTGATGAAAAGGCAGCCCTATTTACACACTTATTATATTATCTAAGGAAAGAAGTCCCAGGTGGTGCAGAAGCTTTTTTCGTTGCCATTGTGGTTATTTTCATTGGCCCAGCTTTGACTCAGCACGTAGGAAAAGCAGTGGGTGCTGGCACACAGGATCCTTGCCCGGTGCCCTGGGAGAAACTGGGAGCTCCCACATCTGAGGCTGAGCTGGGGACCCCCTGGCAGGGGCAGAGTCTTCTGCCTTACAGAGATAAATGAGCTAAAAAGCTTTCCAAATATTGTCTGTGTGTGAAAGGAAGAATAACTTTCTCCAGATATGTTTTGCTAAGGTGCCGCTTCTCTTTTGAACGAGAAGCCTCTTCAAAGGGACTGGCTTTTTCATCTCAATGCCGTAGCAAAACAATACTCAATTCTTGGTAATGAATGTCTTCAATTACCACAATACCTTGCAGGATATGACACTAGAAAGGTTATGCATAGAGAGGATAATTTTGGTTCATAGCCTCTAAATGTTCCCAGCCGCAATAGTGTGGTGAAAGAAGATGTCTTCCAAGAAGTTCACATTACTGGCTGGAGTAAAATAAAATAGCTATATTGTTTCAGCCAGCAATTTCTTCCCATTGTCTTCGCTTTAAAAACCGAGCATACTCAAAGGCGAAGGGATGTGTTTCACTACAATTTGAGAACTGTACTGTAACCAAATATTATCTTCATTTTACTCCTTGTTTCATGTTACTTTTTGGTCCTTGAGTTCTCCAAAGTTCATCACTGTCTGTGACATTACTGTGACTTGCTAACTTTCTCATTATTTCCCCAGTCAATGGGAGAACAATATATGGTGTTATTCTGTATTTCAGTTACCTGTCACTCAGTGTTTTATCTCCATTGATACTCCAGGTACTGCTCACAGAAACCAAAGTAGGCTGTCTTGTCTTCCGCTAATCTTGAATGCCTTTTGTTCAAGAGGTGTTTTGTATTCATCAGTCAACTAAGGACTCATCCTGAAGAAGCCCTCAGTCAGCACATAGATCTCAGTGAAAAAGGGATATGCAGCTCGTGAAATATTCATAGCAAAAGGTACCTCAATCATTTTCACCTTTTGACCCTTTGAGGCTAAAAGGATTATCAGGACTAAGTGGCAAATCTTCTGGATGGGGAATTTTTATAGGTGAAATACCTTGCCATTCCTTTTAGCCTCTTTTGGTATTAAGCCTGTTCAGAAGGTACATTTATCTACCCACTCTATCTGCCACTACAATTGTGTCAAACTCAAAACACTTTTAATAAAAGTCCGAAGTTAAAATGATAGTGATCAAAACCTGGAAATAGCCAAGACATTTTTGAGAAGTGAAAAAACGCTGTGGATGTTCTCTACTTCCTGCACTTCACTGGGGGCAATGAAGAGGCCTTTTAGAATAGCTGTAATAAATACAGCATAGTACTATTCATACCCAGAAGTGTCATTTGGGGAATCAAGTGACAAGACATCTCAATTTGTGAAGTTAAAGTCTAGCGCAATAAGTGAGATTTTCTGATACTTAGAGTCTGCTAAAGGAGAAAGATGAATGCTGATGGTGGGCAATTAACTTGTTCAGGGATCTCCACAGCTAAGAACCAGGCTGCAAAATCTGCAGCAATGGCTTGAGGAATGATTGCAAATAAAAACAGTCTTCTGAAATTGGATATCAGTTCTCCATATCTAAAAAAAATTAAATTTTACCTACCTAAATAAATAAAATCATCTCTGCTTTGGCATTAATCCATACAGTCCTATCCATAGTCTGTATCCTCTAAGTAACAGGATCTTGGGCCAGAAAAAGGACAGCAGAGTTATCCAAGTCTGTAGAGATTACCTTGACAAGACCCCTGGTCTGTGCCTCAGTTTCATGAACTGCAAATCTGAGTCAACATCTTTTAAAAAATATTAACAAACCCCCTTTTCTGTAGGGGAATTTGGCTTTCTGTGTTCTGCAGCACTGTTTTGCCTCCTGCTGATGAATCCACGTGTGAAGTATATACCACCCAGAGATTTCTATTGCATCAAATTTTACACAGAAATGCCCTTGATTTCAATAATACCTCTGCAGGTTCTTGCCATAGCTTGGAAATTACTTTGGAATTGCTTGTAGTGTGCCCTTTGTACTTGAATGCCCTCTGCCTTCCTCCCTTCTTCCTAGAAGAATTTTTGGTTATGCATTCACATGAGAAAAACTCATTGAAAAAATAGGGGAAAGCAAAGACAATTAGTGTACATAACAGGCCAAAGTCCTTGTGCCCTAAGTATTTTCTTTACTTCAGGAAATGAACAGCATATTCAAGCCCAATGTGATTCTTGGAGTCCATGAAAAAGTATGCTTGGTGGAAATAAATGGTAAAATGTTTTTCTCTTTGATTTCTGTTAGAAGTATTCTTTCAACAAGCATATTGGATAGCAGATTGACAGAATAATCTTGGTTGGAGGTATCCTTCTGGATGACAAAAGCATGCTTTCCCTCAGTGGTAAATCATATGGATGTAGCAACTATAAAGATTTATATTTCTCTTGGAGTCACATGTTGTGACTGGTAGTTATTCTCTTCCCTATGGAAAAGCACAGGCCTATAGCTTTAAATTAATGAGCAAATTTCCAGAGTTATTTCAACACTGTTCCTCTAGGGGTGAAATGAATGTGTTTCTGAAAAAACTCCCCAGCAGGTTCAACACTTAACTCTCTTTGAGATGTCAGTGTTTCCAGAAATCTGTCGGTTGGAGGCTGAAGTTGGAATATAAATGCTGATCTAAACACCTGGAGGAAGAAACGTGGTCTGGGAGGTGCCAAGAGTCCAGCAGTTTTCCCAGACCCTGTGGGACTGGCTGAGTGAGTTACACTGGAAACCAGAGCATGCTTTTGTGGATTAACCACTGGGTCTGAGCACATTTAAACAGAAAGAAGGAGCTCTCTGAGGTCTGGATCATGCTGTAGACTACGTGGCTCCAGGACATTCATCCCTGATGTGCTCTCTCTGTACGCTCCCTGGCATTCTGTGAGGGACTGGCACACTGAAGGGGAAAGCTCTACCCTGCAGTGCTGGAGCAAAGAGCCATAGAGTGCCCATCTCCTTCAGGAATTGTAAAAGTCTCATTTTCTGTGCCTGCTGAACTCTTCTTAGCTTGTGTCAGAAAACATGGGATAAATAATTACACTCCTGGGAGAGCTATATCCATAACATACATGCAGAAGCCTGATATTCCCCAAACTGATTTTTTCCTCCAGAATGGATCCATGGGCTAGGATCTGTGTAAAATGTCAAACACCCCCTGGAAAAGAAGCTTCTGAATAGCAAATCTACCTGTGTTTCTCTCTTGGACGCCTCAAAATATTCAATGAGCAATTATGAAGCCAACAAAAATACAGACAGGGAGGCACATCCTGCCATTAACTTCAAAAGAAAATTAACAAAGGAGCATGCTCAGGGGGGAACCCCACAGCTCAGGGAGAGGTGGGGCAGCACAGAGCCTTTCCCCTCAGGGTCCTGGATCCAAATCCCATTGAGCTCACAGTCTATCTCCAGGCCAACACAGAATGAGTCCTTCACCTCAGCCCAGCTTCAGGTGTACAGATTTGCTTCTTGCTGATACTTGGGAAAATAAGCAGTGTTGAGGTGTATGTCTGATCCTATTGGTTTCACTGACTGAAGACTCACACTTGTTATGTATCTGTAGGTCTGGCTCCTTAGTATATACAGCTGTTGTCTGATCAAAAAAAAAATATTATAATTTAATCATTGAAACCAGAAGTAGGAATTAACACAAACAAAACCAGTGATTAGAGCTACTGATTGTAGGCAAAGAAAATGTAAAGGACGGTATCAACAGCTCCCTGTTGCCTCATAAAATGAGAAAAATCCTTAGAAACTCAGGATAAACTTCACCATTTTAATGCTCAAGCTAAACAGATACCAGCCCATGCAAAGTGATTTTCCTTATAACTTTAATTAATGTACCAAATACGAAAAACAAAGCAGACACCTTGCTGTCATGCATCCCTCAGTATCAAAGAGCAGCATTAGCTAGAAATGAATCACACTGACCCTCTGCAAATGGGCTGAATGTTTTCATTTTGCATGCTGAACCAATTGAGTCATGAGGAAGCAGCAGCAAGATTTTAATTCCATATAGTACATCCCCACCTCTGAATTTATTTACCAAGTATAACATTTATTTAATGTAATTTAGTTCTAAATATTTAAAAGCTCACTTTGTTTAATATGTTTTCAAGTACAAGATGTTAAGTAATTATGGATGATGTGGTGGTCTTTTATTAGGTAGTTAATGACCATCTGGGAATTCAAGCCCCAAGGCAATGCCAAGGGCTTCTGAGTATTAGCTGGCCATTAACATAGTGGTAATGGACTAGCACACTCTACATGATTATGACTATTAACTAAGCATAAAAAAGTAACATTCAAATTAAAATAGGAAATTCAGGTTTAAGGCTTCTCTAGCATCCTTAATTTAATCAGATCATAGTGACCCATATGGCTGAGTCTTGTGCTGAACTGGATCATACAGCAGGGATTCAAGCTGGCATCTCCTCTGGCCATAGTAGAGCTGTCTAGCCAGGCTACCAGTGCTCCCAGGTGCCACTGTCCCCTTGTCACAGTCACAGCCACAGTCTGGGGACCTGCTCATGCTGGGACTGCTGCCATCCCAGTCCCCTCGCATCACCCGGGTGCCTGTGAAACAGGAGCGTGGGAGGATGCTGCTCTTCCCTGGCATCATGAATGGAGCCAAGAGGGATGCCTGGACCTCCTTCCCACCCCTGGGGCTTGGAGGCTCCTTGCTGGACCAGCTGGCATCTTGGAGACTGGCACTACCTCAGAGCAATGGCAAAACAGGCTCAAGGCTAGATTGTATTTCCCTACTGCACACTTCGCAGTCATTGCATTTTTCTGGTGCTTTCTTTTCTCTTTTAATTAGCTGATGAAAGACAAAGATACTCATTGTGAACAAATCTTAGATAAAAAGGTTTAGTGCAGTTTAATATGCTCAGGCAGTGTTGCAGCTCATAAACAATACTTGGGAGAGGAGGCAAGAGCAGATACTGATTTCATTTTGCTGCTGGCTCAGTGCTGCACTTCTCTTCTCTTAGGCAGGTATCAACACTGCTTTCACAGAAGTTAGAGGCAGAAAAGATCTATTAGATTATACTGTTCTCTTGACATGGTAATGCGCTCTGTATAGACTTGTATTGAGTTTGTTTTGCCACTGCTTGTCAGAAAGTCTCTGCAGGCTTGAATTGCCATCATTTTGCCATCAGAATGACATCTTAATATGGTCTCTGCTCCACAGAGTTGCCATGACATTATCATGAGATCATTAGACTATGCTAAGTCACATGCAAGAGAGAAAAACATGATGTTATAGAAAACTGCTGTTGGGATTTGAAAATTTGATTTCTATTTCTTCGTTGCTCTACAGGTCTTTGGTCAGGAAAAAGACTTCACTGGAAACCTAATCGGCTGTGATAATCTGTGAAAATGCTCTTTATTGTTATCACAAAATGTTAAAACATTTTTGTTAAAACAAAAATGTCTTTATTGTTATCACAGAGTCCTTAAAAAAAAAAGAAAGTGAAAAATGTACATTTTGCTCTGAGATAGGGATCTGAATAAAGTTGGGTGTAAACAGGCTAAAACATTATAAATAAAATATTAAAATAAAAAAAAGAATCTGTGTCAAATAAGTGTTCTTCACAGAGGAGAAATTGCAGTACATAAGGGTTTAGCTAAAGACTTTATATTTTTTCTTTTTTTTTTTTTAGTGTAAAAGAAAATATTTTGAGATTTATTACCCATTTATTTGTATAGCACAGTGCATTCCCAAAAGACCCAGAGAAATCTGAGGTCTTAACAAGCCCTATACTTTTGATGTAGGAGTTTCTCCACTGATGGATGCAGCCATCTCTGGGCTGAAACACAACAGTTTAATAGGACATAGCAATGCTACATGAAGCCAAGGGGCAAAGGAAAAAAAAATGCCCAAGGTGTGTGCAGTTAATGCAAAATATTTGTACTGCTGTGTCCCTGGAATACACATGATCTCCAGTTCAGGAAAAAATTAAAAGGTTAAAAAAGTTACAACCAAAGAAACAACAGGACAGTGCCAAATGAAAGGTCACAAGACAAATGAAAAACACACCAAATGGCTCACCCACTGATGTGCTCTAATGGTAAAATGACCCCCATCAAAATGTTCACCATAAGTGCAGTATCAGAAACTCTTCAAAGAAAGCATGAAAATGTTGGCTTCCTAAATTAATCAAGTTTTATAGCTTGCTTGGAAATTTTGTTCAGGGCTCCTAAATAATAATGTACAACCTCAACTAATACAATTTCCCCTTGAAAGCACACCTCCTTTTCCAGTAATAGGAAGTGTGCTTATTGCTGCCACCACCCCAATTTTATGGCACCCTATGTGCTCCTGTGTAGTGCCCAACACTAGGAATGATCTTGGCTTAAATTTTGTGTCCATTTGCCTTAATGATTTCACTCCACTGTGCGAAGGGATAAGAGAAAATAAAAAGGTTTAATGTGAAATCTGAAAGCAAAGGGACTGCACTTTCTAACACTGTGTGCTATGCTCATCCAGAGCAATTATTATTGCTCATTACATTTCCATGCAGAAATCATTACATTTTATATCACAATATGCATTTTTTTATAAGTAAGCTTTAAACAAATTAGAATACTTAATATGCTTTTTGAACTTTTGCCAGACGTGTGCTCCCAAGCTGGTTCCTTCTATTTACATTGTAGCATTTATCCATTTCCAAATATGAGAAGATTTATCTATCAGATTCTGTGCAAATTCAGTACACAGATAATTTGTAAAAAGCTTTCTTTTTCAAAATGTTCTGTGGTTTTTCTAATCTCATCTCTTTTCTAATTTCCTAATCATATAACCTTGAAGTCTAAAGACACAGCCTGTGATAATCTGTGTAAACTGTCTTTATTGTTATCACAGACATTTATTAAAAAAAAAAAAACAACACACACACACGCATACACATTCAAAGCTGCCTTTTAAGTAATACTTTAGTCAAAGTTCAATCAGATCCACATTACTGCTACTCATCAGATAGAAAGTGTTTGCGAGCAGGAGGGGGATATTGACTTTAAAAATTCACTGGCGAGGCGTACAGAGCCTGCAGGAATGTCAAAACTCCAACCTGCATTTTGATGTTTTTGCCTCAGGTTAGTCTTGACTGACATGCTTGGAGCACTCTTGTTTGTGCTCCGGCATCCATTAACTGTCCTTGACTCAATGTTACGCGGGCCTTTACGGTCAGCTCGGTGCCTAATGGTTGCGGCAGATTAGATGCCACGAGGTGTAAGAAAAGCATACGCCTCACTTTAAGGGATCACATTGGTCGGTCCCCGCTTCATTAGGGGGTATTGTTTGATCCCAAATTAATGAGAGCCTGTTAATTATTATTCTGATAACTCTGCTTCACACGGGAGCATGTCAGGCGAGAGGCGCTGTAAAGAAACGGAGTTTTGCAAAAGAAAACAAAATGTCAAGGTTGAGGCGTCTTTGAGTGGGCTTGGTTTACACATAAGGCATTTCACTCAAGTGCAGATGTGGCTAGATGTGGGGAAAAGAAAGTCTCAGCTGTACTTTTGTTCAACGTTAAATGACTGCCTTGCAAAAACAGCTCAGAGAAGGCTTATCAGTGCAGCATATAGATAGATGTATACATCCATAATCCCCTGCGACACGCATTGCTGACTTTCCTTCTCTTTGACTTTGTCCTTCCCTGGTTTCCACAAAGTTTTTGAAAAATGATCCAATACCCACTTGCATTTGGGTTCATGGAAAGTCTCCCTTTCAAAACTGGGTAAAATGGGTGCTAAAGCAGTGTTAACATTAACAATAATTTTAATTATTCTGATGTCACTCACGTTAATATATATAGAGAGAGATCTCTACAGTAAGTGCTGACAGGTACAAATGTGCCCATAGAAATGTTTTTCTTTAACATCAAGCTTAGATAAGCTTCTGAGGTGCCTATATTCATTTACTGGGAAGTACTGAGATTAGACAGATGTCTCAATTTAAAAAGGGAGAAAAAAATCTCATGTAGATGTGACACTTGTTCACCTGTGTTTTTCTGCCAGTCTATATAATGCTATCAGAACATAACCAGAGTTTTGATTTATACACCTCATTTGACGTTGACTGGCAGCTCTACAGAGAACACATGCAAAGAGATGGTAATTTAAAAATATGGAGATCTTATTAGGCCAAACGGAAAGAAAAAAAAGGAAAAGATAATTTCATTTTACTTCTTTTGACATTAAATGGGGGGACAAACCACCAAAATGGAACATCTCCGCACTGAGGCGCTGGGAGCGCGAACCTGGACGGGGCCCAGGATGTGCAGATGGCCCCCGTCTTTGAAAAAGGCCAGGCCAGGAATACCAAGTGCCCTAAATTCTAGCATTGGAGGGGCTTGGCTTTTTAATCTGACTTAATAGTTGAGGGCAATCTAGGTTATTAAATCGACCTCTTCCACTTATCTGAGATATTTCACCAGAGAGAAAGAGAGCGAGGTGCTCCTCACTGCTCGGTTGCTGTTCACAGGAGGAACTGCAGAAAGTGCCTCTTCAGCTCTCCAGGTCATCCATGACTATGAAGTCGTGCCTAAATTTAGCATCTTTCAGTTTGAAAACCTTTGCCAGGGCTCAGCAAATTCCTCAAATTTGAAAAGCTCTAGGCAAAAAGGGTTCTAAAATGAGCATCACTTTTTCTGGTAATGTCAAAGTTGACTCCAGCCAGGTAGTGTTACTGGCAAAAGCTTGGGGCTTGTGATATGGTGAAGTGTTTGGAATTAGAATATAGCATGAATATAAAAAAAAAAATTGAATTAATTAAGAAAAGGAAAGAAGCTTATGTCCCCATATAACTTGCAAGGATTTTGGTTAGGAAACATCATGGCTGGCTCCTTTTCTTCGCTAGACCATAAATTTAATTATCTTGAAACAATGTTTTTCTTTCAGCAAATAAAAAGTTAAGAAGGAATTGGAATGCTTTAAGCACAAGGGTGGTGCGAAATGTCTGTAGATTTTTCCCACTTTTTTATGTCTTGCGTTGCTGAAACCACTTGAATTGTCTTCTGTTTATTTTCCTTTGGAGGAATTTCTACTGTTAGTGAATAATTCTCAGCTGACAACTCTTGAAGACCAGAAACCTTCTTCCCAGCTGCAGAATGAAGCCACAAGAAAAAGCAGCTTCATTCAGCTTTCCCACAATGTAAAGCCTCTCTGCCTCAGCCCTGACCTAGTGGGTGGTCAGCTTAGTCTGTGTAGAGTTCCAGGTTTCCAGGAAACACCAGTGTCAGTAGCCAAGGTAGGCTCCCAGTTAGTGTTAATTTTCCTTGAGATTTCCAAATGGAAATGTTCAAAATAAAAACAGTTGAAATAGACAAAGCTTCAACCTGGGGCATTGCTGAAAAGAAAACTTCAGCAGAGCCAAAGTCAGGCAGCTCTGTGGTCACACCATCTCACAAGGGAGTACAGAGCATGCTTTACACCTTCTGCCAGGCACAGGAACTGGAGTGGGAGCTCCAGGAGGAGAAGGAAGGAAGTTCTGCTGTGGCCACTTTCCTGCAAACCTCTTCTTGCTTCTGCTTTCAGGTGCCTCAAACAGCACATGGGTACATCAGGAATGGCTGCATCAGGGTACCTCAGGTCTGCTGGGCCAGACCTGGGGCTTCCTTCTGCAGGTTTTGGAACTGGGGACAGGTGAGTATGACTATAAGCCATCACCATCTGCCAGTGCTTCTCAGTGCTGCAGGTACACTGGTGCTAATCTGTGATTGCAATCCCATGGAAATGTGGGGGAAAAAGTATTCCTGATCTATCCTGACGTCAAATCACAACATGCTTAACTAGCTGTGCCTACTTAAAAAAAGGTCTCAGTATCTTCTGGAGAAGCTTCATTTCCTGGTGATGTACCATCTTGTCAGGGCTACAATGAAAAGCAAAACTTGAGGTTTCTGGGAACTTCCTTTGGATGGAGGTTTGTCTAAATGCATAAAAGTATTTATATGGACAAGAACAAAAGGTGTGTCATGAGGTTTGGCATAGTCTTGCTTCATATACCTTGCAGTGTGTGCTCGCTTCTTCTGGCCCTCAATCATTGCACAAAAGAAATTTCAAGGTGACTTTGAGCCTTCCATCTTTTCTTGAGGGTGACACAACAAGTGAACTCAGAACTGGGAAACCTTGATGAATATATGTACAAATTTCTGAATTGCAGCGTGCTTCACCTTTTTACAGAAGCCAAAGACAAACCCTGCATGCACTCTGCTGCTTCGTGGCACTCCCTGTGGAATTCACTTGCCTGCTGGGAGCATCCATGTGCAGAGGATTACTCCCACAGGATATACATGATGTAAATGAAATTTTCAGTCCTGTCTGGGGGCAGCTTTCATTGCTGTGATGGAGGCAAGACCAGGGCAAGGTGCACGGCTCCCACCTGGCTGAGGGAAGGCGTGCAGGCTGGGCGCCGCCGTGTCGCTGCTGGTCCTCGACATTTGATATGCTGCGGTGGAGTGACAGGAATTGGGATCTCCAGAGCTTTGCAGGCATTTGTCACAGTCCAATTTGTTTTGCTATGAAGTTTCCTGCAGCTCTCAGCCGTGTTGGAGCTGCTGTGATTGTCAGATAAGTGTGTTTGGCGGTGGGTGTGGCTGAGCCAGAGGAGGGTGCCATTTCGGAGGTTTTGCTTTGGGATATTTATAGCTGGAGGAACAAGCACGTGCATGGGAGAGTTTTCCAGATGAAACACATGATTTCAGCACACTATGGAGTTCACCTCGGTGTGAGATTAGCTGCTCATAGCGGATATGAATAAAAACAAAAGATAACTTGATTTGGCCGGCACTCACGCTGAACAGGAGTGCAGAGCAGCTCCTGCTAACAAACCACCCACCCATTAGCCTCCAATGTCACTACTCATGTGCAGTGCCCAGAAATGAGAAAGTGATGTGTGGTTTTGATGGTGCTATTTGGCTCTGTCCTTTAATGTGCAAACCTTGCTTTCACCTTTTCACACATTTTCCACAGGGCGGATGCTGGTGGGTTGACATTATTTATAAAGTGGTGCCCGTGCCCCTTCCCAGAATAAAGATGAGAACTGACTTTGGCAAAGTTGGAAAAGCACTGAACAGAAATCTTACATTTTTTGGCCAGATGTTTGTCATGAAACTGTGAAGGTGAATACTTCTAGAAAGGGACTGAGGGGCTGAGTCTTGAAGTAAGGAAAGATATTAAACTGCAGAGGTGGCACTAGAGTTCAGACAAACATCAGCTTCATACTTTTATTAGCACTGAGCAGGAGTTTCAGAGCATTTTCCTGGAGCAGTGACCTCTCAGTGCACTGCCATGAGCTGCTTTTAAAACTCTTGCCTTGCTGGTATCTAAACCCTTCATTTGATCTGGCCCAACCACATCTGCAGCCCCCTGGAGACTCAGTGCAGGAGCAATGTTTGTCAGGGCTTCATTAAGGTGTTAATGTAGGCAGAGGGAAAAGTGTCCACCACATAACTGTCCGTGAGCTGTTGAAAAAATAAACACATCAGCATTTTTATTGCTGTTATTCTACATGGATTCTTCTAGCTTAACCCTGAAAACACTTAGCTGGTGTCAGAAGAACTTTAAAACGTGCTACTTATGTCCTCCATCTCCTGAAAACTGGACTGTCTGAAATTACCCATGCTGCCCAATTAAAGCTAGATACAAGTCCATTTTTCAAAGGATGGCTTAAGTTAATCCTCATACATACAGATGAAAGCTGAACTTCTGTAAGAAAACTTTGACAAAGGGGAAGGGCAATTGCTGCATGAAACAGACACAGGAAAGATCACAGATGATAAAAGTAGTGCAGTTTAGCATATTAACACTCATAAATTTTAAAGGTATATTTATATAAGGAAAACTAACTGTCCAAAGATAACTGTTTAGGAAAAATAGGTCTTCACTTTAGGGATCTTTCTGTGTAGCTGCTTTTTGAAGCCATTTGTACCCTGGGCTTCTACAACACCACTTGGGAATAAGTTGTAAAATTTAATAGAGCAGCACATGTAAAAGTAATTTCTTTTGATTCTGCTGCCTCCTCATTTCATCAGGTTGTCTTAGTTCTTGTGTTCTAGGAAATAACAAATAATCATAATTATCCTCTAGTCACCTTCTCTGCATTTTTTAGGATTTTCTAAACCTACTTAGTTTTCGAGTCTGCATTATTTTCTCTGTTCTCTGGTTGTATTTTCTCATGCTTCTCTGTACCTACACTTGTGCAATTGAATATTTTTTATTTTTATATTTTGGAGGAGGAGGAGGAGTGAGAAAAGCTGTTCTTAGCACAGGATGTTGATGGTATTCATCTCATTTCTATTTTTCAATGATTTTTTTACATTCATATTTTCTGTCTGACTGTCACTGAGGTTTTTCAAAGAAGCTCTGACAGGTTTGTGTCCATCACTTCTCTCTAAAGAATTCATAACACTGGATATATATATATAAACTCAGTTATTTATCTCATTCCTTATTAAATTTACTACAAATCCTATCAGAATTATAAGATACTCATTGAAGTTATTTATTTCTAAAATACCTTATATCGTGCCATCACCTTGGAACAGATCCACAGTCTCATTCTTTCAGAAGAAACAATCTCTATTCGCAGTTTTTCCTGAAAAAAAGCATGGATCAGACTATGTAGAAAGCTGATTCATATAGACATGTGTTTAGTACTCTTTTCCATTCCATTTGCCTGAGAGTGGCTGCATGTTGATTAAACTACTTACAAAATTGCACCAGAGTGGCTGCATCTGACCAAATCCTTGCAGTGCTTCTGTTGGTTGTTTTTTGGGGTTTGTTTTTAGTTTAGAAATAAATGTAGGCTACAGGAACATTTCCATTCCCTTTCCCTTTGGCATTTCTTTCCATGCAGAGAGATGCTCCTTCTGAAGGTATTCTTCCAACACCAGCAGCTTTTATTCTGAATCACAGACACCATGTAATTCTCCAGTTCCCCTTTTTGGCTTGTTCTGCCAGCACTGAGGACCCCCCTGACAGAGACTGTGAAAGTATTTTAATGTTGTACATCTTTATTTTTCTGGGAATTTATACAGCAGTTTGTAGAGACTGTAAAGGTATGCAGTAGATGTGGGGATTGCACCCTCAACTTCTTCAGATGCTGTGAGTTTCCTTAACCTGTCAGATATTTATCTTGGATTATGCTGTCAGTCACTTTAAGTCTGATCTCAGTTTTCTCACTTCCAAATTCTGTCAAAGAAATGATAAAGCCAAAATTCAGTTCCTGATTGTTCAAAAATATATATATGTTGCTATAATTACAAATATATTGAACATATGTATTGTTGAATACACTGACAATATGGTGGCTGAATTACACAAAAAATTATACATATATTCATATATTCGTAATATGGTCATCAGCTCTTCCCCTGCATTCATCCTCATTCTTTCAGGGGCATCCATCCAATTACACCAATACTTTCCCATGCATTTCCTATTTTTTATCTCAGAATTTCTTATTCTCGTGGATAAAAGAAAAAGCCACCTCTCCATTATTCTTCCATCTTGCACAGGCACTTTTCTTCTGTTCCTGTGTGTCACAGGCACTTTTAAAATCTGAAGAACAGATTTCCACCGGACCCAATGTGGTACATATATTCTGGGTTTTCTCATCAAAAAACATCCTGGGAACAGATTCTTACTTATTTGTTCTTGTGATATCTTTCATTTGTAACTGGGTAACACATTCATTCATAGGACAGTAAACTGGAATAAAGCCTACATTCTAATACGTTCCAAGTCTGGAACAAATAAATATACAACATCTCCCCCACACACACTTCTGCTAGTTAGCATGTGGTAATTAACAGTTGTTAAAATGACTAAAATTTCAAATGTGGACATGCTCCGTGAGAAAACCTCAGTGTGATTACACAGTGAGCCTTCTGTCAGAAGATAATAGGTATTTTTAGCAACCCCCGTCTCACTTTTGTGTGAGTTTTGTCATATCCCAATCCAAAAAAAACCCCACAATCAACTTTGGATTCTGGCAATCCTGGTCTTCAATCAGTCAGAACATCAGCATTTTCACATTCCAGAGGATATTCACTTTGTTGTTTTCATCTCCACTTTACCAAGAGATGCTGGAATTAAACCATTCCAGATCCCTGTGATGAAAAGGGTCTGGAAAGGGGTCGATGGGCAGCAGAGGCAGACTGAGATACTGGGGGAAGACATTTTGGAGCAGCCATTTCCCTGTTGCCTTGTGTTGCTTGTTGAGGCTGTGGGAGGGAGAACACTTCACTGGGGACAAGAGAGAGGATCCTTTGGTGAATTTACTCTTTTTTCATGGGTGGAAATAACTACCAAAATGTACAGGAGCAGAAGTGCAGGTTCAGATCTATGAGATAGAAGTCATATAGCACTGGTCTGAGGCATGTCCATCAAATAATTCAGGAGTTTAGAAGACACCAAGAGAAATTTCTCCTTCCAAGTAGGTTCATTTTGGAGAGCATTATACAGCAACCAACAAAAAGGGATAAGGATATTTTCTGCAGAGGACAGTAGAGTGACAAGTAAGAAAGTGCAGCAGGTTGGTGATCAGAAACTTGTTTGCTTTTATTTGATTGCCTTTAACTGAACCTGGAAAGCTCTAATGGACAAACTGGCCTGACAAGGCACAGAGGCATTTCTGCCCTGGCAGCCAAAGGACAGCACAGCACTGTTGGGAAAGACAGCAGGGAAACATGGAAAGGTGCTGTAAAAGTGAGGCTTAATTAGATTTTTGACCAGGGAGCCTGCCCTAGCGAGGCAGCTTTTGAGGCTCCATCCCAGCCTGAATGAGAGCTGCACCAGGACGGCAGTGGAACGAGACTGGCAATTATCACTGGCACTTTTACAAGTGAGGAGCTTATGGAGCTCATGTGATACCAAGTGCTCGTTGTGCACTGAGCAGTTGTTCTGGAAGCCTTGGCTTTGTTTTCGCTTAGTCCTGAGAACAAAAAAGAAATGTTGCAAGGAAAGTGCAGAATGAATCCAAAAAGAACAATGGAATTGCGCTTGATTTGTTTAATTCTGAAATCAAGGTCACTTAGAAGTGCTACAGCTTTTATTTGTTTTATTGGGGTTTTTTCTTAAGGATTTTCTTTTTTTTTTTTTTTTTTTTGGCAACATCTTTCTTTTCATTTGACGGTTCTGTCATCCCAGAACTGTATAGGTTACTGATCCTGCCTGTATTCAAAGCTGTTATTAAGTGGAGTCTTTTAGATTTTAGAGAAATGATAATGGTTCCAAAGATGACAGAAAGTGGCAGCTGGTGACAAAAAACCCCCTTGATAAGACGACAACAGTAAATCAAACTACTGCCACTTTTTCGTTTCATGTTTGTTAATACCACCTCGCCTTTTGAAGTTTAAAGCAAGGTTCAAAAGAGCCAGGTGCTGAATCATAATATTAAAGCAAGTAAGGAGCTCCATGAAAGAGAGGAGATCTGAGAGGGGAAAGCAACAAACACGGCTTTCAACTGCCTTTTGTCGGCCTTTCTGCAGATGTCACCAGTTGTTATCCCCAGCAGAGGCTTCAGGCTTGTAGCAGTGCCTCTGGCTGATTCCAACGCAACGTTTCAAGTGTCAATCAAAAAGGAAGGACGCAGCTTAGGTCCTGGTCATTGTCCTGTGAAAAGAGCCAAGCATTTAACATTGATTTAGCTCCCTCAATATACAAAGATAGAGCCAGCTTTGTGCAGCAACAGGGCCTTTGGCAAGGTTGCTTGTAGAGCAATTCCATCGCATCCGATGCTCCTTGGTTTAGCTGTCACACTGCAGTGTCTGGAGTCCTATGAAAAGTTATTCAGGAATGAGTGAGCAAATTAAAAAGAAATAACATGCTCTCCTAAATAGCAATGCAAGCTATAGAAAGTGCTTTTAGCATCATATAGCCCTGAAAAGCATTTTTAATAAAAGTATTTTGTGCTTTTAAATGCCTTTTAACAAGGAGAATAAGATGTTTTAGGACAACAGGAGGCCCTTGTGAAACCCATCTCCATTGGATTGGATAAGCAATTGTACCCACAGTGTCTTGGCCAAGTACTTGCTTATTTTGTTTTCAAGGCACTTACATTCAACTACCATCCATCCACACACTGCATTATGCTTCCATAAAGGGGTAAAAAACGCCCCCAAACCAATGATGACAAAAAGGCCCTGCCTGAATGCCACAGATGCCCCCCACTCTGACCTTCCCATCCTTTCTCATGTCAAGTCCTGCCTGCCTGCCCCTCATATTTCTCTTGAAAACACCTGGGCAATTATTTCTTTCTCAGGCATGGCTCTCCCCACCAGCTCTCAGAGCACACTGGCCCCACTGGTCACACAGCACAGTCACAGAAATGACAAGTCAGTTGGTGGCCACACTTGGACCATTTTGGCAGAACTCTGGTGGGAATTAAATTCTCACACATGTGGTAGAAACTCCATCTTTGTCTTAAAAAACAAAGTAAAAGTGGGTGAAACACAAATAAAGTAGTCCTTGTTTTAAGCAAAGTGAACACAGATACCCTTTGTATCTGGAAGTAACGTTAAATATGTGAGTAAAAAAAAATTCCTGCCATTGTGCTTGCAAGTGTGGTTCTGCTTTATGGGGTTTCCAGCGTCTTTCCATTCAAGTTTAGTGCACCAGGCTGAGCAACAGGCTGACTTGATATCATCAGTCAACAGTCTGGGCCCAAGAAAATTCTTGTGCTTGCAGCCAGCTTAAATGAGATGAGGAAAGAAGTTTAAAGATGGGGGAAATATTCCCCTTTTGCAAGATCAGTATTACTACTAATTTCCAATTTGCAGAATTATTATTTTTCCCCATTATTCTCATTCTTTCCTGTGCAGAAATACAGATTAAAAAAAAATGGTGAAAATTTTCATGAGAATTAGAAGATTTCAGTGACATAATGGCAATAGTTTTTCAGAAGCTTGTTTTCCCTCTTAAAGACAGCTTTGCATGGTGGTGGTTTTCCTGAATGTGGGACTGGGTTGCTCCTGGTGAAGGAGCCTCATTCCTGCAGGTTGCTCATGCAGCCTGTGTTATCTGCAGTTTAGAAATACTCTAACAGACCATCTCATAGAATTGGGTGTATTTTTAAATCCCTGTATCATTATGGACACGCTCATTTCTGCATTCCTCTAAAGGCATTTCCAACAGTCCCCATAGCTGGCACTCCAGCAGGCAGTTTAAGAAAGTGTGACAGTTCAGGGACACTTGCACTTCTCTAAACTTTCATTGGGATTTTAAAATACCTTCAATTTGATCTAGCTCACATCCTTTTCTTTTGTACTCACTTTCTGTCCCTTGCTCACAGAAAATGTGCTGATGGAATTTCTTCCTGGCCCCCTGAGTCTGCCCAGCAGCATGAGTTGTACCAGGTGTCCACCTGCCACAATTTGTCCTTCTCCCAAACATTAAGAAAAGCAGGACACAGATAGTGACTTCTTGCATTGACATGTTGGTCATCCCAGAATACTTCACAGGCAGCCCAACACACACTTTAAACTAGGGGCCAATGACAAATCAGAGACTACAAATCACCAATGAAAAAGAAAGCTCAAATTTTGGTTGCGTTTTTCTAAAAGGCAACAACTTGTTGAATATTTTTGAGCCCCTAGCTAACAGAGACACAACAACAGCAATGATTTCAAAGCAGCATTTTGCTGGGTCCTTTAGAACTTGTTTGGAAAAAGGTTCCAGGAAAAGGAATCACATGAAAGCAAACATGGAAGCAGGTGCACGTGGATTTGTGTATATGTTTGTGCATGTGAGAGGGAGAGCAAAAGAAAGGCAAAAACAAGAATTACAAAGCAAACTAGGAAACCGAGGACTCCAGTGACCCTAATAAAACCCACTGAAGGTCAAATTTGATTACCAGCTTGTCAATATAAGACATGCACAGTTAAGGTGTAGAGATGGTTTTAGCATTTCATCATAAGATAATGAGGAGGAAAACAATGGTTAAAAAATGAAGCAAACATCAGCTTGATGGCAGTTTTGGTCATGATCACCAAAATGTATCACTCACACTGTGGAGTAGTGCAGCAAGGGAAACAGGGCACAGTTATCATTTGTGATCTTGGTGGGCTCATCCATCCAGGATAATTTTTTATCCTTTCAGTCCCTGGTTTCTGGTGTGTGATTCTCATTGTGCTTTCCCAGTAGCCCACCTCTCTTCCTTGTAGTGCTGGGCCAAATTCAGGCTTAGTTTAAGCAAATGCACCTTCCCTGAAGGCACCAAATAGCCCTGGCCTGTGCAAGGACAAGATTTGGTGGACCACAGATGGTGAGTGGCTAGTGAAGGCCTGGTGACACACTTTCAAAGAACACCCTTGTTTAACCATTCTTGACCCTCTGGGAACCAAAAAATCTCTCCAACAGCTTTGCTGCCTGGTTTGCTATTCCCCCACGTGACCAAGCTTTTGTTTCACTCCTCACTCCCAATAGCTCATTTTTGTTAGGCCTCCTCAACCTGCTCACTTCGAGCCTTCCTGCTCTTGATGTGGACACATTTTTAAAGACCATGCATGTGAGTCATTCAACCTCCTCAGAGGTCAAAACAAAACAAGTGACAGGAATCATTTTCTATGAGCAAGTAGACGTAAGTACCTCGCAAACCAGTTTCAAAACTTATGGAACAGCAGTGCCACACACCATTTCCTGGGAGGTCATGAGCTAATGCATTTGCATTCTTCAGTATTGTGAGTGTAATGTTCCTGGTTGCCATTGTATCCCTTGGAAATAATGGCTCCTGGTCACCACCAGTTAGTCAATGCAAACAGACTGTATTCCCAGCAACTTCACTAATGCAAGAACTATTGTGCATCCAGATGCTCCTGCCTTATCCATAAAGAGTAGCTGCCTAAGGTTTCATTGGAAAAAAGTGCCACAGTCCTGGGAGTGTCAGGGATGTAGGCTATACAAATCAATTAATAATTTTGTTTATATAGGGATGTATTTTTTTATTGTAATCACACAATATCATCTTGCTTAAGTGCCCATTATTACAGGCTAAGGTCTATGGCACAAAGAAATTTAGTTTGTTTTTTTTTTTAGACAGTGGAACTCTGTATTTGCACTGGTTTTTTATTAGCAAACCCTCAGTGTATATTGTCTATAGGGAGCACTTTCATTCATCTTTTCCACTCGAAACCCCTTTTTGATCCAGTGATTTTCATACATCTTCACTGATGACAGACTGCAAAATCTAAATTACAGGCATTGCCCTCTTCTTCATTTGTCATGCAACAGGTTTGTGATGATGTCTCCAGCCAAAATTTTCCAGAGTTGGTGGGACTACAGGAAATATCAGTGCCTCTAATAACAATTATTTTCAGTGCTTCTAAAAACAATTATGTCTCAAATTTGAATGTTGTTTTCAGGTCTACTAGGAGTCCTCAATCCCAGACTGAACCATCTTCATGATTAAAAACATAAGTGTTCCAAAATTATTAGCCAGACCTGGAGGGTCTGTGCCATGATGGACTCTTCTCATTGTTAAGACCACTTACTAAATATGTCTCAGTGGCAGAGCTGTTTCTAAAAGCAAGGAGCCTCCAGCTTCAGGCACCTGCTCTAATTCAATACCAGGACCAAAAATTAAAGAAAACAGACAGTTTTTCCAGGACCATCTCTGTTTATCTGTTATAAAAGCAAATGAAACACCAAAGAAGAAGTGTATATTCACTAGGATAACCCAGGCTGGTCTGTTGGGTATGTGTGTTCCATTGCTTCACTAGTGCAAAGAGGATTAACACTTGCTATAGTCCTGATGCTCTCATGATGTATATGAGGTATATTTTTGCAGAGAGGGAAGTAACATGTTAAGCCAGCAAATCTACCCAAAAGTTATCAGGCTCACAAACCACTGCTCAGATTCAGTATCAGTGTGCTTTCTTTTTCCAGCTGAAACTACTCTGTAAATGAGGCCACATTTGCCTCAGCTTTGGCTGCTCTGGAGCAGCATTTTCATCTAATTCTTTATTTTGATCACCCCTACCAGGTGTATCCCCTTATGGCCACCATCAGCAAGCCACTGCTTCCACGGTAGCCATCAGACATTTAAGTTTCTCATACGTTTGTCCCACACTCTCTCTAGCTTTCACAGGCTTTGAAATCATATCTATTTTCATCATCCTTCTGCCTGCCAGTGTGCTGCCACCTGTGCATTATCTCTCCTTTCCTCCCTGACTCCTTATGTCACCACTCATGCAAGTAGCCACGACTTTAAATAACAAGTTACAGCTCGTGTTAGTCTGTGTAAGTGCAAGAAACTGGTGCAGGCAAACTCCTCAGAGAGCTGATATGGTTCTGATCAACCTTTCTATGTGACAGCATCAAACCTCAGTCAGCCTTTTCCCTGTGGACTTGCTGGGTTTGTGTTGTGCTCTGCGATACTCCCCCTGCCACAGGCCACCAACACTGGGCTGGGGCTTTCCTGCTGCTAGTCATCCACTTGCAATTTCAGTATTTTTGGGATTCATCTGTCTTCTGGACTCTCTACCTTTAAGGTTCAGGGCTGGTTAGGTTTTTTGTTGTATTTTTTAATTTCTCTAGAATCACAAGTATAAAACCTGTGATCTTTTCTAAATATACGAGTGAATAAAAGTTGCACTTTCAAGCTGTTCACAGATATGCAGAGGGAAAGCTTTAGAAAAAGCACTGGATGCTCACTAACATTTGAAGTGCAATTAAGGCTGTGACTGAGACAACATAAGTCAGTCACAAAAAAGTGCATGCATATATAATCTTAGTATTACATACATGAAGAAAGCCATGCACACATGTGCTTGAAGATTGGACATTAACACTTTTGAAAAACATTGATCAAGAAAAATAAAGTTCATAATTAATGTGTCATTAATGTATCAAAATATTTTCTATTTAAAGTAACACTAAGCATTAAATATACCATAAATATAACTATTGTATGCTTTAATCAGCTTGACTTTAGCCTTACTCCCCCTTTTTTATTTTTATTCAAGTTTGTGATAGTCAAAGTTTTTCTGCTTGTGAAGCTGCTGCAAGGTGGCACAGGCTAGAGTGTGCTGGGATATGTGTAACAGTGTGACAGCCACATCTGCAGGAACAGAAAACTAGCTCAAACAATGGCATCACCAGCTCAGTTCAGCTGAGGATCTGGCCCCTACTGTGTTTATTATTAGATGGAATGGACCAGAATATATTCATTTTCTGCTGAACTTTTTGATGGCCTTGCTCTTTCTTCCTTTCTTTCCATTTCTCATACCCCATCCAAAATTTGTGCTGCAGAAATTCAATGTCCCTGTTGCTTTCTTTCACTTGAATCTCAATTGCACAGCCAACCAGATTTCATCATGGCTTATATGCTCTTCCACTTGCTATCTGTAATCACTGTCATTGTGAAACTCAAAGCTAAGTCAAGAATTGTTGCCTTTTTATGGCTTCCTCTTTTATATATGTTGTGTTGGAGAGCGGTCGTTACCGCTTTTTTGTCATTATTTCTGGGCTTCACTCCATTAGCTACTGAGCAGGCCTTCTCTCATTGCTTTCCTTCAGTAAATACTGTAACATTCAGCTTCCTTTCAGCCTTGTGCTTTTAAAGAAAATCTTTGTACAATTAAAGATATGAAATTGCTAAATACAAGGCTGCATTCATTGTTCTCCCTTTTTAAAGGTTTAATCACACTTAATGGCTCTCTTGAAAACTTGAATTTTCCATGTGGACGGTTTTACCCCACTGAAAGAGTTTGCTAATATACTTTTCAAGTGTTTTCTCCTTAAATGAGCTATTCAAGAAGTTTTGTGCAGAATAAGATTGATGAAGGATATATCCAGAAACAATTATGAAAAGTGTCCTGGACTAGCTTTTTATCCATTGGTGGAGATTAATGACCTCAAGCAGCAGCCAGAAATAGAAAAAAATATAGTCCTGTCCTGGTGTAGAGGAAACATCATGAAATATCTTGTGTTCCTCCTTTTGGACCACTTTCAGAGCAACTGTTGCTCCATATTGAACCCTCCCAAGATGCAGCCCCTGGCTGCCACGTGATGAGAATTGAACATGGTGAGAACTAGGCTGAGTATATATCCCAAAGAGGTGGCAACTTTGGTCCTGCATGTCTCAATCCAAGCCCAGCCACCAGCCCATTCCCTGAGAGCACCCCTCTGGAGCGCCGGGGGCTGCAGTGTCTCCTGCTGTGGGCTGGGGAGTTGTTGCTACAAAGAGGGTAAGTGCACATCTTTACTCAGCCCTTGGCAGGCAATTTTCTGACTGTGACTGACCAGCCAGAAGCATGCAGCCACCCCTACGAGACACAGGTTGCACATCAGTGCGCTGTTTGACTTTGAAGTCTTGCCCTGGCTGTTTATCACATCTAGGAATGAAGCCATGAGCTCTGCAAACTTCTAAACATATCCATCCATTTGCTCAGAGGCACAAATTCCTTTGGTTTGTCCAGTGCTCCTGTCTTGATAGTCAAAGCCATTCAGGGTATTGGACTTTGCTTCCTGAGATATCACATCTCCTTCCACCAACATGACCTCCCATGACATTTGACAGGAACAATCTGGACTGTGAACCAACAGGGAAAGTTTGTGAGCTTGTGCAATGAAATTCTCACAGCTCCTGGAGCTAGATTTCATTATTTGCTTTTATGCTTTCTGATAGTCATTGTTCTCAATATATTCAGAAATAAATGTTCATTTCTTTTTGGCTGACCTGTTCTTCTCAAAAAGTTTAAAACAAACCTGGAGATTCCCAGCGCCATTCACTTATGCACAAGACCTTAAACAAACCAAGGGCAAACCTTATGGAAATCTTACAAACTACATGAGAAGTAGGGAGGCAGAGAACAAAATAATTTCTGCTATTTTATTTCTATTTCTAAATAATTGGCAGCTGCTCAGCTACTTTAGTAATGGGGTCCATATAAGTAGGTAGGTACAGGTCTAGTCAGATGAAGATTATAAATTAAATGTAGTAGCAGTAATATTTCATCTGTCTGTCTCAGGGCTGGTACCACAACATAAATCCTGAGGTACTTTGGATTATATATATGTGATATGCCAATCGCCACTCAAATATTTTGGGGCTGCTCCCAATAAAGTTAATGGAAGTAGGATCAGCAATTGCTCCCATGCTATCAGTGAGCCTTTACTTCCCATCAAGCAATTCCTGTGTTGCATTACATTGATAAAAAAGCCTCATCCTGCCTGTCTCAAAGTCAGTAGGCTTTGTCTGATCAGTGGGAGCCCTATTAGATATCAGTGCTTTAAAGTGAAGCTCCCAAACTGGATTCCCATGGCTCAGAGCTGCTCAACCCCGTTGCGAGCGCTCTGTCCTTACTGTAGCGCTTGTGAGAGCACCTGAGAGATTTTTGCCTGGGGAGACCGAGCGGGACACACACAATTTTGCATCTTCTTTCTGCTCCCCTTGCAGCAGTTCCACTCTGGAGCCTTTTCAGGCCCTGCTTGATCAAGGGTTATCAAAATCTTTGGGGCAGCCCTGCACTGGGCTGGGCTGGAGCAGCAGGGCGAGCAGCGTGGAGCAGCTGCACTGCCTGGGCAGCAGGAGGGACATCAAGGAACCCCACCAGCACCAGTGGGTACAGACATTGCACACACTCACTTTAAACCAAGTTGTTTCACTTCACTCTCAGGATTTGCTTAGGTTAGGAATGGGATTGTCTAGCAGTGGGGATGCAGACAGAGTACCCAAGGAGCTTCTCAGACAAGACAGACAATTAAGGCAGGAGTCAGCTGTATGATCACAGACTGCTAATGGCTCAGTTTACCTAAAAGCCCTCTTGCTGCTGATGGAGTTGAATTTTCAGTCCAGGTATTTGAATTATCATGAATTCTGAAACCTGCCAGTGATATGAACCCAAATAGCAAATGCTACACACCCCTCTATCACTTCTGGATTTGCTACATACAAACAAATGCCTGGGGAGCAGAAACAGGATCAGGTGATACCAGATATTACACAACCACAACCAGATATTATGGAGCATGGGTTCTGCATTTATGAAGAACCTGTGTTCACAGAAGATTCTTATTCAAAGTTATGCCAAACAGCAAATACAAACCAGCATTTTTTATTGTAAAACATGTGAATAGGAGAAAGAGAAACCCAGGCTTTAGAGGCTTCATTAGGACCCACATTCTGTTACTTTTGCATATCACCTGCTACCTGAAGGGGTCCTATCTCGTCACTGGCACTGCCCACAGAAGTCCCAGCACACCCTGAAGCATGAGCCCCACTTCCACTCAAGACAAATATGTGCTTTGGTAGAGCAGTCATTTTGAGCACTATGCTAAAGCCAGCTGTCAGATCTGCAGTGTAGAGGTAAATCAGCACTCAAGGTGAGAGGCAGAACCCAGGACTGTGACTTTTCCCTCAGAGAGGGTTAACCAGCACAATACATTATCAGGGGAGTTACAAAGGCAGTAACACTCACTTCCCAATTCATCTTGAAGTGGGCATCATCAAATGATGCCTTGTCTCCTGTTCTGGTTCCAGTTTTCTTGTAAGCATTGCACTGGAAAATATTCAGTCCTTTAGTGCCTCAAACCCACTGGGAACGTCACATGAGGACGTCTTTAAAAGCCATGTGATGTTCTTTCAGTTTGTTTTCTTGAACACAGAGTGTCTCCAAAGTTACTGATTAATTTCACACGGCACAAGGAGAACTATTGATTTCCCATGTCTGCTTCTGACCCTTTAAGATATAAAAATGCAAATGCATTGCTTAAAGAGAATATTAATTTATTCCTTGTACCTGCTACACAGAAGGAGCTTCAACACAAAAAGCAGTTTTTGCTGGATTTATTTTAATAAATGCAGCATGTTTGGTATTTCACTGAAACAATATGCTAACATACCCATTCTGAGCTATTTCTCATATCAAACTCCCCCTTTTCTGCTCTATACTCCATGACTCTCCCACACTGCCACAGCACACACAGAGTGGTGGACCTGCAACTTTGCTGGCAATGTTTATTTTCAAAAGACAAATATTGTGCCAGTGTTAACTTCAATTAGGAGACTTATTTGACAATCTGACTACTCCATCTGATGCCTCAAGGGCAAATTTCAGCACTTTATGAAAGATGTTGGCCAAAGACTGATCTATATGAATAAAATATAGGGGAGAGAAGTTTTAATGAACACTCCAAAACAAAACTATCAAGAATTAATTGCAAATATTTACATGCAAATAAAGGGGTGGGTTTATATCTGTGAAGGCTGGCACATTCAGAAAGAAAGCTGCCACTCCATCCTTTAACTTACCCTGCTGTGCCTCTGTGTTGCAGGTGTCTCTGGTGGGGTATAGTCAGTGCCATAGGAGGGGCAATGTGCAGCCCCTATAGGGTGTGGATCCTGCAATCCCATGGCAAAGCACTCTGCCCACCAGCAACCACACAGGGAGGCTTCACCTTACCACATCTCCATGGATTTGCTCTGCGTTTGGCCATTTTTATTTACATCCAAACATCTGATAGGAGTTATTTTCTGCTGTGTTTTGGTTACTCTGACGGCGCTTTACTTGCAGAATATTTCCAGAGCATGTACAAGGCTGCTGTGCTGCTCTGTGAAAAGCTGTTCCCATCGGGCAGAAAGTCACCTGAGGCAGAGCTGCACAGGCCTGGCACAGCTCAGGAGCAAAGGCAGCTACACCTGTCCCCCTTGCAGCTCCCGTGCAGCTGAAGCTCCAGGTGCCTTCGGCGGGAGGTTTGCCCGAGTGCGGACTGTGCCGCGGGGAAGAGGAGTGCCACATCACAAGGAAAGGTTTTAAAAATTGCTTCTACTGTCCCACTCAGGTGCTAGCAACAGGGATTGTCCCCACCCCTCTGGAAACTTGGCATTTGGCATCCCTGCTAGGGGAAAACCATAAAAGTGGAGGCATTTTCTAGTCCAGTCCACAATGCTGCAGCTGGCAGGAATGGCAATGTCTGCAGCACAGCCTTGAAGATGTCACAGAGAAACCTACACAGGGCAATGGGTCCTGACTGTCTGCAGCTTCTCACCTCACACCCCAATGAAAGGTGTGCTCAGGTCTTGCACTGAGACTCCCCAACATCACTGGCATGGGGGCAGCTCTGCCCCAAAATCCTTAGATACGGATGCCACAGGCCTGTTTACCACTGCGAGAATTGTCCCCAACAGCAGGCAGATGAAGCAGAGACAAAGGTGATATTGTAGCACAACTCTGAGTGAAAAATCCTTTTTTTTCCCCCCTCTCTCTCACAGTGTCTGATAATTCACTGCTGAAAAGGTTTCTGTTCCAATGAGGCCACAAAAGCTGGAATACTTTTCTGAACCAGTTTGGTCGTAATTGCAGTTTGTGAATTATTCTCACGAGAGTTCAGGCCTCTGTAAATTATTCAGAGGAGACATAACCTTGCTATGTAAGTCTTAATTATCATCTCCAGTACTTTTAAGGAAAGATACCACCCCTCATAGCTCCCTTAAGGTCAGGTAAATACCCTGGGCCTGATCCCTGGATGATGGGATCCTGCACATTCATTCCCAGGCAGCTTCTATTTGTATTTGACTGTTCACCCGCCCTTATTTCACAGCCAAGCACACGAGCAGTTTTTTTCTATAGACTTTAATTCAAAGGTCTCTCGAACTACGGCAGCTGGGGACGTTCTGTTGGAATGACTTTCTGGGGGAAAAATATGCCTTTTATAAAACCAGGATTTCTTTTATAGGAAAATTTCAATTTTGCCAGAAATTTCTGATTTGCTATTAGGAAAAAAAAATCAAACTGATGGCTCCATGGCTGCTTGGCTGGAAGGCTCCTGTCGATTTTGTTGTCGTCTGCAGGGAGAGAGCAAAATTGACAATAGTCTTCCAGGCAGGCAGCTGGGGAGATGCAGCAGGTCTGGAAGAGGGAGGAGGGGAGGTTGAGTGCCCTGGCGCTCTGCCGGCCCTGCAGCCCAGCTGCCTCCCCAGCAGCCAGGCTAGGGGGAAGGCAAGGAGAAGGAGGAGGAGGAGGAGAGGCAGGCATGGGGTGGCCAGCCTGCAGCAGCCTGCCGATGAGGCTCCCGCCGCTCTCCCTTTTTGCCAGGCAGCTGGCAAGCCCCAAGAAATTCTAGTTTGCTTCCCCTGGAAGATAATTTTTTTTTTTTTTTCTGGAGAGCATTTACTAGGAAAAAAAAAAAGCTTAAAAACAAAATTTAAAATCTCACAGTTTAAGGAGGAGGGCGGTGAAGGGAGAGGGATAATTTCAAAATGACTGTTTTCTCATGAGAAGGTATTTATGCGCAGCTCTGCCTTACACCTGGTACTATACTGGTGGGGGGATAAAAAACTTCTGTTCTCTTTTTCTGGTTAGAATAGATTGCAAGAAATAAATATACCTATGTGGCCAGCAAAAGAACACCACTAGTCACACTTAAGATTGATTTGGATAAATCACAGAAGAAGGGTAAATGTCTCCTTCTGTGCCTCAAAGCGTCTGGTGGGAGCAGTGATCTCAAGTCAAGCAGCAGCACTGCCTTTACCAACAAAGCCAGACCCCAAAATCCCCACCAGCTCTGTGCCTCTGCCCACAGAGCAACAACCAGAGAAAAATCTTTTAAAACCAAAAAGAAAGCGGAAATACCCTGGCAAGTTCAGTCTGATGCAATTTGAAAGGGCTGGCTAGTAAATCCTAAAATTCAAGGATATTTATGGAATTGGTCACAGACCAATTGCAATTACATAGACCAAGTACAAGGCAGTGAGTGTGTCTTGCTATAATATAGACCATAAACTAGAAGCTGAGCCCACTGCAGGCTGTTTTGCGGGCTGTGAAGCCTCTTCCATTGTGTGTTTGTGTGTTTGTGTGGATTTCTCAACCTTTCTGAACGCATTCAAGTTAGCTCCTGTTTATTCCACACTGACAAAAAGCACTAGAAGCTGAAACTATAACGACAGGAGGAAGACACAGATTCACTTTCCGACTCTAAAAATATTTAGCCCCAGTAATGTGTTGAGGGGAGACCCTTTGAGATGTCACACACAAACACACACAAAATCACTCTCATTCTTGCAAGATTCATTATTCTTATGATCCTAACCAGATTTTTGTAAAAGAGAAAGACCAAGAGTCATGAAATCTTTGAATGATAACATTCAGTTTGTCAGAGAAAATATTTCTACAAGCGCCTTGAAATTTAAAAAAAAAAAAGTTAAATAATATTTTTCAATATTCCAATAATCCATCCCTGATTTCTGTATTCCAATTATAGATACTGTGTAGTGAGTGACACACTATTGATGAAACACCAAAAGGTAATTTTATCATTGCAGAGCAACACCAGCAGAGCAGAAGAGCAAATATGAATTTAATTGTAGGCTCTCTATTATTATTTTATAGTGTAGGTTTTTGGATAATTTATTAATCCCAACAAAGACGAGCGATTTGGAGGTTGCATGTTTTTTTATTTCTTAGGAGTTATTTTATTTGATAATGACATTAAATATTAGAAACTATAACAGCTGGTGTGTTTATCCTTACTTGAGTGTATTAACCTCTTTAGCCCTTTTTTCCAGAAGAAGGATTCAGCATTACAGATTTGACTGTCAGCTGCAGTGCCTGGCGGCCCGTTGGATTGGCACCCTGACAGAATCGAAAGTCCAGTGCTGCAAGTAAACATGGATGACATTGCAGATAGATAGAACTGGCTGACTTGAGGCACCTGCAGCTGTTTGCACCAGAATAAAAGCAAAGGTTGTGCTCACTGGAATGGAAAAACACTGAATTTACCTCTAGTTATTTTGCCTGGGAAATTCCCCCCCACACACACACTTTTTTTTTTTTCCTGGTTGTACATATTGGAACCTTTCCACTAAAAGCATATTAGGCTGAAATACCTAAGTGAAAAAATCCACCAGACAGTTCTATAACCTATTTCCCCCCGCTCCCTTTTTTTTTCTTAAATTCATTGAACAGTTCCCCGCCAGATTCTGCCTGGTAAAATTCACTCTTTACCAGTGCGAATACTGGGTTGCAGCGAAGGATGTGAACACTGAATAGCCAAAAACAATTCTCAGCAGCTGATTTTTCAAATGTTGAATAGGTAGAAACACTTATAAGCAGCTGAATTTTTTTTTTTAACACAGAATACACAAGAACCGCCACAAGTGACAGTACAACAGCATACTCAACCATTTTGTTCTGCAAAAAACTCTTGATCATTTTAGCACTCCCACTTCCCAGGACAGGTCCTCAAAGTCCTTGGAAACAGGGAAGACAGCAAAGGAACTTAGCAGCAACTCTCACTGATAGGCTGTGATAGATCTGCACAGCAGCCTCATGGCCAGAATATTCATTTCTGGAGCATGGAGGATCTCAGCGTGCTTTACAAACAGCATTTAATTGCCATAATCCCCAGTAAAAGTATTATACCCAGTTCACCAGTAGATAAACTGACGCACAGAGAGCTTAGGAGACTTGCCCAAGGTCACGCTCTGAGTCAGGGGCGAGCTGGTGACAAAGAGGTGGCCGGGGGCAGACGGCACAAGCCGGGGGAGATGCGGAGCCTGCCTGGCCGCCACGCCGGCAGAGCCGCTCTCTGCGGAGCGCGGATCAGCAGCTGGACTGACAAACGAGTGGGAGAGGGAGGGTAGCTAGGTATGACAGAAATGAGGTGTTTGATGGCTGGGCTTTTCCCCTATGCCACCTGCATCCCTTTATGATATCGGATCATTTACATTTTTAAAGAAAGTGTATTCTTTTTCATCGTGGGCCACTGGTGGGCCTAGCGCTATCTTTTGTGCGGCACCCCTGCTAACAGAGGTGGCGGAGTATCAATCACAGCTTTCCCTGGGGTCATACCTTACTATGCTGGCTCTTGATCAGAAAGAAGCAGATGGTTATTTACAAACAAAATAATCAAGACCTCTAAGAAGGTTGGGGTTTTTTTTCCCCAAACCCTCCTACAGATGAGGCCAAAATAAGGCAGAGTTGCTTGTGTCCCCTCCTGCCAGCTTTCAAGGACACTGCTTGTCCTACTAGCACCTTTAAACGCGTTATTGGTTAAATTTGCCAGAGAAATGTGTGGCACCTGACAGAGTAGAGTTGCCTTAGATTATTCAGTGTCTTCAACGAGGATCTGGCACTTAAACCACAGTGTGAATTACTGCTAGATTATTGTGCAGGAATATTGTTATCTGCCATACACTACATGTTTGCAATCAGTTCTTTACACGCAACTCACAGGCTGCCTTTGAATTTTTTCAGTAGTCATGGTCACCCTCTTTCTTTATTTAGTGTTAAGTGTTATTCATTTAGCAGTAAAAAATGAACAAAAGGGAAGAAAGCAGGTGCTCTAAGTTTACTCTACAGCCAGCTGTCAGGAAGACACACTTTACTTATTTATTTAAATTTTTGTGCCACAAAAAGGGGATTTATTGGAAGTGTTGGGGGAAAAATATGAAGTATGCGTTCAATCAGTCTTTTCTGTAATCAATAAGGTCACTGAAGCAGAAAAAAACTATAATGAGTTGTCACAGAATTTGAATTCCCATTTACTTCCTTTTATATGTATTCAGGCAGAAAATCATCATGGAAAGTGAAAGTTGGGAAGCAAGGCCTGGCTGTGACTCTTGGGTAGGGCCTGTTTTGAATTTTCCAGGTAGCATTTGACCAACTTGCTGAGTGACAGGGGCAGGAGAAGTCATAGCCACCAAGGTGCAATTTCCTTGCATTTCAGGTGGAGAAACCCCCTGGTGAAGTACGGCTGATCTTCCTTCTGGAAGAGGCTCAGCCACAATGGTGCATCCACCTGGGCTTACCTGTAAATTCCTTACCCCAGTAAGTATTCAGCATTTCCAGCCAAGGGTCAAAGTGTCCCCAGCTCTAATGTAAAGGAAAGAAGAGTCCAGCATGCACACCAAAGACATCATTCCAAAGGTGTCTGGAGGAGATTTGACCATATAGCCCAAGAGATTTCACTTCCCAACACATTTAGAATTCCTTAAAAGCATTGCCAAAGCATGTAAAATGGAGGCAACAAAATCCTTTCCTCACATCAAGGCATACACCTGAGGATCCAAGGATCCATGGATTTTAGGCACACACTAGCTGGTTTGGTCTCAAATATTTTTTTTTAGGAATCACCCAACATGATATCACTTCCTCAGTCTGCTTTAATTTTATCTTGTTCATATATTTTTCATGTGCTCCTTCTTCCTTATGTGCCTGAATGTCCCTGTAGCTTCCAAAGATTCTCATTTTCCCTCAGTGTTCATCTTTTAATTTTTTTTCCTGAATGTTCATCTGAAGGCTATGAGTTTTGATTTTAAAAAATTCCTGGTACTTCATGGGCTTGTAGCTCATGTGTTTCCTAGTCCCTCTGACAGTCTGGTTACCCTTTGCCTCCATGATTCACTAGTTCCACTGAGACACTGCAGAACACCTTTTATTTATAAGAATATTTTATATTTATATGATAGAGAATGGATGTTCTGATCTCAGCACATCACAGTGTGTCTTGGGAAAGGCAGGCAAAAACCTGGCCCACATAAAAGAATAAGAAATTAAGGTATCTGAAATCCAATCTCTAGCAGCCAGTATGGTGGCTTTTAAATCAGGCTCCTGATAATTATCAGTTTAAAATTAAAAATTTTCTCTTGTGTGTTTGTATGTATCTAAAAACAAAATATGAAAAATTCCTGAATAGATAATTTTCATAAAGCATAAAAACCAATTGGTCACCCAAATAAATATTTATGGAAACTTTGTGACCATCTCCAGATATTGATCAATTCTTTGCATTCTTTGAATGCTTCTGAAGTGTACTATTTCCACCAGCACATCATCTTTTGGTGATGGGGATTTAGACTTTAACCTAAATTGTCAAGCCAATGTTAAACTGAAGAAAGTTTTCTCTGAATGGCTCTAATCCTTCCCTCTTTCTCTCCTTGTTATTTTTTTTCCTTTCCTTTCTACTTACTGGGTTTTTTTGTTTTTTTTTTTTTTTAATGCAGACAATCACAGAATTGAGACAGGGAAAATACAGCACACTGCCAAAATCACATAAATTTTAATGGCTTTCCTGTTCACTTAACCCCACATCAACAGTGTGACCTTGCTAGTCTGAACCATGAACCATCAGGGTGTGGAGGCCAAGAGCAGGGTGGATCTGGCCTTGCTCCAGTGTCTATTGCAGAAAGGAAGCTGTGGGGCATTTTGTGGGATATTTTTGAAAACAGTGTATGTCTTTTTCAAGACACTTGTGCCCTAATTACATGGAAGCTGGCAATAGATTTGGTAGCCAGTCAGCAGCCACCTCCAACATGACTGACACACAATTAGCACTCGTGCAGTGCACGTTGCCCAAGCTCTTTCTAATAACCCATGTTGCTTCAGCATAACCTAAATTTTTAGCCATCCTTCATTTCCAGGATATTTACACACCCCAAAGTCCTTAATGACTTTGTTCTCCTCGGTAAGGAATTCTAATTACCGTTAACAGGAAGGAAATTTAAGAATGGAGGAGGACTTAAGGAAAGGTTTTTAAAAGGTGTAGCAGCACCACAAGACGTAGAGGCACGCATCATTAGTCCAGAAAGGACAAAAGCAATGATCTTCTCTGACCTCTTGCACCATGCAGGCCACTTAACTTCCCCAAATCCATGCATCTTAAGCAGAACAAACCCTTCAGAAAAACATTCCATCTTAATTTTAAAATTTCCACTGGTGTAGAAAGTGCCACAACCCTTGGCAATTTGTTCCAAAGGTTAATTACACTCCCACAGAAAAATGCGCACCTGATTTTTAATCTGAATTTTTGTCCCTATAAAACTTCGAGCCTTCAGAGCCTGCTATTTAACAGACTGAAGAGGCTTCATTTTAAAAATTGCATTCCCCATGGAGGCAATTAGTGTGGGATTATCTCACTCAGCGTTAACCACGCAGAAATGAAGCATCTTGTCTCACCCAGTGTTTGGGGATCCTTCTGTAACCAGTTGAGAGAAACAGGTGCTACCTGAGGGCAATCCATTGCAGCTATCCCAGTACAGGATTAGCTGCTCACTGGAGATATATAAATTCTGCACTGACTGAATAAGGGGACAAAGTAGAGAGTTTAAACCCTATTCTTGTTATTCACGTGGACAAAATTGGACAACACAAATCCCATCATTCTGGACTGAGATCAGCTCATTTCATTAGTCTTCTGTTTTCTGGAGGAAGATAATTCCTTGAACTCTTCATGATAAATCACCTCTTGCAGTTCCTTACATGCACTTTGGGGTGTTCTCCCAGCTCCTCAGCTTATCAACATCCCTCTTGAGATGGATTCACAATGGGGATGCCAATATTAGTAGTAATATAAACCCACCCTGCTCAGACCTGACATTCCCCTCTGAACATGCAATTATAACCCTTCTAGGTACCATACTGCACTGGAAGTTTTGTTTTCCTCATTATCCACCTGTAATGAGTTCGAGTACTTTTAAAAGTCACACCTATTACAGTAAAGTCTGTAAGGCCAACTTTTGCTGTTTCTAGACAAAAACCATTCGATTCTGTTCAAAACATCTAGCTTATCAGCAACACATTCATTGTAATAATGTCTACTCTCCTAGTGTTTGTGTGGTCTGTAAGTGCAGTCTATATAATCTATATAATCTATAGGGACTGCTTTTTTTTTTTTTTTCAGGACATGTTTAGAATTGTTAAATAGCTTTGGATCCAGAACCATCCTCTGCAGGATTCCAGTGGTGACATACTTGCTCAGTGAGTATTCCCCATTTACAATTACATACTGAGATGCACCAATTAGCTGTTTTTTTAATGTATTGGATGTTTGCTGTAATGATTTTGTAGCATTCTCCTTTATTAACCAAAATGTCAGGTGGTACCAAGTCAAATGCCTTACAGATATCTAAGTACATTACATCAGTGCCATTACCTTTCTCAACCAAGCTTGTAATCTCATAAAAATGATATCAAGCCAGTTTGACAAGATCTATTTTCCATAAACCCATGTTGAAAGGCATTAATTATATTACCTTCCTTTAATTCCTTATTAATCAAGTCTCATATCAGCTGTTCCAGTATTTTGCCTGGGATCGATGTCAGGTTGACAGGCCTATAATTACTCAAGTCATCCCGTTTAACCTTTATAAATGTTGGCTCTATATAAGCTTTCTTCCAGCCTTCTGGAACCTCCCCAGGGCACCAAGATTTGTTGAAAATCATCATTAATGGTTCACAGAGCTCCTTTGCTAGATCTTTCAAAATCCTCCATTAGCATCTGCAGCCTCTGCTGTGACCATAGCCATCCTCGTTGCAAAAAGGTCTGGGAGAACCATGAGACTCTTATTGCATCTTCCACTACCCAAACACCTATGCAAGCCTGGCTGCCAGCAAGCTGCTTAAAAAATGGAAAACAGAGAAATTAAAAAAAACCAAAACACTCTCTGCCCTGGGCATTTTAAATATTTCTTCACATTAGAGAATATAAATTCCTAAGAATGTTTGTCACATAGCCCTGCTTGGAATAAAAACCTCATACAAAGCCACCTCAAACTCAGAAAAAGTGGCCATCATTTCAAGGAATGTCCCAAATTTCTCCTGAGAGAAGCATGAGAAGCGTGCTTTGTGCTGTAGCACAAGCCTGGTCTTACAGTCTCTGCAGCATCCAAACCCCTGATGAGCTGGACCTTTTGCTCTTTGAAGGTGCAGTTTTCCCTCTGTCTGCATCGTGGCACAGCTGAGGTGTATTCAGGCTAGGGATGTACCCCAGCAATCTGATTAGTTCAATTAGTTTGTAAATACACAATACTGATAAATTGTACATGAAAGAGACTGACATGGTGGTGTGATTCATATAAAAATGCCATAGCAGAAATATATCCTGTTGTAATTTTTTAACATCCTTGTTTAAGTCTGCTTTTTCTGCTTAGAATCTGTTTTGTGAATAACCAGGCAGCCCATCTTCTCACAGACTGAAGATCAGGTATTTCTGTGTTCCCACTCTCCATGAACTCATGGCCTCTGTGTGGCAGGCAGAAGGGGTGTTTTCAATTCTAAGTGTGCATGCCTAATTTAACTTTGCCGCTAATTTAGCTAAGTTGTGCACTGAGATTTTTTTGTGAACAAGTAATAAAATGCATGGACAGTTTTCCACATAAACATTTTCTGAGGTACTTGCATGCTCTCTGAATTCTCTTCATGTTCATTCTCACAGGTGAAGCCCCCAAAGTTTTTGTTTCTGTGGGTCTTGGTATTTTGTTCAGGTATCCTTGAGATTAGTTAATGAATTAATTATTTTCTTAATTGCCCTGTGCCAATACAGCTTGTAGGCAGGAAGCATGAAGGGAGGGTGTTTTGAAAAGCTGAGTGAAATTAGCAGAGCAAGTTCAGATGTGAGAGAGTATCGACACAAACACATATATACATAAACCTATATGTAGGTAGATCTATAAATATATATGTTTGCATGCATGTGCATGTGTAGAATGTCAGTTGTTAGTATTATTTTTGGATAAAGAAAATAATCTGAAATTTAGAAGGGTGAAACTAACAGAAAAAAAACCCCCAAACCTTTAAACTAATGAAATATTTAAAATTAAGTCTTACCACGTGGAACATCGTTTGAATTGCAAAGGTGTGTTAAGTGAAAGAATTACTCCTAAAATATTGTATTATTAAAGAAAAAAACAACCAACCAACTGAAAAATATGTGTTTCTTAGCTGGTGTCACAGATATGGTCACCCCACTGAAATAGGTGCAGCAGAAAGAATCATTGCCAAGAATGGAAACCAAAGTGGTTTGATGCACAGGCCTTCTTCCTTCAGTACTGCAGGTTAGTTCACAAGAAAATGAGCAGAAATGAGTGACTTCATGCATATTCTATGTGGGATAAATCTGAGAATCCTAAATAAACTCATGCAGTAAAATTAAAACTGGAAGCACAAATACTTTTCCTTTCATATATTTAACTTGTAGAACAGACTCTGTTGGAGGATGTTATTCAGAAAAACAACCAAGGAGGCGGTTAAAAGGCAGCAGTGGGAATAATAATGACATGAGCTGAATTACTACTAGTTACAAAAATCTGTATAAATACCTAAGTATTATAAATCAGGGATTTTTTAACTTGGTATCCATATTTGGTGTCTTACCTTTATTCCAGGGCTACTTGTACCATCGTTGGAGGCAAAATAATTAGATAAACTGTGGGCTCATGACACAAATTTCCACTGTTTATCCAGCACCACACTGCTAGCATATACAGTCACTTCAGATATACCTGTTAGCCACACCAAAGCCATGCAGGGATAACACTCCCCTTATTGAAAGAGCATTGCTTACACAGCTGGGGCAACCAGCTCCGGGCAACAGCTCTACCTGAGCAGCATCTGGGGCCCTGAGCTAAACCAGACAGAGCTTCAGTGTTGGCATTGTCCTGTCTACAAATGCATCAGCCACAAATAAAAGTTACCTTTTTGGAAGCTTTGTTTTGGCAACTTGCAGTTGAGGAACAACAGTGATTCACAAATCGTAAATTCCATACCTTTGTCACCAGGATTTCAAAAGATCTGCAGGGTTTTTGTTTGCATGCAAATCCAAGTGGTTGCACCTCCTGTGATGCACATCAAAAAAACTTTTAAAAGGTTTTCATTTTGGTAGCTACTGTCAAGGCAGAACTTTCTTTCAACCCTCTCCATGTCTTTTTGGGGAAGGCTCTGCTTCTTCTGCACAGAAGTCTTGGCCCCCACCTCTTGCACCTGCATCTTTGAAGTCTAACAGGAAAATTGGAAGTTAGTGATGTTTTGTTTTTTTTTTTCCCCAGGCCCAACAGGTCCCTTTGTTGCTTTGCAGTAACTGCTAGTACCCTGTGACATACTGACAAAGGTTGCTTTTCCCTTACAAATGTCTCAGAATAATGAGATGTGACAAATTAAACTGCATTTGTCTTTTGTCTAGCATAATCCTATTTTAAGTTACCTTTTTATTCTATGTTTAATGTATTTTACAGCTCACTGGAAGATCCATGTTGGCAGCCCAGGTGAGTAAAGTTTTCTTCAGCTCCACAAACCCACTATTCACAGACTGCTGCCAAAAGGAGCTCGTCCCTGTAGTCCCATACCTGCCCTCAGTGCAGTGGGGAGACAGGAACCACCAGATCACCACTGCAGACCCGACCAAGCATGTCCTCCCCAGCAGGAGAATTAACAGCAGAGGTCTAGGACTGAGGTCAAGAAGCAAACTCCCACGAGGAGCTGTGCAGGACATTGTCCCAGAGCATCTGGGTGAGATCACTCAGCAAGGCACCACACAAGGTCTTCCTGGGTACACCTAGAAGGGGCTGAGTGAACCCCAGTAGCCTTGATGGGAATCTCAGAGAAACCAGTGCCGTGGAGATTTAGTAACACATGGGGGTCTCCACAAAACACCTCCTGACCCCAAAACCCTCACCTTTCTGGAGGTTGTGTACTCCTCCTCCCCAAGCAAACAAAAAGCTGAAGAGAAGTAGTTTCCTCCTCTGCTGCTTTCCTGCTGTCCTTCAGGCTGGCACTGCTCAGCCTCCACGTTCAGGCAGCGTGCCTTTCCTCTCGAGCACATTTAAGGAGCACAGGCACGATCATTTAAGTGCACGCTTTACTTAGCTATCCTTAAGAACACAAAATAGACCCAGAAAAAAAAGATGGTGTCTGTATGCTCATTAAAACGCTTTCAGCCCAGGGCAAGGATTTGATCAAAAGGATTCCTGCCAATGGAAGGGCATGCTGGAGCCATTGTAAGAAGTTATGTGCGAGCGTCTGCCTTCCTTTCCTTTTCTTTCTTGTGCCCTGTCCCTTCCACTGCCACCTCCAATCTCTTTTCTTCCAGCTGGGGGAACAGAAGAGATTTTACTTCCTTGATGACAATTGTGTCCTTTGAGCAGCCAAAGCAAAAGGCACTTTGAGTTCAAATGAGACTGTGACTTAAACCAATATTAGCCAAGACCAACACATGTTTATTGTAATATAAGTAACCTTCATTCTGATCAGCAGGTTTTCCTCACCCCACTGCAGTTTTACTCATTGCCTCTTTCATTCTTCCAAAATGAATAAATGAAATGGCTGCACATTTTTATTCACAGCAGTGGGTTTCAGAACTTCAAATCAGAGAGGCGTTTTGATTTTAGAAATAAACTCCAGAGGAAACAGTTTCAGCCAGAACTTTCATATATTTTTTTTTGCCAGTTTAAGGTAACATCAAAACTCACCTTTCCAAAAAAATGAAACCTCACAGCATTCTTTTAATCCAAATTAAATAAAGTGTCATCCCTGTGTCCTCTTCCTTCATATTTAGAGGGAAAGAAAACTATCCTGCCCATACTTTAATGGTTTTGTCTGCAAATCCTAAATGCTCTGCTGCTGCAAATTTCAAATGATCTTATACAGCCAAAGTCTCTTTGGTGTCAGCAGCTGCCCAGGTAGCAACACAACCACGAGAACGCTACTGATCAGAACAATGAATGCCTGATCTACAGATGTCATATCAAGGTAGAAATCTTGATGAGCATTGTAGTGACATTACAAAGTGGATTACACATGCTGTATCTGGGTCAGAGAAGGAGTTATTTCAGTAAGGTCAACAAAGTACTTCTGGCCAAACTTATTTTTCAACATTTTGAGAGATACGCTTTTGTTTGTTACTTCATGTTGCATCTAACAACAATGCTCTCTCTGTTCCCCTGAATCAGTCTGGAAGCAAAGTTAAAAGGGAGGCAAAACACTCCCATGCCTGGGGTCATGCAATTTCAGAGGTGGGTTCCAGCTCCCTGCTCTACTTTCCTTCATGACTGGGGGCCCAGCTGCTGGTGCCCAGAGAAGCTTTTGAGCTACACGGTCAAAGTGTGTGTCCCTTGTGTCCCTCTCCCCCTGCCTGCACTCTCCACCCAGTGGCAGGATACAATTAGGACTTTTGCTTTCCAGGTGTGTTGGTGTTTGTCAGGGAAATAAATATAACAAGGCTATAAGGTCCTCAGATGCTCCAGCCCATGGATAGAATAAGTACCAAAACACTTTTTCTGGATGTGTGGGTCCCTACATGGCAAAGTGGTCACTGTTAGGCACAAAACACACCTCACCTTCAAACATCTTTCCCAGAGATGGACAACAGGCCAAAGGCCAAGGTACCATCCCTGAATGGAAGACAGGAGATGAAGTTGCCCTATCCAGGGAATGTGACATTTTAAAGCTGTTGGTTTACACTACTGTTGGTGGGAGGAAGCTTTTTTTTTTTTTCCAAAATCTGGGACAAACCAAATACCAAATGTAGTTCTTGACACCTGACATCTTATGTTTCCAAATTCAACAGGCTCCCTGAGATGCTTGCAGCTGCAAACAAAACTGGAATGACTGTCCATCCCTTACAGCTGTGCTGGGGCTCTCAATGCCAGTAGCTCAGCAGCACCCACCATACACACTGAACCTCCTGGCTCCCCAGCTCCCCTGCAGAGGACAGCCTGGGTCTTGTGCCTAGCTTGGTATGACTTGGGCAAGATGTGCATGCTAAAAATATTGCTGTGAGGTTGTCCAACACCCTTCTGTTGGAAAGAGAGGCTTTTCAAGGCAGTATTTCAGCTCTGTTATTCCTTATCCAACTCAAAAGCTTAGGATGCAACTTGGGGATGCACTAGCAATCACACCAGATAATCCACTGGACCTCCTTCCACCAGTGAGGGCTTAGAAACTTTTTTCCAGTTTCAAGTCTTGACATAAAATTAGTTCAATGCTCAAGTATTACTCAGAGTGAGCTCAGATAAATTGACTTTTGGTCAGGTCCTTTCCACCACAATAGCCTGCCTAAAACTGCAGAAGCAGATCTTAAACTGAAGCATTGATGTCACCTCTGAGCAGCTCAAACCTAAAAGAAGATATGTGCCTAAATATATATCAAAAAATGTTCCAGTTATCCGACCTAATTATAAACATAATCCAATTGTGTTGTTTCTATGTTTCTAAGGAAGAGAAAAGAGCTATTTCTACTCACTTGAAGAAGTGGCAATCCTAATACCACAAAACTGTACATTTCTGTAAGAGTCAAAAATGGAAACCAGATCTGTAACTGAAAGCTGTAATTATCAAGGCTAACCTTTCCTGACTCAGAAACACAGAATTAAAAAAGATTAAAAAATCAAGTTAAGAAAAAAAAAATCAAAAGCTTGGATAATTGAAAGCAAGCAAAACTGTTCGTTTGTTTTTTTTTTTTCCCAGTTGCTATCCTGCATGTCAAAAAACCTGTGAAATCCTATGAGGGTAGCTAGAAGCCTATGCTGTATTTATTTCTCCATGATGACAGTATACTTTATTCCAGAACAGTGCTACATGTGTCAGACACATCTGGCTCAATAAGGGTATGATCCAACACCCAAGGAGCACAACCAAGATTATCCCATTGACTTCTGTAGGCATTCCTCCAAGCTACTACCCTCTTGGTGCTGCATTACTTCCCTTAATGGATAATTCTGAGCTCACATCTGTGTTCTAAAACGTTGCTGGTGGTCCATAAAGAATGAGTTTATTTGCTTTTATTATGGTGTATGGTTCACATTCTGTCAATATAATCCAAGGTTTAAGTTTGATGTTAAATAATCAACCTGTTTAAGGAGGGAAAGTAAGCACCCCCCCTCTGTGTTTTAATAAAGCTTTACCACAGATATAAATAACAGGCACAATTTGTTTCCATTAGGAAGATAAGCTTTCTTCAAAGCAGTTCACTGTTTAAGGCTTTAAATTTTGCCAGCACTTGCACAAGGTTGCAACAAACCTTGACTTATTTACAGAGAGATGTTGAGGGGAGATAAAGCCACTTAATGATCCACCAGTTCTTGCTAAATACATTTTCCTTCCATGCCCTCTCTGAAAGCAGGTAGGATAGCACCATTCTTTGGCATATTCTTAAAGTACTTGAACTAAAGGTTTTACAGAACAGTTAAACAAATGGGGCTTATGGCTTCTCTGACTAAAATAATCCTCTAAGCACTTAGGGTTAAAAACAACAACAAAAAAGTCCTTAGGCATTTATTTGAAAATAATTATATAGGAAGAATAGAAAAGAGGACAACAATACCATAAACAAACCTGAAGTTTTATTTGCTTTAGTGCTTCATTCAAGACCAGGTGGCTTCTGTGACAGAAACTGTCAACTTTCAGTTTTTCGAACTTTTGTCAGATTTGCAGCAACAACAGCAAACAACTGCCCCAAATGCTCCAAGCACTGAGGAGAAAATATTCCCATCAACAGAAACATTTGACCTCTGCTTGTCTGAGTGCATTCTAGCTTTCCTATGTTTGTTCATAAGGACTCTGCTTGAGTGGACATCAGCTCGCAGCAAGGGCTGACTTAGTAAAACCAATATGTTGCCATAGGGACCCTGATGTATTTATGAGAATTTCCCCTTCCCTTGTACTCAGTTTTGACTTGAATAGAATAAGAGTGGTTTGGGTTAGTTTTTTTTTCTTTTAATTAAGAAAGACAAACAAATTTTAAAAAAATACCAAAAAACACAAGACGAAACCTAAACCAACCAAATCAAGGAAAAAAAAAAAAAAAACAAAAACCCCACAAAAATACCCTTCAGTGTTCATTTCTTATCATTACATTTGGTACAGCTCCCAGGCTGCCCAGCAGTACCCCTCTCTGCTCACCTTAGAAATGAGCCATTTTGCCTACTGAGCCATTTTGCAGGCCCTTGGAAGTCAATGCAAAGTGTCTGTTTGAAGCAAGAGAGGAGTCTCCCTCCATCTCCCTCACTTCTTTGTCTCCTCTCCCTGCAGTATTAGAGGTGGTATCCTCTTACACAGACACTTTGGAGGTAAAATATCAACATTGGCATTGACTGCTCCAACTCTACAGAGGAACTCGAAATTAAGTGAGGGAGTTTTAATCTGGGATAATTTCAGCATTGTGTGTGACTGGTGGTGACTGCAGCAGGTGAGGCATGGTTCTGAACCCAATGGATTTTGTAACTCTTTATTAACTCTGCAAGAAAGGTGAGCACCTGGAGCATTGGTCATCACACATCTTACTCTAGATTCCTCCCTCCAGTCACTGCCTTGGCCATTTCCTTGGGGAAATGCATCTCTCTCCCCACGTGAAGTGAAGCTGACCAGGAGGAGCCCTTTTTTCCCCTCTGTCTGCTTTACAGTGAAAGCAAAGCAATCAGCAGGGTCTGTTTGCAGACAGGGTTGGAGAAAATCCCCGTCTCCCCCTCCCACAGGTTCTGCACACACAAGAGCCGCATGGGAAACAGCAAACACAGCGTTAGTCATTTCCTCCGCGCTGCCAGCTGCTGAGGGTTTGCATAAGAAGAACCCTTGGACTCCAGATTATTTCTTAAAACACCTCTTGCCCCAAATCTTTCAGCAAACAAATGCTGGACTGGTGCCAGTGAGGCCAGTTGGGTCCTGTTTCCTGGTGTGCCCTGCCACCTTCCTTGCCATCATTGCCCCACTCGCTCCCATCCCTCACCCCACAGCCACGTGACACACCTGCTCTCTTCTAGGGACTCTATTTTGGAAGCCTTCTGCCTATGCTGCAGATGCAGGGCAGATGCTCAGGTTTAGATGCTTCTTTTGTGATCAATACTCAGGTGATGGTGGCATCTAAAAACTTCAGTTGTGGATCAGGGCCCATGTGACAGCCCAGGGCTGAGTGACAAAGGAGACAGCCTTTGCCCCCAGAAAACAGACAGTCAACAAGTCAGTCAGGAAATAACCTGTGTGGGACAAAGGAAAACGAGTGGCATGAGCCAATAATGAAAAGAACAGATTTAGCAATAAGTCAAAGCTTCAGCCTCGTAAATAAGATTGCAATTTTGATGCGACCCCTGCTCCTGAATCAGAAGGTGAAAGCACCATGATCATTATGCTTCTGATGCTCTCGAGCATTTTGTCTTGTCTCTCATTTGTTCTGGCCTCAACTTGCTCCCTCAAGCCTTCCTTTGCTCTCCTCAGGGAAACATATGCTTGGAGAGACCTGGCACTGGCTTTCACTGCTCTGAGAAATTCCCATGCTTTATATACAATAGTTGTTATCCCTGAGATCACCATCATGTTTGAAGCTGCTGCCTTACCTCTTCACAACCAAGTGGAACATGTCCCCAGCCAGGTAGGAGGATGGCAGCATGTCCTGCTTCTGTGCCCACACACAAACCTCTCCCCAGTGTTTTGCTGTAGCATTTCCACCATGTGGAGCAAAGAACCAGAATGAAGACCACAGGAGGTAGGATGGAGTTGACTAGGAGTTCATCTCCTGGTCCTGTTGGCTGGCCCTTGCTAGGAAGATCAGTCCAGGGTCATAGGAGAGTTGGAGAAAACTAGAGAGTTTCAAACAAAAAAAAAAAAAAAAAAAAAAAAAAAAAAAAAAAAAAAACAAAAAAAAAAAAAAAAAAAAAAAAAAACCAAAAAAAAAAAAAAAAAAAAAAAAAAAAAAAAAAAAAAAAAAAAAAAAAAAAAAAACAACCACCCACACAAAACCAAAAAAAACCCAAACCTGAGTTTCTGCAGCTGATGCAGTCACTCTGGTCCCTCTGTACACTGTACTCTACCAGAAACCTTTATTTCTTGCCTATTTCTGTAGCCCACATAAGTTTTCTTCTTTCTTGGTTTCACTTCAAAAGAAGTTTGATATTGGGGTTGAGTGGTCTGAGGCATCATGCTCATCTAATTAAGCCTACAAATGTGTCTCTCCACTTTGTCACCACTTTATCCTTATTTGACCACATCTTCCATTTCTTGCTTCCACCAAAATATTTTGGTGGAATAGTTCATTACCAAATCTGTAGCACTTAACAGGAAAGGCATGTTTTGCTTCAGCTCTAATTATAAGGAAGGTACTTTTTGGAAAATATGTCTTGACATGGCGCAAGCTCGTAGGAGCTTTCCCATTTTATTTACTGTTTGCTTTTCTTCCTCCTCAACCCTCAGCATCCCAACCCCAGGAAGTTATTTTCTGTAACCATCCTCTTATGTGAGAACACTGAAGCAGTGAATTTGTTAATGTTTCTGGCTTTGTCTATCTATGCTGTCAATAAATCATTTTCACCATATCCTTTACTGATCCTCTGTTCTTTACATATCTGAACACTTTATTATTATTTATGTTAACCTCCTCTGCAATCTTACTGCACTTTTTAACCTGTTCTTGCCTCTGTTTACTGTCCTGTTTTGCAGTCATGCTCAGAACCTCTTTATAATATCTCACATAAAGAACAAATAAAAGATATTTGTTACATTATTTGTTCATTAATCATTGGTCTTGGAGAAAAAGTGATTTTCTTCACTTGCTTCCCTTTTGGAGCTACATCACAGATCTCTCTGTCTTTGCTTCCTTTTAAAAAACCTATCAGTGTTAATATCAAAATTTTAATCTTATCTCAAGCTGACCATGGGCTTATACTCCTCAACAGAAAACAGCTTGCCAGGAACAAAATAAATGAAAATAAATGATGAAGACATACAAATATGGGCTTCCATGGTGAAAACTCTCTGTCAGGCTCCTGTAGTCTGTGGGTATTGCCTCAAGATTATATTCTTACTATAAACTCTATTTCTGGGCTTTACAGTCTTTTTTAACTTTGGGTTCTGGTCTCTGCCTTATATCTCCTCATTGCTGGTCTTTTCCTACCTCCCCATGTCTTCAAATAAGTGGAAAGAGTAGGTAAAATCCAGCACACAAGTAGAGACCAGGACACATGGAATAACACAGGCTGAGTTGTCCTGTGATACTCAGCCATTGTATTCTGTTGGTGTGCTAGGACTGGAGTGCCAAATACATCAGAACAAAGGCTATTTACAAAATATTCACACCAAAGTTGCAGATGCTAATCTTTGTAACCACACATGCTGCTGAAGGCTGATGAGAACATGTATTCCAAAGCATGAGGGAGTACCCTAAATATAACTCCTCTGACAACATTACACACTGATGTGTCTTTCAGTACTCACAGAAAAAGCAGATGCTCAAGCCAGTACTGCTTATGTGTGAAGAAACTTTCCAGGCTGTGTTTTCTGATTCTCTTATTCTGTTATTTCTTGTGAATTTGGGAAACTGCCTTTGACTTGATCACTAGATTAGGAATCACTAAGGTGAGTAGTGTTTTATCTGTGTAGACAAAGATACACCATCAGCCACTTGTTCATTTTCAAAAACTGTGGGACACTCTTGGCAATGCTTGCTCAGAAAGAAATGGAAAACTTAATATTTTTTGTTATGCGTGTCTTAGGATCCTCTCTCATTTGCTAGATGTTCCTTCATACTGATCAATGAGTGACCAAAGGGAACAAAATCTCAAGCATTCTTACTAGAATTCACCAGAAAACATTCAATTGAATGATCCAGTTGGAGCAATGCCTTTCATCAACACTGACACTCTTTATTGATAGGTACTGAAACAGATTTCAAGGGAAGAGCCCAGACAGCCAGAAGCCCAGTGAATATGGCAGTAATGAAGGAGGTAGGAGACAGTCTGAGTCCCTGCTTTGCCTAATGTAATCAGGGACTTGTTGCTGTGACATTGCAGGCTGAGTGTAAGCTTCATCTGGCCCCTTATAGATGTCTTCAATTCAGGCTTCCACATCTGAGCTCATCACCCATACTGCCTTATGGCTGCTGGAGAGATGCAGGAATTTTTAGTTACTCAAGCCCTGAGTATGACTGCTGCTCTCCATCAGCTCTAAGTGGAGTCAGGGGGAGTGAATCAGAGGGAGAGCTCTACCCTGCACACCCTGCAACTGAGAAAGAACCCCCCTGGACACTCAGTCAACTCCACAGAATGGAACAGTTTGAGCAGGAAAGGTAGATGGGCTCATCCCACCTCCTACAGGAGTGGTCACCTACCTGGGTCAGTGGCTGCCTTTTCCAGGGGCTCCCTGCTGCCATACTCCACCATCATCTGCCCTTCTCTGCTGTGTGCAGATGTCTTGGACAACACATTGTGAGTTTTGCAGGCAATGCCATGTCCTGGTCTGCTCTTCTGCTTGCTTCTCTTGCTTTAATCTGAGGTGAGTGATGCACTTCACACCTGGCAGCTCATCCTCTAGAAAGTCCACACCAGGTCATGTGCTAATATTTTAGTTACCACACCATTTTCCATGCTGTGGTTACATATACACTAATTTCCACAGTCCCCTAGAAGGCTTCATGGCAATCAGGTACTGCCAAGTAACTTCCTTTGACTGACAAAAAGCTTACACTTTTCCATACTAGGGGCTTGTCATATCACCTGTGATATTTAGTGGGGTTTAGTACTTTTCAAGTAAGGTATTTTTCCCTCATCTACTGCTGTTAAAAGAGAAGAAACAACTCATCACATTCTTAATGCCATTGTTTCCTAGCCTGATTAAATCCTTCTTCATTCTTGCCTGTTGGGATAGAAATTGGTTTTCTTTAGTGTTTCTACTTTTGCTCCAGAGACACATTCCTTCAGAGTGGTGATGCCATAGGAAATACATGGCTAAGTTTTAGAACTGGAGCACCAACTGATATACTGATATACCTGAGAGGACCAAGGTGTAAAGGTATTAATATAGCTGCCAGGGACAGCCAGACAGCCACATAATTTAGAGCAGTGTCAGGGCTGTTCTAAAATATGCAGGTGTTCCTGACCCCCACTGAACTCTCCATTAGCCAAGGATCATTGCAACTATTAGCCTCTGCTGCTGAATTCCCTCACTAGGCTGAACTAGGATGAATTTCAATTACTGCTCCGTTCCCTTCCCTCCCAGCTTTATAGCCTCTTTCAAGAAATATCTCCTATCACATTTCCAACACATTTCAATATTCCAGTCAATTTTCATTAGCACAACTTGTTTGAATTTCTTCCTGTGTCTTAGGTGTTTGTGTTGCCTCTTCTTGGCGTTTTTTCCTGGTGATAGACCGTGTCACTGGATCCTAACTACTCCCCAACTTCAACTTAATTGATCGAACTTGGCACGTTTCCTAGAATTAGGACTGTGTAGGCTCAGACTACACAAGCTTGGCTGTTCAGCTGGCCATGTGAGATGGCAGTCTTGCATTACTTCTGGGAACCCATTCCCCCACTTCACTTCTGCATCGTGGCTGTCCCAATCAATAGCCGAGTAATTAAAATCCCTCATGATCAATGTTCTAGCTGTTTTACAGACTTCTCTTATCTGTAAAAACATTTCCCAACCTACTTTCTTAGCTTGCCCTGGGGGTCTGTAGCAACATCCAGGAATAGCATGACTGCATTCATTGTCCTTCCTCAGCTTCTGCCCAGCCAGTCTCTGCTCTGACAGACAGAACATTTGCGGTGTTTCCTGCTCTGGACATGGATATATGCTGCTGTCCCTGCTGTGATTGAAGAACACAGCCTGCCCCCTTAATAAACTTTGCATCTCCCTACTCTGTTTTCAGTCCATTCTAGCTCACACATTCCAGGAATATCACACTTAGCCTTGGAAATGCATGTTTTCAATTGCTGACCTTATTAATATGCTCACAGCATTTGTATAGAAGCTATTTTCTCCTCCCACCTTTGCTTTACATTCTCATTATCTCCTACAACGACAACCAGCGGATACATTACTGAGAGATCCATGCATTCCCTCCTTTAAATTCTTCTCCTCCCACACCACTAATCTAAAAAAATGGCTAGATCATTTCCTTATTAGTGGACAATCTGTTTGCTCCCATAGGGTGTAGAATAATGCAGGCCATCTTTCCCTTGCCATTTTGCTTTCTCTGTCTTGTTCACAAAGTCTCACATTCTTTCNTCTAATCTCTTAATTTTACTGTGTTAAAATGAGCCACTTGCATACTGGAAAATACCATTATGCTGCTTTCTTCTTCCACAGGCTAGCCAGGGTGGGAAAGGCTTTCTTTTTACAAATATCTGTATGTCTTCCCTCTGCATAATTTATAGAAATCACCATCCATTAGGCTAGACTTGGTTTAAATCGTTTTTATTTGCCATAACCCACTCACTAAAAATTCCCTATCCCTTCTCCAGGAAGCATTTAAGTTGTGTGCATTTGTGTGAGGATTTGGTGTTTTAAATAACTGTCTGCAACATCAACTCTGCCATCAACACTTCTCTGATCTAATTGTGCTGCAGATTTCTCCATGCCCATTTCGTCATTTTGTGAGACCGTGTCTTCTGAATCATTAAAACTCTGGGAAATGTTCTAGGCACTGGCACAACATCCCCTCTCTTTATTACACTTACCCCTCCTTTACTACCACTTTTCAGTTACCCAGACACCGTCCTTTACATCCTCCTGCTTCTGCTGGAGCAGGGCTGCTTCTCCAGCACAAGGCTGTGCTTCCAATGCACTCATCCTGCAACTTGCTTACAGCTGGTTCTCCTCCTCCTCTGTCACTCCTTCAGAGTATGAAACCAGCCATCTGTCATCAGTGAACCTCTCATATTCATTGATCTTCCCCAGCACATCAACCTGCCTTTCTCATTCCGCTCTCCGGTTTCTCAGCGCCACAGCCGCTGCCTGCGCGCGCACATCCGCTCACACACGCGTGTGCACACACAGGGTGCTGCTCTGCTTCGCCACTCCCCGTGTTCTAAACACACAGCAGCTGAAAAACAAAATAAAGAGTCTTTCTGGCTTTTTGTTTCTGAAACCAGGGCAAGGCGGGGATGGCTGCAATTCAGTCACAGACAGTAATAGACAAATTGCACATTATTTCGCGAAACAAGGAAGAAAGAAGAACTCAAAAATAACATGGAGCATCCCTGATTCTTGAGGAGCTGCATTTATAAGGAGTGGTGCCCACCCAAGCACTACAGCTCCTAGAGGAAGCGCTGCCATGACTTACAGAGCTTCTTTTCCCTTCTAGCATGCAAAGCAGTGCAGGGTGGGGTACAAAAACAGAGCTGTGCACTCTCCTTTCTCTCTCTGACCAATATGGATCCATTCTCTTTTGACACTACCCCCAGATCTTCTTCTTTCTCCACCCGTGGTCTATTCTCTCACCCTTGGACTGTGGACTCTTGTGCTGAGTTTGTACAGAGTCAGTTCAGTGGCCCTGCCTCATGGCTAGTGCTGGTAGCCGCAATGGAGTGAGAAACAACAAAACCAACAGTAATAACACTAATATCAAGTCACTGTGAGGTCAGTCCTTCTACAGTGTAAGTAAAGCCAGAAGGAGCTACTAGTCTTATATGGTTTACAGGGTTGGGGTTTTTTTGGAACTCTTCTAAGTAGCTAAGCTTAGGTCCAAACTGTACTTGTGCCACTAACTCAACCCCACACTGTTCAACAGAGAAATCAGGCTGGTTGAAAGTAGCATCCAGGCTTGCTGGTTTCTTGGATCTGTACCTCTTAAAGGGTGCAATTAAGTCCTCTGTCTTATGCACATAGTCCTGCTGAAATCAATCAGATCCTAGGATGACAGTGACTTCTGTTCTTGCATGGCTCAAAGATGTTTATGTTTCCAAAACAAAAAATAATCTATGAAAATGTGATTCATCTTCTTTGACTACCACTAAATCATGCTGCAGTCCTGTGATTTCCCTACAGCTGATGACATCAAATTAAAACCTACAGAGGCAATACATCTCACATCAAATATCATAGGCCTCTTTGTAATCATTGCAAAGTTCTCCTGTGTCAGCCTGCCTGCTGCATGTGAACACTGTATCCCTCTGCTAAAAATCACTGTGACATTTTTGGTAGAAGATGTTTACTGCATAGGATCAGGGACTGATTGCTTTTCAAACCTTGGGTATCTTGTCTGAGTTCACTGTTTTTTCTCAAAATGCTAAAACCAATTAAAACATGATCAGTTCATCTTTGTCAAATTCCATCATTATGGTAAGACACCTTTGCTGTTGTATAATGGAAAGAAGAGGCATCTTGTAATACTCAAAGCCCTTGTTTCATACATCTATGCCTTGTCTTACTTTTTCTTGAACCTTGGCCTTCACTGGTGCCTGTGATCTTGCTAATTCACCTACAGAAATTAGGAGAAAAACACTTGGCCTATGAGGAAGATGTTTCTTTTTGTATAATCCAATTTATTTACCAGTTATACCCAGAAATTCTTGTTTCTCTGAGAAACTGTGAGGAAAAGAAACTTCCCCATTTAAGAATTCAAGCCTGTGTCTCAGCAAGGGCTTTGGTAAAACCTCTCTTGGATTTCTTCCAGGACCAGCTCACCCTGCTTCTCTTACCTCCCACCATCTGCTCAGCACCCAGATCCCCACATTTGCAATGAAAAAATGCTTTGGCCTGCACAAATTCAAGTTGATTGGCTTCCCCTGAAGCCTAATTCCTTAGGTGAAGTCTTTCCCTGCCTTTATCTTTCTTCCTAAGGAAAACTGCCTCCATGTAACACCAGTGATATGTGGCTGCAAACCCATTTGCCTTAATGAGGTCAGCAACTGCCTGCAGATGACAGACAACTTGATTGCAGCCATTAGCACATTCCAATATGACAAACACATATTTTTAGTGAATATTTTAGCAGAAGGTGCTGGACTAACATTTCTGTAAAGCGAGGCTCTCTGCTGACCTACAAGGGCACTCCCACACGTGCATTTTGCCCATTTCCCCCTTTGCACCTTCTCATGCATTTGGCAGTCCTGGTGGCCAGTTTCAGGCAGGCTGATCTCAGCTGCTTGTCTTTGTGCTTCTACCACTGCCTCTGCTGCCAGGCACAGGTTGCATCTTGAACTGGCTCAGGGAACTGATCTGGCTGAAAAGCAACAGGAAAAGTCAAAGATTGTTTTCAAGAAAATCGTTTTTCTGAGCTTGTTCACCAGAGAATCGTGGGTAATGGATGGGGGCTTCATTCCTCCATAAGACTCAGATGAGGACCTGTGGAAGTTTTGACCATTCTAGGACAAATTCTGCCACATTTCACTACAGCTGTCCCTTCTTCCCATGTTGTGGATGCCACTAAATACAGTGTCACACATCCAATAAGAAGCTGAGATTTCCCACTTACTTCTTAGAGCAGTCCGATAGCTTTATTTAAGACTGAATTTAAACAAATTACAATTTTTTCCTCCCCATCTAGTTTCTTTCAAAAAAAGTTGTTACCAAACTTCTGTTCTCATATTGAAGACTCTTTCTACAAAGTTTCTACCTGAGAAAAATCTGATTTAATTTTAGCTCCTTCACTAAGTCTGAGGAATTCATTCATTTAGCTTGACTGACAAAGAATGTCCATGATTTCAGATGGTGTAATCAAGCAGAAAGGGAACTCTTGCAACAAAATACAAATGGGACAACCAAAAAGAAGAGGAGACAGAGATCAAAAACTCAGTCATGGCCAAGATTATTAGAGAAGTTTTAAGCGAGGACTTTACACAAAGTCATGATGTATAGCACTCACAGAAACATCACCTGTGTCCACACCTAATCTTTCCAGCTTGGATATGTTGAACAGCCTCAGTCAAAACAAGCAAGAGTCCTAAAACTGTTCTGACCAGTTAGAGAAAACTTTCCACAGTTCTTCTTAGGCCTATATTGGATTTTCTGTTGGGATGAACTGCAGGTGCTTAATTAATTTGTGGGCAGCACATGCCATGGGAGATGTTGTAAGGTGTTCCACCTTGTGCCCACTGTTGCTCCAGAAGGGTTTTGGTCACTCCTTATCATACTAGCTGGCTCCAAGGAAATATCTTGGAGAATAAACATGGGTGTCCCAAATGGCAGAACAGGACTGGATTTAGGCAAGTGAATTTCTCCCCTGTGCTTAAATGCCTGTTGAAGTACAATGTAGCTGTGAGGGAGGGAAGCCTTTCACCTTTGTCTCCAGGCTCAGACATGTGCTGTGGCGGTGGGCACACATGGAAAACCACAGGGAGATGTGCTCTGACAAGTCGCGCCAAGGGCTCTTTCACAGCTCCCCAGCCAAGTGAAAATGAACAACAAGAGATTTGGGAACTGATTCTTTTCTGTAGCTGCAATTCACTCCCTTCCTCAGAGGCTGAGCGTGCCAGAAATCGAGCCAGCTCTCCTACCCTGAATACTTGCTTGGCTCAGGCCCAGCCACGGCAGAGGGGAACAGGGCCCTCTGCTAAGCGGGGTCAAGACCATCTCTGCACTGCCCTCGCTTCTCCGTGAGCCTCTCCAGGGACTGTCCTCGCTTTCTGTCACACTGGAGCAAGGATGAATAAGGATGATCCCAATGTCTTCGAGCACAGCACTGATGTTTTAGGGCCACAGGGTCTCCCAGTCTACTCCTTCCACCCTTGAGCAGCAAGGTGCAGCCTTACAGCTCCCACAAGTCTGGTTCATCACCTGTGTGTGGACACAGGCTTAAGTGGAGTGCTCTCACTAAGGATCAATAGCAGCATTACAGCTCCTCAATTCTTCCTCTGTCTTCCCACACACTTATCCTACCCTGCACATTACAGAAAAGCTTACCTTTCATCATTCCCAGTTGTTCCTCTACCTCACTTTCCCTTCAAACCCGGACACACAGCCAAACTCCTTGTAATTCATGGAAATAACCTCCCTGCAGCAACATTCACCCAGAAGTGCACATACAACTGATGAACACTGCTAGGATAGATGGCTCAGGGAAAAGAGAATTATGTGGCCTGTGGGTGGTGGAAGGGAAGAGCTGATGGGTGGAATAGATTGGTATACAATTTAATTGCTTTTTCTGTTTTGTTGTGGAGGAAGATGCAGTTTAGCAACCTTAGCTCAGCCACTGATTTTGTGTGTGTGTGTGTGCAATAACATATGTAATTAAATATAGGTATTTGCACTCTTATTTCTGCATTATTTAAATACTCCATTGTAGAGTATATTGTAGAGTCATACTTCATTTCCACCTATAAAGAATAAACCATGGAACTCATGTGGGTACCAGAGATCTCAAACAACTAGTCTCTATAAACCCTGGAGGGAATGCTAAATCGAGCTGAAAACTTTCATTCCAGCATTATGCATCCACTTTTCCTGTTAACCTGTTTTTCTCTCAATCAGATGATTTTGGGTTTGCTCCAGGCTATACCTTCTCAGAAAGGAGAAAGTATGTGATGTGATTCCTGTTCTGATTTTAAAAGCTATCCAGAAAGAAAGTGTGGGAGGACACACATTGCATAACAATTGTTTTTTTAAAAAGGGAAAAATCTACTTCAGTTCTGAAGATTGTAGGGGCTCAAGGATTTGTTGCACTCCAATATCTAGAGTCATGAGGGGAGATTAACACCGAAGTAGAGGAGTCAATTTGGTGTATGAAGGATGGGACCTCATATCTTCCATCTGCTTGCAGTGACTTGAACCTATACATTTTCATTTCCACAGCTCTGTGCTGACCAGTGGCCCATAAAGCAGGCTGGGATGCTGGGGATACTCTGTTAAAGCTGTTTCACTACACATGGAAGACACTGATATTCACTCAGCTGGAGGAATAAAGGAACATGACTTTAAAATTCCCTGGTCATATCAGAGTCCTAGCCAGGGACTTGGTTTAGATAAAGCAGACATGAGATTTAGGGAATATCTTCTCATATTTAATTTCAACACAACACATATTGATAAGAGCTGAGGTGTCCACTCAGAATTGTAAGATTATTCACATACAGCAAAGTCAGTAACTTCTACCTCACTCTTACAGCCCAATCCTTTGCTTAAAAGACTTCTGACTTTAAAACTTCTGAAAGTGGAAGTCTGAAGTTCCTGGATGAAGAAAACACCTTGCAACTTCAGCCATTGGTCACCTGATCTTTGAGATGGCTAGCACTGCTGGTTGTACTTTAAGGTACAGGAATGGAAAGACTCACTGGTTAAAAATGTGAAACCAGGCCTGGAAGCACCACAGTGCTCCAGGGAATGATGCAAGATAGCACTACAAACTCAAGTAATAGGGCAGAAAAATACTGTCAGATGAGGAAATGTTTGTGAGAATTGGGTATTGGCTAAACAGTTCATTAAATCCTTCATAGTCCCATCACAGTTTCCCATTTCTTGTCTCAGTTCTGTCTCAGCCAAGAACAAGCGGCTGTAGAGCAATTTCCCAGAACCAAGAATGCCAAAATACTTCTCAGTTCTAGTACTTCATTTCTATTTCACTTTGGATTAGATATGAAGTGGTTGTTTTTATGTGAGTGAAAGAATGTGAACAGAGGATGAAATCAAAGTGTGGTAGAAGTAGCTACAGCTGCCTTAGACTCTGGGGAAAACAGCGCAGTAGGAACAGACATAAAGTTGTAACAGAAGGTATGAGAAAACAGCCAAAAAGTCTCCAGTGTTGGTTTGGATGACAGAGATTGCACAGAACTCTTCCCACAGAAAACCGTATGTGCCAACCCCTTTAACACTCCTGACTTATAGCTAACATGGGTCATCAACAGACAATTCATTTTTGGACAAAGCATGATAGATTTCCAAAGCTATGTGTAGGAGGAAGAGGACTGAGCAAAGCCTGTGTGTTAATCATCATTCTGACAAAAGGCATCTATTTGATCTTTAATACTTGGTCACAGGCTCGGTGTGACACAGTGGACATTGCAGAGAGATGATGAGTGTGGATCTTATTTCATTATCCATGTGCTCATGTGTATGGAGAGACAGTTCATGCAGCCATCTGCTCTCACTGTGCAGTCATGCAACAGTTTTTCACATCTTTGTCTTCTGATTGGCCTTCTTTCACTCTAATTTTCTGTCTTGTTTGAGCTAAGAAGGACAAATTACTAGAAAGCAGTGCTTGCTTTTGTCTGTCAGCTCACGGTATCACAGTAGTGTGTTTATACCAGTAGCAGCTCTGAAGCAATTTGCAAGTATGAAATGGGGCACAACAGGCTTAGATCATCCCCAAAAGTGCTGAAGATAGTTATTTTTTCCTTTTTTTTTCCCCCTTTCCACCAGCACTCTGTATTGACATATATGCTTAAAGAGGAGTCAAAAATAAAACGGGATATATACTAACTCTTCAAAGCTGACAAATGATATAGAACAACCTGTATTTTGACTCTATTAATCGTGTCTTCCACCTCATAATAATAAGTAGGTACTGTCCCTTATCAAACCTCTTGCCCCTATTTTGCAGCCAAAACCCACTCTGGTCCCCACTTCATGCACACAGAAGTGCTGGTACAAATAGTACCTTCGTACATTGAGGTCATTCTTACCAGATGTTAGAACTAATTAGTGCTTTCACAGCTTTTGGGTTTTTTTGCTGGCCACTGCACTTGCTCTAATAAAGTCAGTTAAAACAAAGCAGGTTTGCAGGCTGAAGTTCCTTTTCAGCCCAACGGGGAAAGCCTTTGAGGGCGTTTTGTCTTTCCCACTCTATATCAAAACCCTGCAGCTTCTCAGACGTCCAACCAATCTTAACTTCATCTTGAAACAAAAAAAAAGGTACCAAGAAACCCAAGCTGAGCACATAGATTTGCCTAAAAAAATTGGCTAGACAGGGACCCAATGGGATATCCAGGAGCAGCCTATGTTCTTCTCACTCCATGCACTTTTTGTGCTGGATAGACAACTTGCTAACAACCTGTATGCCAATTGCTTTAAGGAGAGGAAAGGACAGGCTGAGGGATGAAACGAGGCAGCCAGACAGTTACAATTCAGACTTTCATAGAGCTTTTAGACTCAGATGCTCCTGAAATTCATTTATAAAATCATGTGAACTTTCTCACTGAAGGAATATCAGCAGTGATACCATTGTGGGGGAAAGAAAAGATCTCAGGCTTTGAAAATATGACCATAAGTGCTTTGCTGAATAGTGTTCAAGTGGGTTTGAAACTAGGCAAAATGAGTTTGTCTGTCCCTACTTAAAACCACAGATTAGATAAGTATGAAAATATTTTCTCTGCTAAGCTATCAGCACTTGGCTTCTCTTTTAATTATAGTCAAATAATGTAACAAAGGGCAATTTCCATAACATTTATTCTAACAATTTCTTTCATTTTACATCACAAAATTATTCTGAACTTTTATCAGGACATGTACAACACCTACTACTTTGTACTTTACCTTGATGCTGATGCCTCTGAAAGAGCAGTAAAAAGGAGATACCTGTTAATTGCCTCACACCTTGCCTCCAGAGAGCTGTTCAGAAAAACTGTAATTCTTGCACACCTTGTTTTTTTAAATACAACTGCACAGGTCTTTGCTGATAAGCCATCTCACAATGTGGAATCACTTCATTTCTGACAATGTGTTGACTCTATTGTCTCAATTTCCACTTCTCAGCCAGGCATTTCTTCACCTGTACACACACTGGATTATCCATAGTGAGTAAAAAGCCCATCCTGAGAATCACACCAGTTTTTCTCACTGGAAGACTATTCTGAAAAATGAAGAACAGCCACTTTTGCTAGCCTTGAGTTGTGTCCTGTTTTCTCCCAAAATTTAAATCAGGTGCTTCCGCTGAGTCTGAACAAATAATGGCTCACATTTCACACATGGAGCCTTACTTCAGTTGTCAGAGAACTTTAACAGGGAAATGTTTAGTGAAAATACTAATGGCATCTTTTTTAGGGGAGAATATTTGAAACTAAAGAAATTATATCCTTGAAACAAAAAGGAAGAGTGAAGGGTCTTCTACATTATTATTTAGAGAAATGTCATAGAAAACCAAAGCATGAAATATTTATAAACTCTGCTTTGAAGACCCCTATAAAACTGCTACTGAGTTTCTTTAAAATGAATATGCAGTCCATGATTTCAAAGCTTACTGTATCAGGTCCTCAAGGTCTTTTAAAACAATTCATTTTCACTTCAGACATGAAAGGGAAAAATGAATGTAACAAGTCTCAAAGAAAGCTTAAATCTTTGCATTTCAGGTTGTGGTTTGCTCTTTTTATTGATCATTTATGTACTAATTCTAAAATGCGTTGCTCATATTTAATGTCATACATTGGAAAAATAGTTAATTTAGGCTACATTTAAGGAAATAACATATATTTTTCAACTCATAAAATTAATTTGGAGGAGTTCCTATACTTGAAGAAAAAGCATCCAAACCACATTGCTCAATATTGGCAATAATGCTGTCCAATGTAGATGTAATGTAGATGTCTCCTCAAGAAACTTTTGATCTCAAATATTACTTTTATTGTTGTTAAAGGTGAACCCTATGTAATTTTCCCCTCCATTACAGTAAGAACAGTGTCCCTCACACAGCCTGAGCCAGTGGCAACAGGCTTGTTAAAAGCAAAATATTTCATGTCAGCTCTGTAAAAAGGAATGAAGGAAACATTTAAATGTGAGACCAAAATCTCCCATTGCTGCATTTTCAAAGAAAAGCCAATCATTTGCAAGACAAATCATCATTTTTCCTCAGCAGACAGGGATTTTCTTTCTGAAAGGATATTAAACTCCTAAAATGTTATGCCCTATCTGAAGCCCTGAACTCCTCTGTTCAAAGCACAACATCAGAGAAGCAGTAGTTCTTTGTTTAATGGAAACAAAATCCCCAGAAAACTAGAGCTGTTCATCCTCCCTTCTCAGAGCTTTCTTAGGAGCTTTAAGATATTTTTCTACTGATGATTTTGTGCATTTCCATCTGGAAGGCAATGATTTATTTTTCCATTTTCTGAAAGGAACTGGAGTGAACATGGCTGTTTATTTTTCTACTTAGATAGTGCCTTACCATGCCAAGACAACTCTGAGCACCAGCCTCATCAATTAATATCAGCACCACTCTGAGAATGGTGTTTGCTAAGAAACTGTTGCTACAGAACAAGCAAAATGAGGACAAAACATTGGGCCAAGAGCTAGAAGAGGCAGAGGGGAGCCAGGATCTGTGGATCCTGGCCCAGGGAGCACAGACGGGGTAGCGCTGTCTCCCTGGCATGCTCCCCTCCCCTGCAGACCACCCCCCTCCCCACCACCACCTCCTGGCTTTGGGCTCCACACCTGGGTGGGAGGGGCTGTGCTGGGATGCCATTCACACGCCATATGGAGCCTTCCTCCCTGTGCAAACCAGCATAGCTGAACGCTGATTCAGCTGGGGCCGTGAATCCGCGCCTCGCAAGGCATCTGCGGCGCTTTGGGATGCTCCTTCCTTCAACCAGGGCAGAGCCAGCCTTGGAAGAGACTCCCAGAAACAGCTCCATGCACCAGTTGCCCTCCTCATATTTAGTAAAAGAGAGGGGAAATAGCAAGTTCACCTTCCCAGGTCACAAAGGGGACGCACTGCAAGCTGTAATTGCTCCTGCTGAAATGCTGCTGCACCCGCAGCATTTGGACAGAAAGTGAGCGCTCACTGTGACATTTGCCACAGTGTTTGCTCCTCATCAGGATGGAAGGAGAGAGGTTGCTCAGTGGACTGTCTTTTCTCTGTGTTAACACATGTGTATGACCCCAGATATGCCTCGTCCATGTATTTCTTTTCCTCTCTCTGTGGTCCCATATTCCTGCAGCAGTCCCACCAGAAGTGCTGCGTAGTGACCTTTAACAATTGCTTTGCTTCATCTCCACAAGTAACAGACTAAGGTACCCTTTTTATGCCATCTGCAGTGGTGAATAGCAAAGGGAAAACTATAGGCTTTGACCAGTGAGACATAAATGCCTTTTTAGGCCATAATTGTGAGTGTGGGCCATAACTGTGAATGATGACAATCAACTGCTCATGGAGGAGTACACAGACTAACCAGCAAGGCAAACAAATAAACAGGAGCAGAGAGAGAGGAGGCAGGGGAGGAGGGAAAAGAGAGGCTAAAAACCAGGAGTAAATGATTAATTTAAGATCCCACAGGAAAGCACTAAGAGAAGCAGAGATAAGACTCATTTTGTACCTCCCAATTCAATGTTCTGTGTATTGTAGCGCACAGGCTGGGCTGTTTTGCTGCTATAACACACCACTCATTGTACACTTCAAAGTTGATATTCATATTTTCTCTGCCTCTTTACATGGTCCCATAAAAAGGAATCTCTCTGCCTGAATGTAAAAACTATTATCAGGCATCCAGTTGACCAAATTCTGCCCAGATGTTGCAGCGTGGTTGCAAACTATATATCAGCTGTTCTTTTTGCTGCTCACCATGCAGTCAGCCTGTTCATCTGGCCATATGGAAGATCCATGGGAAAAAAAGAATAGCTATTTGTGCATTGGTATTGAAAGTCAGAATAATACAGCCTTTAAGATTTAATGGGTACTCAAGCTGGCTTACAAATAACCTGCTTTGTCTGCATTATTTTGTCTGTGTCTTTCCTTACGAAAAACAAAGAATAGAAAAGAAAGATCAAAGATTTCAAAAGCAGCTTTGTTTTGAAAGCCAAAATGCCTTACTCCCTTCAAACAACAGGGAAGGCTTCTAAGCACAGGCTTCAGACTCACACTGCACCTTGGCCTGCTGCAGTAGATGACGACTCCACAAGAAGTATTTCAACTCCCTGTGCCTCCCCACATCCTCTCCTTCCCCACAGACATGGAACCAGCAAAGCCTGCGTTCAGCCCTCCTGCCAGCCTGCCTGGAAAGCCTCCTGCACAGTGGAAATAACAGCAGGTCCCGAGGGAAGGGGAACACACAAATTATGAGAAATGGATATTTCCTGTTAAACAGGATAAGGCAGAAGTTTGTAATATGATTCCCAGACATCACTGAAGACAAGGGGAGATCTGAGGTGGAAACTCAAGATTTTTATCACACAGCATTTGCACAGTACAGCGAAGCTCACATCTCATATGCTGGAGGCTGATGTCTTGCAGCCACCAGGACTTAGGAGAGCTGGACTTGCAGCCATGCCGGTGGTGGGATTGGGGTGGGGAAGAAGCTTTTGAAGGTTTGGGCACTGCAAATTTAAGCAGCCAGATTGGGTACCTACAGACCATGCCTCCCAGGAGCAGCTCAGAGTGCCTCAGTTGGGCTGGCACCAGTACTCACATGCTTACAGCATTGGTTGGAAGCCTCTTCTTATGCCTGTTGACTCTTTGGGCAGCCTACATGTAGAATTTAAGCACTACACTCACAGTTTAAAGCTAAATTGTGAAAACCCATTTCCTTCTTTATGGACAATGCCTCACCACGTCAAAAATCTGTTCCTCTAAGCCCAGGGACTTGCAGGTACCAAACTCTCTGAGATACAGCCTTCAGCAGTGCCTGGCTTGGGGAGCAGGGTCTGTCCGGAGCGTCTTCGCACGTGTGGGCACCTGTTTGTACGCAGTTATCTGCTTTGCATGTGAGAGCCTGAGCCTGTGCACGGCCACAGGGGCGCAACTTCAGACGTTTGATAATTTGGCGCTGGCTGCGCCGTCAGCTGCTGTCACTTTCTGTTTAGCGCAGCGTTCATAAGGCAGCAGCTAATGGGGCGGGAGCATGGGGAGGAATTCTGGCAAAGACAAGTCGCCGGGATATTTATTTGGCCGTCCTTATGTAAAAGAGTGCAAAAATGGAGCAGTAAAATATTGTAAAACTTAAGCTGATACTTCCGCTAATTCGAAGTGGCAGTTTTTAAATAGGGTTGCTTCTGTTTGTCACTTTCAATCATAGAATGCTGATAGTGGTACTTAGAAGGACTTAATAGTCTTAAGAAAATAAACTGTCCCCCTCCCCCCAGAGCAGAACAAACAGAGCCATATTGTCATGCCTTGAGATACATCAAGTGCGCCGTGCGGGGAGGGGGTGGCTGCGCCTTTCCTCCTTGGCCGACGCAAACGAAAGTGACAACTTGTCAACTCTCTCGTCCTGTTCACTTTGCATCCTGCTCCGTTTCTTGTACTCTCTTGCCTTTCCTTGTCTGCTCTTCCCATTTCCAGTCCTGGTCTTCAAAGGAAAAGGGCACTCCCGTGTCGGCAGCTTTTAACTGCGTTTTATTTGTGCACACCCTTTTCCTGAATTAAAAATAACTCCTTTCCCCAACTAGCTCTCACACGTTCACAGGACTTGTACCTTAAGTGAAGCAAGGCACAAGCACAACTTAGGCTTACTGAGGGAGGAGAGTCATTTTTCCAGGTAGGGAAAGGCAGAGTGGCAGGCACTAGTGCTTCAGGCCCCACGCACAGACCGAGCCAGAAGCAAGCAGCAGACCTACCATGAGGCAGGAGGCTCCCATGCCATGTCCTCTTTCCCAGCAGCAGGAATCCATGCTATTTGCAGTTGTTATTGCAAAGTCCCTGCAAAATGATGGCCAGGGCCTTGCCTGGACTAATCCTGGTCTTGCTAAAGGCCCAGGGATGTGCTGTTTACTCAGGTTTACACTACATGAGGGGCACTGGGCAGCAGCAGCCATAATATCAGAAGTGTACTATATTTTTTCACGTGCCCACCTCTTATTCTTCATTACACACCCTGTTCCACTCACTCTGACTGCAACAAAGTGCAAATCCAGTACCTTCTGTGGATGGGCTTCCCAGATTTTAGTGCGGGAGGTGAGGCTCTGCTCTGCCTCGAAGGACACGCACAGATAAAACCCAGGTACTTCCTCTTTAATATCCTTTGTCAGCTCCCTCCACGACCTGCTCAGAATCACTGCCCGAATGACTTTGCCAAGCAAAGGCAACAGAGTCAAACCAGCAGGGACTGCTGTAGGAACCTGCAGGCAGCAAGCAGAGGGGCACGAGGAGGGGGGTCCCTCCTCGGTATGGAGAGCATGTTGGGAGGGCTGGAGAGGAATTGTGCAGCCAGGAAACACAGAGTTCACCTGAGAGAGGACACACGGGTCACTCCAAACCTCTTTCACATCAAACCTCTTTACCTAATAAATAAACAAGCAACAGTAACAAAGAAAAAAAAAAAAAGGTGTACAATTGAACAAGGATTTCACTTGAATCAGAACAGAGAGAGGCAGATTCATCTTCCAGAGTGAAACTTGGTCTAATAGCTAAGATAAGAAAGTGTGTGTGTGTGTCTGTGTGTGTGTGTGTGTGTGCAAATCCAGGAGGGGGAGTCAGATAAGAAAGAACGATTAAGTTCCTGCACGAAAGTAGTTAAGCTGTCATCTTAAGCTCACTCTGTCAGAATTATTGCTGTTTATTCATAAGACTACTAAGGAACAGATGTTCACCTGGCCAAGCAAACCTCCTGAAAGGAAGATATCCATATGTGGCAGTGATCAGAGTGTGCTCTGATTCTTAGAAAAAAAGTTTTGTTTCCTGGTATTGCTTGAAGCATAGTAGAAGAGTGAAAAGGAGAAAATAAAAGAGAGGTGGAGAGGAAAAACAAAGGGAAAGAGTGCAAAGACACAAAAAGGAGCCAAGGTGAAATTACAAAAGCTAGGGGGAACTCAGGGACATTTCTTGAACATCAGTAAAAGCATTTGTGAGGACAATAGCTACACAAGAGACAGCATAATTAAAAGAGTACAAGTAAGAAAAAGAGTTGAATTTCTTTTCACAGTTTCTTTCTTCATGTTGTTTCAAGTTAGCAGGCAAAATGTGCAAGCAGGGTCCATTCTTCTCTACTTCCTAATGTATTTTCTTTGCTTAGTCCTTTGTCTTATTCATCTGATGGATTTGGAGCATTGGGATTCTTTTGTGTTGAAGTTTCATGAATCAGCCTGTCTGCTACAGCCTGGGACAAGCACATCCTCCGAACACAGTCCAGAGTATAAACCAAAGAAAACACAAGAGACAGGAAAGACACAGACTCATGGGTACCTTAGAGGTAAGAGGAATTTCACCCTGTTAAATTTCTAGAGGACTGCTCACTGCAGCTTGGGGCTGTCCAGGGCACAAGCAGGCAGAACAAGTAGAAAAGCAAAAACTCAGAGGGGAACTGGGAATGAGGGAGGTGATACAGGGCTGAAGAAAGATTAGGGGCAGCTGCATTAACTGGGGTCCTGCTCTCTCTGAACTCACCATCTGGCAGCTCCAGAGGTGTGGGGCTGAGGAGAGCCTGAGGGAAGGTTCACTGTTTGGCATTTCTCCTCATCCAACAGGGAAACAGGACACAAGCCTCTGCCCCACCAGTAAAGGATGTTTGGGACCTGAATAATACTGTGGGGAACATGCAGTGGCCATGTTCACATTTAGTACCTTTTTTAATGAAAAAAGCTCATTATATTATGGCATTGCATAATCATCCCTGGAAGATACCACTTCTTCAATTACTACTTTGCAAGGATCCTATTAAAAGGCAATAAGCCAAACTGTAAGTTAATTTTGAGTGGTTTTTTTCACTCAGGCAGATCCCCCCTGCGTTTAGGGCAATGGGTGATGAAGCTATAGCCTAAACCATGTCAAGCTGTTCTGGATACTCTGGAGTCAGTCGGATATTCCTTCTGCTGGAAAGATCACTAATTATTCGGTCGGCATTTGCCTGAATAAGGCCTCAAGATTTGGTCCAAAGACAGCAAATGTTCCTTCTTGATTATTTTTGCAAATTAAATGAGAAGAATTTAGAAAGAGAGCATATGAAGCTTATTTGTAAGACAGATGTTAAACAGACTAGCAGCTTCCCAGTATCCCTCTAATACTTATCCCCAGTACCAAAATATATATCTTTAGCCCTTATAATGACATGGGAGTACTTAAGACTTTACTGATAGTATCCTGAATGGCTTTACAGGTCAAGAAGCACGAAATTATTTATTCTATTAATAATATTTTACATCAGATTCAGGACATTTTGGAGTGGACAGATTTTTTCAATTAACAATTTGTTCACTGAGAAATGCAGCTTTGAGTCAATCAAAGGTATTCATTAATACAAAAAGTCTCAAATGGGGAGGGGGAGGGGTTTAAATATCTTATTTTGAAATCATCTATTAATCTGACCTAAAATAATACTTCCTATCTTTTGAGGGTGCTTGAACTGAGAACTGAAAATCCCAAGAGCTCCTGCAGCTCTGAGCTAGTCGAACCTTTGAGCCATCTTGGGGCACAACTGTAAGTTCCTTATGGCGAGCTCGGGGTGCTCCACTCCAGCAGGAATGGGACAGATGTGTGCTTGGTCCCTTCCCCCACCTTTCAAACCTACTTCACCTGCTCACAGTAGCCTCTGAGGTGTGTGAGATGTAACAACCGTTAGCACACAGGTTAATGAACATAAATCACCTTTCTTCCCAGCCCAGCCAGCAGCAACAGTCATAACAAGTCATAACAGATTTCAAGATACGGCATATCAGAATTGTAAAGCAACTATTTGTTAGCCCTGGAGTGAAGTCAAAATGTTACTCAGCAATGTTAGGAATAGCAACTGGTACCTGAACAATATTAGGATGCTAAAATAGATTTATTAGCTTTTGCTTAATAGAGTGCATCTAGCATTGTGAAAAAGAGTAATGTAAATAATGAGGCATTCTGTAAATTTTTTTATCTTTGTGCACCTTCCATATAAGCTTCTGTTCTGTTTACAGATCCAATGATGATTTTCCCAATTGCCAACTCTGCCGTGTCATCCTGAGACTTGGAAATCTATCTGCCACCTCTCTGCTAGTCAGAACCTCAGCAGTGATATGATTTCCACTGCTCAGACCTTTCCTGGGCTCTGCCATGACTTGGGGACCCAAGACAGACCTGCTCGCTCTTCCAGGGCTGCTTTGGATGTTGGCACAGCAACAGATTCAGCCACATGAGACCCAAGTAGTCCTCCTACCATTTGGAACACTGTTTTCACTGCCATGAGTACAAGGCCACTATTTTCACATTACTGCTTTGTTACATTTTAAACCAAAACCATCTTTTTACAGGCAATGGGAAGAGCATACACACAGTCTTTGGTTGCTGTAAAGTTTTACTAGACTCAACTCTTGCACAAGCTGAGAAATCATCTCACAACCCAAGGGAACAATCACCATGAATCAACATCTGAGACCTTTTTTAGGCTCAAACTTCCAAACGCTGTGTGTGCAATCTTAATCTAAGTGAGTCATTCTTCCAGCACTCACAGAGCTCCAACACACTCCAAGACACATAATGAACTTGTCCAGGCTCAGAACATTTGACACTGAATCTGTCACGGATCAGATTACTTCACTGTCCTACTTCAGAAAACATGGGGACCTTATCTGGGCATTCTTATGTGCCCGTCTTGAAGAAGATAGCCAGGGCTGTCAGCTCGCAGAGGTGGTGGTGATGCTCTGCTAAGGGGATGGCACTCCCTGAGAAAGAATTCCTGGGACCCAAAGATGCAGACAACCCAGATACATGCTGCTTGCAATTGCCAGCAAAACTAGACACTTCAGTTAATTTCTCTTCCTATTAGTTCAAATAACCCGATTTTTAATTCTGGACAGCAATCGTGCAAAAAAAGTGTATGCCCTCTGTAACATTACTGCAATAAAAAGGATAAATATTGAAATTCTGAATGTTTTTCGTCATAGAACTACCACTGTGTTCTTTAAAGGCTGACCTGAAACACATATTAAACCAATTTAAAAAGTGAGGAAAGCCAAAGGAAAAAAATATGAAGGTTTTAAAGGGATGTTTTAATTAGACACACAAAAATGGATGAACTTTCACACATCTCTGGGATGATATCTTTACCACAGCCACTCAAACCACTGTCTTGCGATTACCAGCAGTCCAGCTGATGCTCAGGCTTTCTCCAGTGTGAAGAACTAAGTCTTATCACTTCCTGCCTGTTTTGAGCCCTCTCCAACTTTGCTCCTTCCAGCAGCAGTGTTTCTCAGCCCATTCTTGATAACACCAGGGAGGGGAAATGGTCTGGAGGAAGAAGAGGCTATCATGGCATTTGAATTTCCCAAGAAATTTCTACATGCAACATTTTGAAAGGCTTGTGAACAATCCCTGTAACATCCTGACTCTTTTTTCCTTACTGATTAGTACATCAGTGCTGGTCATTTCCTCTGCCTCCCCCCATCCCTCTTTCTTATGCTACCTAATCCACCTATTCTGGTTTCATTTCGCTCCATCCCCTCTCCCCTTTGACCTAGATTCCATCCATTTGCAAATGCTTTCTTTGATATACACACCAGTTCTTTGTCCACTGATGTGCCTCACATCCAAACCTGCCTACCAACCTAAGAAGCCATCTTTTGTGTGATACCAGATCAAAAAGGTTTCTTGAGGATCATATGAGTTATATCCAGGCCTTTCCTCTGCCAGTCTTTCATATCTCCCCTTAAAATTTCCAGTAGGTGATCTCTTCTATGCACCTACAGGACAGTATCTGCTGTAATATCACGACTCTCTTAAGTATTTTTCCTTCCTTTAGACCCTGATTTATGATCCCTTTTCTCTTCCAACTGCTACAATCAATCAAACCCATAGACACACAATTTTCCAGATCTTCCCTAGACATATTTGTGAAGTACCAGCTGAATTTCTTGTCGCCTGTGATACTGGTACTGTGGAAAATGCCAAAGGATCTTTCCCTTGCTGCACCACTGTGTTTCTGAGGTAAAACTTCCATGTTATCTTGCCGAGCGCCATGCTTGTGAAGATAACCTTGAACACGTTAATGGACCATAAACCAATTGTTATCTGACATGGCAGATAGCTGGGAACTGTATCTTTGAGAGGTGTGGACAGCCCCGTTCCCCTCACTGGTGTGTTAATGCTGAAACAGAAATTGACAATTTAAATCCCAACATTATTAATGATTCCACTGATGATCATTTTAGCAGGAGCATCCAGCCAATGCATTTACTCCACAATCCCAAGCTGCCTCCCGTGCCTTCCCAGGTGCCAAAAGCTCCAACTGTCCCCTACCCAACTGCCAAAGACTTCAGCTTCCCCATGGCAACTCCTACGAAGCAGTTCTGCATTGTCATTACAGCGCTGAACCAAGCAGGGAGTGAACGTCAGGAAAATAGCATCAATTAAATTGACTTCAGTATCAAAATAAATAATACTAATTGTTTTATTCATTTAGGTACTTAGTTGAGTAAACTTTTACATAAATTTAATTTAAACAAATCTGCTATTGAACTGCAGGCTGCTTCACCAGAAGGCTGCAGGACTAAGGATGCTGCCAAATAATTGAAGTCCAGTTTGTAACAGAGTCCATAATCCCCAGAACAGAAATACTGCTTTAAGAAGCTAACTCCTACATTATATGCCACTTTTTTTGTTTTGGTTTTGGTGCTTTGTTTTGGGTTTCTTTGTTTTATGTGAACACTTTTGATGCAATCCACATAATGACAAGCATTATGTCACCAGATCCTTCCCGTAAAGTCCACAGAGCCCTTGGGATTCACAGAAGCCTGAAATCTGTAGCCTACCAGCTCTCTCCTTAGCCATGTATGTTCCTACAAACAGGGTCTTAAATGTGCCTGCCCGGGGTTATCCTACCTTTCTTGATGTTTTCTACTGAAAACAGACTGCTTCCCATCTGAACAAGTTATTTTTCAAATCTTCAGATATTCTAATTTCCTAATAACCTGTTCTGGCATGATTCTGCTTTCCTTTAGTGTTTCTTTCTCCTCCCTAGGGAAATTTATGCTTGTTTCTGACACCTGTGTCTGCTACCATTACCTTCTTTTCAGAGCACAAGAGCAAGAAGTGCATTGAATATTTTAAGCAATACCTGAATTTCCTTTCAATAATTTTTCTCTCCCATGTCTTAAAGGCCCTTCTGTCTCTTTCACAGGCCTCTTTTTCCTTGTGTACTTGAAAAAAGTCATCATTTTTCACAACCTCCTGTGCAATCTTTTTTTTTCATTCTCTACCTTTTCTTACTTTCTGAACTTCACACTGTAATCTTTCTGGTCTGCCCCTGTACTTTATGTTTAATACCTCACGTATACCTCTTTCTTACACTTGATTAATTGAGGGTGGGCTTGTTCATCATAGCGTGAATGTATTTCTTTCAAGCCTGCATATCAGATGGCCCTTGGGTATATATTAATTTCAGTCCTGCACATTTTCAGTTGCTCATCAATGTTCTTGTCCTCTCCATTACTTTTCATTCAGCTCCTCCCACTGACTTCTGAAACTCACACTGAAATTTTGGAAAATCACCTGCAAGCCCAAAAGAAAAGCTTAGGACATGCAACAGCATTGTGACCATGTTACCCCGGGTATACCAAGCTCTCAGCCAATTTCATGCCTTTCCCAAGCCTGGCATCAACAGAGATCAAACTGGAAGTGGAAGCACCTTGTGGGCTGAGGGTCTTCAGCCAGAGGAGGATCACCAGACTGGAGCACATCACTGCACTGCCCTTTCTGGACTGCTGTACTCTCTCCACGTGTGAGGATGTGGGCAAGTGGACAACATACCAGCTAGCCCCATCAGTCTATCAAGGAGATGCACAGCCAGTGCCTTGTTTGCATCACCAAAGTGGAGGAAAACAAGTTTGGTGGGCCAAGCCTGTGTCCTGTGACCTGTCCTGAAGTATTTCAGATCACCTTGTCTCAGAGCTGAAATGAGAAGTCATTGAAATGAAATTTTAAAATGTCTTTGAGTCTGCATCATTTTCAGCAGTGATGTCCAGACATCTAGAGCATAAAATAAATTTTTAAAATTATTACAAATCTAGATTTTTTATCTCCACTCACTCCCACTGAAAGCAGCTGTGTCAATTATGTGATCTGGGAACTGCTGGACACAGCAGCAGACAGGGATTTCCACACAGGGCAGTTCATCCATTGTCCCTGCAGGTGATGCTCCTCTCAGCTCCTCCAGCTCCACATACAAGGTGCAGCACCCTGAGGTGCTGTGAAGACTGGGAGCCTCCCATGAAGGCCTGTAAGGAACAAGCAGCACCCACTGCCTGCAGCTCCTTCATGTGTGATAGATGGACTAGCTATCCTGAAAGTGATTTAATATTTACAAAGTATTTTCCAATATAATAGAGACCGCTTTTGTTTTTAGATACAATCTTCTTTAATAAATACTGCTCATACGTACAAACCACAGCCCTGGCTATCACAACAGCTGGGGTGAGCTGGTCAGGAGCTCTGGGACAGGCTGGGCATTAGCCAGTGGAAGGTGAGAAACTGTGTCATAGATCTCTTGTGTCTCTGGAGTTTTATGTCTCACTCTTCTTCTGTGATACTGTTATCATCAATATTATTATTATTATTATATTTTACTTTGTTTCAACTATTAAACTGTTCTTGTCTCAACACACGAATTTTACTTTTTTTCCCTTTGATTCCTCTCCCTATTCCAGTGGGGGAAGAAGTGAGTGAGCAGCTGAGTGGTAGGTAGTTGTCAGCTGGGGTTAAACCACAAAACTTATTATAATTATTATGACATGTTTTATAGATGGGTGCATAGAGTACAAGCAGTAAAAATATCCCAACTCTTGTAAATGTATGTTGCAATTAAGGCCCTCCTCCTATACAGATAACACAGACCTTTTGATATATTGTGATCTCAGTGAAATGGCTCAGAGCAAAAGAAGTTCATCGTGTAAGTACATATTTGCAAGAGTAGTAAAGTTTTTTACCACACAAGTTTTGTTATGCTGTTTCTTATGGTAGACGGCACAGTATCAACTAAATTTTCAGCTTTAGAATAATGTTTATCTCCTTCCTTCTTACTATCCTTTTTTTTTCTGTGACACAGAAAATTATATATAAAAAGAAAAAAAATGAGAAACCAAATTTTTAGGCTTCAAATAAATACTGACACTTTGAATTCAGAGATTTAATCCTGCCCCTTGTGGTTTAAGTCTTAAAGCACTCTCATATAGGCAGATGACAATTTGCACAAACTTTCATTCAGGAGTGTAGTGTTCTCCATTACCAAATAAGACAGATTTTTCATAAGGAATAATTTTCTGACAGCAGCCTACCCATTTTTTCCTAGAGTTTCCATGTGAGTTTCACATTGCAGCTATTCCCAAGGATTATTTTTATTGATGTGGCTTATAGTAGCCCTTTTCTGGGAACTCCAGCCACTTGTACCAAAACGCAAGAAGGAATATAATACCTTCTTCAAAGGCTTTATTCCATATTCAGCTGGCTAGGGGAGAGACAATTCTGCAAAGAATAGATTCAAGTAATGAAACAGATATTAAATAAACTAATCTGGGGAGGAAAAAACAAACAAACAAAAACCCCCACTATTTATTAGCAGCTTAAGAAGTGCATTTTTAAAAAAACAATCTTCGACAGAGATGGTCTCTTCCTGCCTCCTGGAACAAAGGTAAGAGAAAAGTGGAAGGGGGTTGTTTAGAGAGATGCAATATGGGTCAGGTTTGAGTTGAGAGTGGCTAAAAAAGCCCTGCTCACTGTCACATCTGCACATCCCCTCACAACAGGAGCAGATGACAGCCTGAGCTCCTCCAGTCCTTATGGCGTGCAGAAATTCACCATTTTCCCCAGCTATTCTTTTTTGTCTCTTACAAAGTTCAGATTGAGCCCTGAGGGCACTAACAAAGGAAAAAATGCTTCACAGCATTTTCCCCTTGCTATTGCTTTGGGGTATGTGTAAGATGAGATCAAGTCAGTATTACATGAGGAGCATTCTTAATTCACTGTGTGGTCTGCAGGCGGACTGGGATTTGATGATTTACTGCATTTTGAACAGAAGCACTCTGAAGTGAATTCAGGAGGCACCCTAACACATCAGCTGGGCATTTACCATATAGTCTTCTGGTAGGCTGGGAGAAAAGAAGGAAGATTTAGCTGTCTGCCTTTGGCTGCCTCCACCCTGAAAACTGAGAGGAGTCTGGTGTCCTGCTGCAGGGAGAGAGCAGCTTTTGCTACAGCTGGCTGCCCTCCTCTTTCTGAGCTTCCCCAGGAGCAGGGGAGGGAGATATCAATGTCTCTGCTCCTTACAGACACATCTTGGGACTGCAGTGTGGTAGGAGGCTGCCTTTAAAAGGTCAGCATAACCAACATCACCATGGGCTGAAGTGAGGAGCAATGCTGGGTTGTGCTCGGCACCTCATGGTGTCAAACCTTCAATCTGTGGGATAGGGCTCCTATTTGCAGCTGCAGATGCAGGTAAGGCATTTCCCTTCCATACTGAGAAAGTGTTTAATGCAACAAACACAATGCCCATCTCTTGGCCACAAACCCCTCAGATCAGAGAGCCACAGACTCAGTTTAGTCACCAATACTGCTCAGGAGGATCTGCAAACAAAGGGAATTCCTGTCCTGCTCTGATCTGCTTCACCCACATGTCACTCCTCTAAGGTTGGCCTTTTATCACTGTTTTCAGAAGAGAGGAACAGACCCACAAAAGTTTCCAAAGTCATCAAGGAAAACTGTGGCAGGAACTGTATCACAAAACCAGTACCAAGTGCCCCATGTCCTCCTGTCAGTATCTGTGTTTTTGCAACCAGTTTTCTCTCTTCTTTTCTTCTCCCACCTCCCCCCTACCACTTCTAACCAAATTGTTCTCCATTTGCAAAAGACCTGGCTAATTGATTTATTGTCAGATTTTAAGGCCAAAAAACTGCTGTGAGCTAGCAACCTGTGTTTTAGGAAATCAGTGCTTCAGGCTGATTCTGCACTTCAGCTCCTGCAAGCAAGTCCACAGCTGTGGCCAGGACACTACTTTTAAAACAAGAACCAGCATTTCTTTGTGTGTGTTCTGTTCATCTCTTTTGATTAAAATTTTTATCCCATTTCTAATAGCAAATCTATTAAATTTCTAATTGGCCATTAAAGAGAAAGAGTGAACCTGATTGACCCAAATTCATATCAAATTTGTAAACTAAACAAGCTGAAGAAATTGTGATGAAAATTTGATATCTGACCTCACTCTGTTTACATTAAAAGCATCTCTTTATCACCAGATGTAGAAACCTAGAAATATTTTAGAACAGTTACATAAAATACTAGCTAATGCTGCACTTTTGTTAAAGATTTTTGGGTGCAGACAAATGATAGACAACTCCAAAATGAAATTGGATATTGATGTGCAGTGAAATTTCTACACTGGATTTCCTCAGATGATCCATTTCTGACCTGCTATTTGCAACACAGTATCTTTAGAGATGCCTGCCTCTAAAATCCTGCATGATTATTGGACCTGCCTTGTTATTAAACAAGTCATTAAATCCATTGTGTTTTATAAACAACAGAAATTACGTTGTTTCAACATTTCCTACACGGATCCTGAAAAGGGTCCTGGTGTTCCCTGCCTCTCTGGGAGCTACATGACTATTTCAGAAGGTGAATATAAAGTATGTGTATAAGCAGTCAAAGCTCAGAAATTATAGTACTGTACCTGTAATGAAAAACAAGAAAAAATGTAAAATCTTATTTCAGAAATGAGGTAAAATTAGAGCATTACAGATTGTAACATAATATAGGAAGGCTTTCCACCCTGCAATAGCTGAATGAAAGTTAGTTTTCTATTGCCCCGCATAGATTTATTTAATATTCTTGTGATTCCTTCCCTAGCTCAGGTATATCTGCACAGAGCTAGACAAAATCTAATCAGTTTTGCTGAATAAGGATAAAATTCTGAACGAAAGCCAACACATAGTTTAATTCTCACACTCACAGCTAGCACTGAAGTGTCTGTGTCCTGTGACTGGCTTGCAGCTGCCTGTGTAAAAGAGTTCCCCACTATTTGGAAAGCAAGATAAAAGATACAGGGAAAGCTCATCAAAGAATCAAAGCATGTTGCATCCACAGTTAAAACATTTTAAAGGATCATAGTTATATAGAAATTCAAGTTTTTCAAGTATTAAAAATAAATCTTTAATTCCCCTACAGATTCCTAGTATCCAGAGTATTTTATAGAAACATCTGGATAAAGGAATAAAGGCAAATCCATTGTGTTCCTAGACATTCCTGGAGCACTGATGTTCTTGAGATTATGCTATTGGATTACTGGTATAAAAATAATAAATATTTTCAGTACTTAAAGCTGTAATGCTTTATGTTGGATTTGAATTTTGGTCTCATTTTAGTAAAAGGTGGATGGAGATTCAGAGTCCCTTCCTTAGCCAGAAGGATGTAGGGAGTTTATTACTTAGTGACCTATATTTTTCTCCTTTATATTATTTGAAAAGTTATTTAGCAACTTGCCTGCTCTTCAGCCAATCTTTTAAAATAGCTGTCAAGAAAAAAAATATGGTTAAGACTGTTCCTCATTCCCACGATGTATGAAAGTGAGGGTTTGTTAATCTATGCTAAGAATGCTGTAAAATATTCTGGTCTTTAAAAAATGAATTAATTTGTGTTTATGGTTTTAAATGAAGGGCAATAATACATCCAAGAAAAAGCTGTGTCTCACAGAGAAGGGGTGAGAGGCGCACTGAAGTGAGATCTTTGGATACGTTTTCACGAGGCTGTGCAATACTACAAATACATTTTCTACAGGTCACTAAGCTAACCAGGAGCTTAATGATAGAACAGGCTGGGGCTCCTGTTTGTTAACAGAAATGTGTACAAGCCTTGCCAGAGGCACAAGGACTGCACAGCTCTAAACTTCAGCCCAGAATGTTACTCCACCATAAACACACGGTGTGCTCACAGAGCCACCCCCAGCCCTTCCCTGTCTGAGAGGAAAGCACGAGGTGCAGCAGCTCAGAGCGGGCGTTCAAAGCTCCATTTGTGCAAGGTCTTCACCCTTCCTGCTCACCATTTCCCTAGGGAGCAGCAGTGTGTTGTGGAAAGTACTGGTAACCAAAGACAGCAATGCAACAGCCTAAGCCCGATGGCTCCAGCCCAGTTTTTTCACTTTATCCCCTTTACTGTTCCCTCTCCTGTTGTTGCTTTTTTTTTTTTTTTCTTTTAACATGCAAGTTGCCATGAAAAATTTGTTAATGAAATATTTGCTTAGAAGTCTGCTCTGGGCTAGGCTGATAACCTATCTGTGTTTGAGTTTGGCTTCCCATATTCTAAATACTCATCTTCTCTCTGTTTAGCTTATTGATTGGTTTGGCAGGAAAAGCAGCCTTGTCATCAGTGACCAAGGTCAAACCAAACAAAAAGGGACAGGAGTGGGGGGAAAAAAGGAAAGAAGTTGGACGGGTGAGCTCAGTGAGATGGGAGTGGAATATCTGACCTCCTGCAACTTTCCTTTGGGAGATGGGTCCTGGTCTGCCCAGAAGCCTGCTGGCTTTTGCAAGGTCACAAGAAATCACTGACACCATCAGAACCAGCACTCGGAAAGCGCAGGAGAGACGAGAGCTGAGAGTCAGCCAGAATCCACTGAGGGAAGAGGTGGACACGGCCACACCAGGGTGGGGTGCAAATGCCCACAGGAACATCTCCTGAGAGCTCTGGGGTGATGAGTCAAATATCTCAAACAACTAAAATTCGAAAGTTGAAGCCCCTGTCTACTTATACAGGCAGCAGTCACCTGTTCCCAGAGGTGCCTCAAGCTCTTTTTCAGAGAGCCCTGAGACAGCAGTAAAAAACAGGAAATAATAGGTTTTTTCCCTTGAACATGACTAGGTGTGGGCTCAGTACATCTAATCCTCCAAATAAATTTGATGGATTTTGGCCTCAAACTTTCAGCTCTACTCCTAACACCTGAAACAAGAAATCTGTTGAAAATGAGTCAGGACGTTTAAAGGGCTAACCCAGACACATGTAAGATGTAAGCACAGGCTCTCAGCAAGGCAGTGGATAACTTCCTATCATGCCAAGTTCAACCTTGTCTGGGGGGAGTTTTATATTACCTGAAAGTCCCAGTCCACAAAATTCATATAATATATAATTCATATAGCCCTTACAGCTATATAGTGCATTCTACCTGAAAATGCAGACAAATCAATCAAATATGTCCAGAACTGTATAAAACTCATTGGAAAATTCTAAATATAAGGTCAAGTTTCACTACACCACCCTTTCAAACCCCCTTGCAAAATATTTTTATGTTTATGTAATTCAGTGTGAACAGCAACATGCAATTTCACAGAAGAGATGTGAAACTGCAAGGGAAGGTTTTATCATGTTAAGAAAACTAAGATCAGCTGTAATGTAGTGCAGCAGTACCTTACTGTAAAGAAAATGTACTTTCTGGTTTTTGCATACTGTACAGCTGAGGCGTTCTGAAAGGAAGCTGCAACAGAATAGACCTGCTAAATAAAATACCTGGCAATATTGTTATCTGGTACAATACATTCATGTTAGTGGCTTTACAAATGAATAAAACGGTGCCAGAGGCTAATAATTATGTGACATGAACTGACTGTTAAATCCTGCAGTCTTTACTCAATATTTATATAGTCCTGGCTTGTGGGGAGTTCAGCTTGATAAATGTCAGAGTAAAAGAAGTAAAAGAGAACTAAATCCACTCCCAGGTTTCCCTTTAATCTTGTTACTTTCCTTCCCACTAAGGAACTAATTCAATGATCAGTGTGTTATTCACAGGATACTGGAAACATTATTTTAGCAGAAGTACTTCATAGTTTATAGCACATAACTACAGCATTTGAGAAATTCAGCTTCACTGACCCAGCTTGACATATGAGAGAGAGGAGTCCAACTTCCTACCTGCCAACATGGTCTCATTAACAAACTGAATAAAAAGGGTCCTCACCACAGCAAAGAAAACAGATGCAGAAAGGTGCTGCTTATCTATAGAAGGTGATGTCAATTTATCCAGGAAATAATTCTTTTTTTGTGCATCCCAACCCACATGACTTAAAAAAGATAACATTTTTCAAGGAATGCAGAAAGCAAAACAATTTTTTGTACACAAGGTACTGGAGACAAGGTTATCTGACAACTGTCCAATTTGCATAAGCAAAGGCCAAAGGCTGCACAAGTACATAGACCTCTATTTTTAGCAAGAGCAAGTTCCTTTGGTGGATCGACACTGAAACACATTGCAGAGGATGATTTTAAGGATGGGGTGCAGGAAATGTCTCTGAAAATTAGGCCCTGTCAAAGATGCACCACTGGGAGCTCTCAAAATCATCGGTTGTTCTTCATCCCTTGTGTGGGAGTCCAAGACACAGAGAGTGTGTCTCTGTCTGTCTTGGAAGGTTCTGGCACTCAGCAGAACACTGCTTTTGATCTGCATCCCTGGAGAAGGTTGCCAAGGCTTTGGGATCAGTTAGAACACAAAGTGTGAAATAGATGATAGTGATAGTATTAGTGAGTGTTAGACAAAAGGTCTAGGATTTTTAGGATCTAATATGAGAGTGAAAGGGACCCAAAATGGAGATTTTGGGTGTGGTTTCTTCTTCTTCTTCTTCTTCTTCTTCTTCTTCTTCTTCTTCTTTCACTCCATGTTCTGTAGTGTAGGTAGCAGATAGTTATTGGTTTAGAATAATAGTGACATAGAGGCCACATATGTAGATTAGAAGAGGTTATTGGTAATAAAGTAAAAACAGTATACGTGTGAAGAGACAATTGGATATTATATCTTTAAAAGGCCTTGGTTTGAGATTCTCGAGGCCATTTTTGCCCCTCTTGTAGCTTGCTTCTTGTATGTTAAGTCTGGTCCTCAGACAAACAAAGATAAGATAAGAATAAACCAGAGACCGAAGACAGAAACTTTGAGTTGTGCCTGTGTCTCACCTTGTTCAAGAACTCACAAGGGAATTACCCCCCAAAAGGGCCCTGGGGAGTTGGTTCCCTGCTGAGGGTGGTACCCACAAAACCACCCACACCTTGGGGCAGGAGAACCTGACCTTCCCAAAGGGTTGCAGGATGAGCCTCATGAGACAATTTCAAAGGCCTCTCTAATAATCTGGGCCTATGTGTATGGTGCTGATTTCCACTGCAGAAAGATTTACTCAGGATTACCCAAAGAAGATGGAAAACTGGGTAACAAGATCAGAAGAAATGAGATGTCCCTAAATAAACCAAGGCTCTGGTGTCTGACATGTGGATTTAGCCGTCCTTCGCCAAGAGTGCTTTAATTTGTATCACTGTAATCGGGTTAAGAATTAGTGTAGCCAAAGTAATTAGCAGCAAGCTACCAACCAGCTTCTTGACACAGAAAGCAAACGGGTTTCTCCTCCAAGTACTTGCCCCCCTGAGGGCTGGGAGGTAAAGAGGAGAAGGAGGGAATTAGGGGTGACCTTGCATTAATAAACAGTAACATGCTCCTGGATCAATGGGCAAACCTGGCATAGCTCAGAGAGGAAGCATCAACTGTGTCATCGAAGTATCTCTGACACCCATGGGGGTTTTGCAATGGATGCTTATGCAAAAGAGGTAAACACAAATGAGGCTGGTGCAACAGAAAAAAACAGCTACAGGAAGAGAGAGAGAAGGTGTGAGGATGTAAACAAAAAATAAACAGTGAGATTGCTGTGGGGTGGTTTATTTAAAGAGTCCCTACATTTGCATTATTGGATTAAGCATTTTGACCAAAGTTTGTAGAATTTATTTTGGCCAAAAATGACTAATATGAATATTGGCCTCATGCCTGAATAAAGGAATGTAGTTTCTCTCTCTAATCAGGTTGCAACAGATAAAGGCTAAATAGAAATGAGTAATTCACCGTGACTCAATATTACATGGGCTGTATTTTAAGAGCTGAATTTCGAGTGCATTTCTGTTCTTAATTTCAGCTGTGCTATCTTTCACTCACCCTCACCACACTGTGTGTCAGCCTGGCTTGGCAAACTGGGAATAATTTCCTTCTATAAGCCTGATGTACTTTTTAGGAGACTGTCTTCCTGGAAGCAAAATCAACTCAAGTATTCAGGAGGCCTCTAGTGGCTTACAGTTTCAGAGGAAGTTTCCTCTGAAGCCTAGCCTGTGAGGCTCAGAAAATATACAGAAGGTCAGGGAAACAAAAGGGACTCCCCACTTGTTGATTAATGCCATTGACAATAAACAGCTAAGCTTGGTCTCTGACTTCAGTATCTAGGAATCTGGCCCTCAAGGCCCGAGATACATTTACACAAAACACTCAGAACGTGCAGAAGAGAACAATAGGGTCTCAGGCTTCTTGGTGTTTTGCATGTTTCTAAGCATATACTGGGAAAGAATTACAACGTGATGAGCCCTATATTTGAAACAGCTGTCAAAGGGGAGCCTATGCCAGTTTCATTTTGATCCACAAATATAGATGCTTTCTATTACTGACACCAGACTACGCAATAGGTTTCCAATGCGGTGCACGAGTGCGTAATCCTCCATTTGCAACTCTTCACCCCGTTCCCACAGCAGGAGAAGCAGATATGGCCAATCCTGACTGGGGTAATTGGCATCAGGCAAGATATTGCTGTTTCCAACAGCTGAGGCTCTGCCCTGTACCCTACTACACACAAATACTTAATAGTACATATTAGGTGAGAACCCAGATCACCTGTAGGCTATATTTACATGCAGGGTTATTAAAAACTAAGAGAAGAGTAATCACAAAAGAAGGTGAGAGAAATGAAGTCCCACTGCTCCCCTGGCGAGTTTTGGCCTAGAGAGTCAATGCTTTCTTCATCACATATGTATTTCCCTGGGCCTATTTTTATATGTCATAGGATAGTCAAAGAAATGTCCTTAATTCCCGGCACTTTGATTCACCTCCACAAACTAAGCCTTGTTGTAGGTGACTTAGCAACCATGTGATCCACCTATTATTAGAACAGAGTTAGCCCTCCAAGCCCCCAAACTCCTGCCTCCCCTTGTCCTTATATATATATCTGTCTCCTAGCAGAAAAGTGGCACATGACCTCCTATCCTCAAGAATACTTGGCACAAGTCCCTACTTCTCAGCCGAAGCTATTGTTCTAGGAGAGAATGACACAGGCGTGCAAGAGTCTTGCTGACACTTTTGACTTTAAACATGAAATGCCATTAATCAATCAGCTGCATCTGTTTGGAAAATTAAGTGGCTGGAATCAAGGCAAACATAATAAATAATCCTTAGGCAAACAGGAAAGAAAATAAGGGAAGACACGCTTTTGACTTCTTGTTACTTCAAATCCATTTGATTTGTCTTTCACGTCCTCCTTACAAATATTAGGGCTTACCAAGTGTACAGTATGAAGATACCAAACCCTAAAGGCTTATGCAAAGTACTGCCACCAAATTAAAGGTGCTAAGCTTGCAAGATATAAGTGTCTGCCATGGAATTCACACATGACATGGCAGCAGAGGGGGTCTGAATTCACAGATGTGAACCAGACCAGACTTGCAAAATGCCCGGGCGTCACTTGAACGGTTGATTTCTCTTGCTATTCAGCAAAGTTGCAGATGAAATTTATGGTCTCAAAAACATGTTCATTCCTGCCACAGGTGCTTCAGAGACTTAATACTACATGGAATCATTCCTGACAGGTGCTCATACCCATCAAAATAAGCATCTAGTAGATTTCAAACAACCCATAGTTCCTTTCAAGGTGGACACCCACACAAACAGCACCTCAGTATTTAAGAGCCTGCTGCTGTCACCTCTTTGCAGGGATGAATAGAAAAATACTAAGCTGCACCTTGCAGTGGAAGGGTATCTATCTCTGCCAGGAGGAAAAAACAAGGAATAGCTGTGACCAAGACATCAGGCTCAAGAGGGTCCTTGTCTTCCACACAGCCTCTTTGTTTTTTGCACAGTCTGGAGTATAGGATTGGAGTCCAGTTTATTGGCCCCTGTGACTGCTTCAGTAGAGGAAGAAAATGTGTGAAACATTTCTCCCTGCTAGTGAACCAATCCCCCAAACCACCAGGCTCATGACCATGCAGTCCTGAGAGCCTGGTGTGAAGAAGACACAGAGAAGCCTCATCCCCCTCGCCGTCTGTGGGGATGAGCAGCACCACTGCTGCTGGCCTGCCCAGGGTGGGAAACACAAACCCAGCCAGTTTATAGTGTGGGCACGTTCAGCAGCTGAACTGAGCCCACCCACCTATTTCACACAGGCCATTAAAGGAGAGCCATTTCAATCCAGGCTGATGACACCCTCAAATTTCCATCTCGCTACCAATTCCTGCTGCAAGGATCTGCCTGAACATTGTAAAGTAATGATATAAGTGATACGTATGGGTCAGAATGACAAAGAAGCAGGGAGTGGCAAAAAACACAGGAGCAAAGCATTGTGAGGCCATCTCCATTGCTAAAACACATGTATTTGGCTGACTATTGAACTATTTGATTAATCCCAATCTGAAATAAGAATTTGTTTCCATTTTTGAGCTGTTTAATCCTTTTGGAAACAACATTTCAAAATGAAAATGTCACTTTGAAATCTACACTTGCTTTGTATTGGCTGAAATGCATACAAGCAAAACACTTCAGCTTCACAGAAAAACAGAAAACTGTGAGGAGGGAGCTAATCTATAGATATTTTTGGTCCCTTAGACATTCTGCATTTCAGAGTGGGTTTCCTATTTGCTCAATAACAGAGCTTGCCAATCTGTGTGTGTTCCTGGAAAGCAGCATGAATGTACCTATGGCTTGGCCATGGATGAAGACTCAGCTGATAAAAGTTTAACTTTCAGCTCTGTTGGTGTCCTTACAGAATGCACTTCACCTGTGATGCCTCTCTTTCTTCTTCCTCCATCATACTTAGGACAGAAATACCCCATTGCTTTTATGTGTTTCTGCCATAACAGCTGCCACAACATTCCTGTTACTGATAATATCTAAGTAAATGAGAGTTTGGAGGAAGAGCTAATACCTTTCATGAGACTAGCTGCTACAACTGACAAAAGTGAACAAGTTGTGGGGGTAAGGGTCCTTCAGGTACACTAGAGAATATGCTAGAGCACTCCAGTTCCAACAGCACTGCTGCTACTGGATAGATAAATAGATAGAAACCCCACTACGCAAAATGAAGAGCACATTTGAGATGTCCCTGTCACTTCCTCCAGAAGCAACAGAAAAAGGAATAGAATGACATACATGTTTTTGAAGGAAACAAAAGGCTAAGAAAATAATTGTGGAGACTCTTTATCCTCCAAACCTTTAGTATGTGTAAAATGAATCTGCAATAACAGCTCTCCACAATGCCAAAACCCCAAACTGCTGTCAGTCATTCCTCTAGTAGTTGCCTGGGGCAACTGCTTTCACAATTATCAGTGGATTCACGAACTTGCTGCAGTAACAAATGATGCAACTAATTTTTTTTTCGGTGGTCAGGTTGCAAGTGAGCACAAGAATATTCTGAATTTCTAATCAGCAACACATAAATACATAAGAGACCCTCTCCATATCAGGCACACCTGTTATAGGCCATGGCCAAGGCCACGCTGTGGCAATTTGACAGATATGTGCCAAGATACATGGATCACAGAAATGGCAACTAGATCTGTGAGTGTGACTCTGTTTGGTGTCCAAACAAAGCAGTGATTCCAGTAAGAATGAAGTAGCATGAAGCTGGTACACAAGACAGCACAAGTTAAAAGCCCTTGATGGTACCTTAGCATATTCTTTTGACTTTTCTAGTAACCTAATGTTAAATAAGCCCTTTCCTGTAGGAATAAGAAGCTTGGTTTACAATTTCTGATCTTTAAAAGAGCCCATTCAGGCATGAGCTCTCTTGCACCATGTGCAATAAAACATGCTCAGGGTCAACAAGTTCACTATAGGAAACAGCTAAGGGTTTTCATGAAAGAAAGCCAGATCCTGAATCCCAGCAGAGGGTGACATTCCTATGTGCTCATCCCTGCTTTGCCACAAGTGATTCACAAACTTAATCTCTGCCACAGAGCTCTTCTAAATACAGGAAAACTAAGGTTACACCAAGTTTAATTCAAGGAAGAAACTTCCCCAATGGATACTGAATCACTTCAACTACTGCAGTAGACATCTCCCTTTAAGATTCACAGTGTGTTTGAGTTTTTTTCTTGCTGCAGTTTTAAAATCAGAGTTTATCAAGCCAGTTATTTCTAAATGTCCTATGTTGGGCTCAGGGAGGTTTGAATGAACAAACCAAGACTCAGTGGTGAAAATAAAAATAAAGCTTTTGCAACACTTGTTATCTGACACATCTGCATAAAATTAAAGGTCCAGCTGATGACATAGTGCAGTCCCTTAAAGATGAGAGGAGCAGCCACTAATTTCACTGTGGTTAAAATACTTGACACATCAGGCTAAGATGAGAGAAGAGACAGAAGAGTTTTTTAAGGGTCTAACATACAAAAACATGAAGCCCAAGATATATGGGTGGCAACTCTAGGGCCGAACAACAACCAATAAATTCCTCAGATGCCTTATTGAAAAGATCTCTAAGCATGTCATCTTTCTCAAAGCCACTCTTCTGGAGATAGCTGCTTTGTGATGCATATAGTGATAATTAAAACTTTAAAAATAAGAACCAAGTTCCATTAAGCCTAGACAGAATGTGCTGCTTTACAATTGAAGTTATGTCAGAAAATAAAGAACATTCTAGAATCATGTAGGGACCAGGTTTCATTCTCATTTACAGCAGTTTTATCCAGAGACAATTCCATCATGTTCTCTGGAGTCACACCAAAGTTACATGAGTTTAGGGGAAGTTAGGGAGTTAAGGGGGGGGAAAAAGGGTAGAAGGAACACTGAAGTGTAGAAACTTCTGGACAAATTGCACAGGCAGGGCTCTGTTTTGGGACCCTGCAGCCCAGACTGGCAAGGCTGTTTGTTGCCCTCTGGAAGAGCTGCAGTGTCTCAGTGATTCAGCTGCAGAGAGACACAGGTCTGCTGGAGAGTAAGGAATATTGACTGGTGTGATCTTTGCCAGCTCTAGCTAATAGTGGCTTTACACTAACTGGGCCATTTCAGGGAGAGATTTCCATCTCATTGGGGTTGTGTTTGAGCCGTTTCCATTTTTGCTTCAGGCTTAGTCAATTCAGACATATGCTTAATCACACCTACTTCATGCAGACTTAATCCCCCTGTTTGGTTTCTGAACTAAACGCCTCAGAATTTTCATCCTAACCAGACACAATGGGCTCCCCTAGACCTAAGAGACTACCAGTGTACACGGGGGCACACGAGTGCAGATTTCATGGCATTTGATGGAAAGACTTATACATTCCCAGATGAAAGTAAATTTCTGCCTTTATTATCATTATGTTGTTTAGACCTGTGTTAAACACTGATTTAAGGGGCTGTGAGCCATGGCCAAGCCAGGAGTGATATTTGTCATCCTTTCTCAGACCTGAATTGAGGCCCTATGGCCAGGCATGAACCACCAGTGAGGACACATAAAAGCAATTTCTGGGCTGTCACAACTCAGCAAAGCACAGAACTTGGACTTTCTACAAGGGGAAACAATGCCTCAGATGTTTTTGCAGTTTTCAGACACATTAACCCCACAGAAATAGAAATTATTACCTGTGCTGCACAGAGATATAGGTGAGAGTTCTAAAATGAAATGAGGAAGACCAACACTGAGAGGAAACTTTGCAACTACTGTGAGCAGAACTGACCAAGTTACCCTGGTTCTCAATTATCACCATAACAGATTACTTAAGAATTTTATTCCAACCCAGTTGTAGAATAAACTACATTAACATGTGGTATTGAGGTTTCTTCTTAATTACAGCTGCTGTAATTTAAGCTTACATGCTGTATTTTGCTACTGGGGGAAGGTTAATGTGTTTTTCCTCATAATTACAGCGGGCTACTTCATTAAGCCTCTGTCTGTCTTTGCATACAAGTTCACACCCTGAAGCTGAGCAAAAGACCTGTAAGGAGAGCACTGAAAGGCTGGCTGCAGGAGACTTTCAAAACTAAATTAGCAAGAGCATTATGAAATGCAAGGTAAGGAGCATTGTATCGGCAAAGAGATGGCCTGGGTGATCTAACAGGTCTTTTCCATCACTAACATCCCTTGTCCAGGAACAACCCATTTAATTCCAGGCCAGTCATTTATTATGACAGAGAAGCAAAGTAGAAGGACATATATTCTACTGGGAAAACAGCATTTTATTATGCCAACTGAACTCAGAGGACAGGCAGTGAAAACATTCTTTCATTTTGTACCATTAGCTCAGCCAGGCCTCTGCAATGTAACATTCTGTCACTTTCTGTGGATTAGCTCATTTACAAAAACGTGCTGTTTTACTGAAATTAGCACAGAGAGAATACTGCACTTCCCGAGCTGCCGCAGCATTACTGTTTGTCAGTAGATTTATGTCGTGGATTGTTTTCCTGCAATCCAGGATAAGGGAAATACTTAAACAATAACCGCCATGGGGAGTGTGGACAAGGCAATAATTACTTTCCATGGTGTTAATAAACCTCAAGGCTACTGGCCAAAGTATATCTGCACTGGAGGAGATGTCTGTGGAGATTACATAGGAAATTTTAAGACAGACAAGGGTCAGGAAGCCCATCTAGGTCTGCTTCCTCTGCTGCATTCACAGACACCCCCGCCCACTCGTCACTGTTCTCAGCAAGATTTTTTTAATCAAGCACTGTCTAGTGTTCACTAGTTCCTTCTTTGGTGTCCTCTGCCCAGTGACTTGCTTAGTATGGAGCAAACAGACCTGGAGCAGCCATAATTGGGTTGTTATCCTTTTGTTTTCTGCTCAACTTTTAGTTAGAAACCCTTCAGCTGTAAAATTGGAATTCCACTCCACAGGAAACACCTAATTTCTGTAAAAATAAGATTATATAAGAATTATTTAAACTCTTAAAAGCTGGGTGATTCCTGGAAGGTCAAGTCCTGTAGCTCAACTCAATCATCATTTCCAGAGTGGTGTGCTCCCAATTCTCTGCCAGCCCTAGCAGAGAGCCCCACATCCCTGACACTCAGGTTGGGATTTTTCAGGCTTCTAAGGCTCCTGTCACAGCATCAAAGAGATAAGCCTTGGCTCAAATTAGGGGTCACAAAGCTTTGGAGCTGCAGGTAGCCAAACAGGAGGCTCCAGGCTTTCCAATGACTGCAAAATTTAACAGCACCTTGAGTTGATGTTTGCATGAGTAACACAGAGTACAAAACCTTCAGTTTGCCATGGGACATCTCCAGGTGCACCACTTGTCACTGCAGTTGGACACCTCAGGCCTTGATACAGAGCTCTCCCTTCTCCTGGGGGTTCATCCAAGGGGATGTTCATGCTTTGACCACTAGACTGCAGGACATTTTCTGTGGAAACCTACTTTCACAGTCATGTTCTCTTTCTTTTGTGGCAGAACAAACCAGGAAAGAATTTAGGGATGGTGACACTAGTGCAAGTCTGGAATGAAATAGAAGTCAGGCCCTCCATACCATCCTCTGACAGTAATGCTATGTCATTTACTGACAGATAAAGCTTGTCTCCACTGGTAATGAAAAGTCCCTTGGATCATTCTTGGGCACAGAGGACAACTTGGGCATAAAACAGACAACATCTACGTCATTTAACTCTCCTTGTCTCCAAAACAGGGTGGCCACATCCAAAACACTCACTGTGAAGAGCTTCTGGGCTGTGCTAAGCCTAAATCATGCCAGACAACTGTTTAGACACTGGTAGATGACAAAAGAAAAAGTTTTATCAATAATTTAACCATATAAACAAGCAGGTTCCAGGGCCTGGTCCCACAGACTAGCACCATCTGATATTTTGGGATAGGCTGGCCAATCTGTAACCTACCCAGGCTTCACACGTGTTAGTATGAAGCAGTGCAAAGTTAACAGTTGTTCTTTATGGCCACATCACCAGGGAGCAGGGCTTTAAAAGGAGATTGTCAGTGTTCTCAGCACTCTGGGACTGGTTATGCCCATAGACATCTCCAAGAAAATGTGCTTCTAATTTAAATGCTGTGTCAAGCAAGTGGTTACTGAATTTGAGAATGGATATTGTGAGCTACATTCAACTGAGGCAACTGACTTAGATGTTCCCCCACTACAGGAATGACTAATCACACAAGTATTTTTTGGACAGAGCACATCCCCCTTGTTCACATGAGTGAGCAAGCAGCAGCTCTCACATGTTACCCCCACAGGAGCAAACAGGAATAATCATGGCAGGAGACTCACCAAAGCAAGGGCTGTGTGATCTGGTGGTGTTGACTCAACCTACCTGCCGTGAAGAACACGAAAAATCTCTTGTTGCCTCATCAACTTCAGACTGGATTTTTTCTTCCATCTGAACTGCCCCAGGTAAAAGGAAAAGCCATCTGTGGCTCTCTCAACTCCCTTGCTTTTTGTGTGTGCTGCTGGAGCGAGTACCTTCATACCAGCTGACAACTGAGCAGAACAAAGCACAGCTGTATCCTATTCCCAGGACACTCCCTGTCTTCTGCCTTATGCAAGGGATGGAGAGAACACCTGGTGCAGGAGACAAATCCAGTAACTCTCATCCTTAGAGATTCTTCATTTTCAGATAAATTCTTCACTAAAAATTGTCAGACAGTAGTTGAGAAAGGACTTGAGAGAATAAAAAATAATTTGGCCTCATAAGTCTAGACTGAGAAAACAGCTCTGGAAACCGTAGGGAGATTTTATAATGGTCTTAGGAACAGCAAAATGACACATAAACATACTTGGAGTATTGCATCAAACTCCATTTTCCACTGATTGTAGCAATACTAACTTGCACCAGCTTAGGGTCAAGCCCCAGGCTTTTTCAAGAAAAGGTCTGTTCTATGAATTCTCAGGAACATCCATAGAAGGCAAATAGCAAAACACAGTATTTTAAAGGTAATTTGACTACAGCTTAGAGGTATAGTTCTTACTGCCCTATCATGAGAAAGTTTCCTATACACATTCACATAGTCACAATTATTTCTCAATGAGTACAAACATCTTGGCTTGAAGCCATTGGTTATTACTACCATGGGAAGTCATCATTGCCTTAAACATATTCCCCACAATAGTTAAGTATTTCCCTTATTTCAGGACTTCAGGAAAACAAGCCATATATAAACTGAGTAACTTAAAGCTAGCCGTGACTTCAGAAGCATTTTACAGTCTTTTCACCCACACTGGGCAAAATAAAGTTCACTTTCCAGACGAATTGGTTCCTTGTGAGGCCACAGGATGCTGCACACAAGCCACTCAGATGCATTAGTAGTGGCCCAAAATGACAGACTGGTTTTGCTTTCAGCTCCCTTCAGTTCAGCTGGCACAATGATAAAAACTTTTTTTTTTCTCAATTAATATCCCATCCTGACACTGTTTGCCAGTCTTGGAAGGTCACAAAGCAGTCCTGTGTCAGCCTGACACCTTCCCCCTTCCCCATATTTCTTCTTCCTCTCTGGGGAAATTTATGTCCGCCTGTGGCATCTGTCCCCTGTCCTCCTTTTGTGAGTATCAAGCCACAGCATACATTACATTTAGAAATGTTTTCTGACCATAAATTACCTTTGCAGCATCTTAGAAGCCTTATGCTCTCCTTCACTGACCTCATGGCCCTGACACTCTGGAAGCATTTTTCATTATCTCCGTTAACCTCCTGTACAAGCTTCCTTTCATTCTCAGCATTTGCTTTTCTTATCTCTTTTTCGCACTCTTAATTTCACTCTGTAATCTGTTCAAGTCTTCTTTTTTCCCTGGTGTTTCTACCTTAGGCTTGCTTACCCCTTACACACCCAGCTGTAACAATCATTTGAGCTGCACATGGGCTTCTGGTCTAAGCCCCCTCATGTCACCCACGTGCTTCATGTCCTTCCTCTTCATTTCAGGCTTCAAGGCTGAAATTTAAGTCCCACCCTCAGCAGCTGCCTATTCCCCAAAACTTTTGCACCCCCCACCTGATTAGCCTCCCTTGCTTGGGCCCTGGAGCCAGCATGGAGCAAGGTGAAGCCACTGTCCAGTGTGACAAACCAAACTGGAAACCTTGGAGTGCACTTGAGTCAGTACAAAGCCACGCTGGGCATCCCCTCAGCCACCCCAGCCTTCAAACACACCCCCATCTCTCCAGCACTGGGCACAAAATGCTTTCCTTTTCTGGCCTTTTCCAGTTGGTATTCCTTCCTTGCCACTGTGAATTGTAATGCTGCCATGGAGGTGAGTTACACAAATGTTAATCCACTCTCCTTTGAAACTGAAAAGGAGTTCAGGTTCACCTCAAGAAATGAACAAAGCCTCCAACAGGTTCTCATTTTCACCCTTCCCAAGGAGAAGTGAACTAAAGAAAAATACTGATTTAGAGAAAAGATAGGACGAAAAAATTCAGTCTCAGTAATGTTAAGGTTTTCCTATGGTACCCTTTTAAATTAGTGGCAAAACAGTATTGTTCCTATTGATTGTAAGGAAAACTAACCCAATTCACACATACAATTAAATAATAAACTTCCCCTTCTCCGCTTATATTTCCCTGGAGATGTTTTACAGAAGAAAAATCTCTTGTACTAACTGAAGGGGGAAGCAGCCTGCAGTTTGTTGTGGAGAAAGTTAGCTTCTGTCTGAACCAACATCCTTTCAGTAAATACCATGAAGCAGAAATACTGTATTGCCCCCATTTCCAAAACCTTACCAAAATGGGTGACCCTCCACTGGTTTCACCAACAGCAACAAGCTGCTTGGTTTTTTATCATGCTTAGGCTGCTTTGTTGCCTGAGTTCACTTTAAACACTGCCTTTTTACAGTCACTCTCAGAAAATGTGAATTTGAACAAAGTTGTGGAGTTGGTTAGCTGGCAGGTAGCTAATGTATAACGTATGCACATTCAGTTTAGATCAAAAAACTATTTTGCTAGTGATGTTGTTTTCAATACTTGATCAGTCACAGACAGATCCTTCCTCTTCACCTTCTCATCAAAATGTGGCAAATTTAGTCCTGTTAAATGCTAGAGACAGTGATCTCTTCTGACTACAGCTGGTGATCAGATTATGCCCTGAAGCATAATGATTGCTAACACTTCTCCCTTTCATCCCAATTACTGGCCTTTCTGCCATGCACCTACTCTATTCTTTTGAGAAGCTACTGCAACAGGCAAAAAAAGGATAAAATTCAACTGTAGTCTAATAGCTAATCTGAATATATTTTAATATTGATAATTACTGGAAAATAAATTATGTTGGAAAGATGAGAGATTTTTTCAGCAGAAGTGCTGGGGCAAAAATCAATTTCCCCAAACCAGCAAAGACTACATTCCTTAATAAACAAAATGTACCTTTTTAAAGTGTAAAGTACTGAAGTTTTAATATACTTGAAATCATATCTTCAATATCAACAGCAAATACCTTTGGACACTGAAATGCAAACATTTTTGCACTGTTAAAAGACTTAATATTAAACTGATTTGCCCTGTAAGAATCAGGGGAAAAAAGTGTGGGGAAAAAAATCAAAAATATTTTAAGGGAAAATGCAAAGCATTTCAGTTTTAAACTGTAGAGAAGGAGAGAAGGAGCAATCAGCAATGAGTAATATTGTTGAGGAGTGAAAGCATTTCAAGGAAAGAGGAAGGATGACAGCCTTTCAAACCAGAACGCAGGAGGTAGAGAAGTGCCCTGTCTCCCACACCGGATTAGATCAGCAGCTCATCTGCTTCCAGGAGCTTGAACCAATGAATCTCTAATAGCGGATCAGTGTTCAGCAGATCTCAGGTCAGACACAGCATATTTCATCTTAAATCTTTGCCTTTAGCTATTATATAATTTTTAGGAAATTCATTAGCCAAATAAGAACCTATTCTAATCTTTAATCTCACTGAATTAATTCTCTCAACAACATCCTGTTGCAATGACCACTACAATTTATATGCTTTTTTCCTGCATGTTTTCCTGTTCTTTGTCTCCTTCCTAAGGAAGACGAGTCAAATCCTTTCATTTGCTCTCATTAACGAGTTCTTTTCACTTTTTCATTTCATCTCCATTGCCTTATCTGAAGAGTAAACACCACTGAGGAGCAGTTCCTTTTGACTTTATGTAGGTCAAAACTGTTTTCCTTTCTTGGCTCGAAACATATACATGGAGGTGCATTTACTTGACAAGAAAAAGATATTTAGGAGCAGAGGAGGATGTGTGGTTTAAGAAATAGTATCTTTGGCTTTCCCCATGATTGTGACCTCAAAAACCCCAGGTGACCAAGGGACAGTTACTGACTGGTGAGAAGTGGTCTGCCACAATCTAGAGGTAACTCTGAGTGCAGCTGAGCAGAGGGGACTCACACAGGCAAGGGAAGTGATACCAGGCCAGTTAATCATGAGGCAATTCTCCCCATTTACATTTCTTTACCTTTACTTGCAGCATCCTTCACTGCCACCACACTGCTCAGGCTCACCCAACCCAAAGCCACCCACCACAAGCAGGTTTGTAAAATCAGCAGACTGTACCAACACAATTCTGCTCTTTCCCTTAAACTCTTGAAAGTAAGAAACAGTTGATTTGTGGCCCTGTTTCCTGGGGATATGCAATAGGTACCCACTTTTCTCACTGAGAATGAGCTCCCTATTCCCCTTTACTTATGCAGCACAGTGTCAGGATTAAGTGTGTCAGGATAGAGTGTGCTTAGTTCTCTTACACTTCCCCATCCACTCACTCCCTGGCTTGACTGATGGCTCTCCCAGCCACACTGCACACTGACATCACCTCTGGTCAATTGTCTGGGGTTAGTTTTTGTCTCTGGCCATTCTCAGCCAGCTGAGCTCCAAACCATTAATCTGTTCCACACCTGCTTCTCAACAGCCTTCAGTTAATAAAATTCTTGCTTCTGACCCCATTCAGTGGGATGATCTAGCAATGTAAAGATGTTTGCTACCAAGGCCAGTCCCTTGAGTCTGCATTTGACTGTTTTCTTAGTAAAGCTTTTGATTTATGTAATAACATTTTTCCTTTATCCTTCCAATCATGGAAAACGTTAGGAAATCCCATTGCCAATTTTCTTTCTCATTGCCTCTGGTTCTAAGACATAAATGTTATACTCCAACCAAGCCTTCCAGACCATCCTTCACCAGTTGCTACAAACTATTCATCCCCGCTCTCCCTGCCGTGCCACTCATTGGATTTTCCTTCTTATTTACTAAACCTTCACTTTCAGTATAATAAGCAAACAATCACATCAAACTGCTCTGCACTAAAGATCACAGACAAGGAATTAAATATTGTATGTTCTTCATTCATCTTTAATATCATTACAAGTCTGTTAAAGGATTTGTGTCCATTGAACAAAAAAGCTAGAGGCATTACTGCAGCTGAATTCAGATTGCTAAATGTTTAACAAAGATGCTGACATTACAAAAGCTGGAGTCTCTGATCTCTCCTCTTGAAAGCTATTCAGGTTGGTTGCAGGGGAAAACTATGTCATGGGCACCTGGGCACCTGCATTTCATTCTGTCTCAGTAACCCCCTCTCAGAGGAAGTGAAGCCATAAGGTCCTGTCCCAGTAACAATTAAGAGAAACTAATGAAGAGCTGGTTTATAGCCTTTTCCCAATCCTGATGTCCTGTCTGTGTCTGGAGGGCAAATATAAAACATGTTTTGCAGTGCTACAGAAGGAAGTACAAGTAATTAGTCCTCACCACACAATTCAGACACGAGGTTAATCAGGCCCCTCACTGGTTTTAAAGCAGAGGGACAAACAGGAGGCTGAGGGCTCAGCCAGGGGAGGAGGTCAGCACCAGCATTGGAGGAGGCAAATGGAAGCGCGTGTACATCAGCAAAAAAGGGATCTGGGTAAATGGTCTTAGGGAGCCTAGCCTGGCCCTTTCTTCTTTCCATTATCCTGCCTTTATCAGCTCTGTGATCTGTTAATGATGGTCAGAGGAGCCCCTTTACCCTGCCAGTCTCACAGTTGTGCAAAAGGGTTCGTTGCTCCACAGAGCTGCTGTGCTCTCTTACAGACCCAGAAAAGGCACCACACAAAATTTTCCCCATCCCCAGATCCACCAGCCTGCTGCCCTTCTCTCATCCATGGTGAGAGGCAGCACTTCAGCTTCTCTTCTGAGACTTTCTTCTTCTGACCTCTTCTGAGGTCAGATTTCTTGGCTCAGAACATGCCAGGTAACACATCAGGGACAGACCACATGGGAAACAGTTTTTTCTGTGCTCAGAAATATCAAAAGTGCAGGTGTTTTACTTGGAATAGCTGCAATTCCATCTCAAGAGAGAAGATTTTCCTCACCTTAATACCCCATGAAGGCTGACTACAGTTTTCTTTCTGAAGCATTGCTTTTATTCCTTCAACTTGCACATACAACACCAAGCTAGTTCAGTAATATCCTGTGTAACTCAAGGATTTCCTAGTGAGTGCCAGAGACTCTCATGATGGGAACCTTTGCTGCAGGACTTTGTATATGGCACTACACACTTGGCTGCAAGATGTAGCATGTCCACCTTCCAGTTCATTGTTGAGTTTGTCCACTGTTAAAAAATCTGGACTAGGAGTCCACTGGGCTCATGAAACATCAGCAACTACCATAAGAAACCAAAATCTGTTTGGTCTGCACAACACACCATCCTCTGAAACTAGACATTTGGACTAACAGAAATATACTCCTGTTTAGAAACACCTACAATACCTATTACAGGCTTTAAACTCTAGCCTCTCTTTTCAGGTTTTCCTCATTGCAGAGCATTTCCCCTCCACGACCATCTTTAGTTTTCTTTATGAAATGAGTATACTACCCACATCATAAAGATCTGGCTATGCTATCTGAGGTTAGGAGAGTTCACTCAGTTCTTACCTTCAAAATCCATGAAGAGCTTTGCTTTGAAAACACCCAACTCTAAAACCACAGGGAGTTCAGTTACTGTTCATGGGCTTGCTCAGATGGAGCAGCCCCCTGGCTTTATGAACACAAGGTTCGCTGCCTGTCTCATAAAATCTGCAGCAAGAGAGAGTTTGCATTCTGAAGAAGAACCCCACACAATATTTTTGGAGCAAGTAAAAGATTTTTGCTCTGTTTCTACAGGACATTCACAATGTTTTCTTTAAGCAAGTGTGACTCCACTTTGTATCAGGTTTTAACCATATTTTTGTGGTAGTATGGTGTTCATTCTGTATTTAGTTTACAACCTCATCAAGATTTCCTTATCACTGATGTACTTCTCTCAGCAGTATGTTTTCACACTGGCTTCTGTTGCCCTCAGGTTTTACAGGTAAAATCCATGTACATATTTTATAATTGCATACACATAATTTTTTCAAATTTCTTGGCAGCAAACACAGTCCAGATGACTCCAAGGCTGGTGCACAGAATCCTGCTAAGAAGCAGAGGAAAAAAAATCTAATCTCAAGCTTTTCTGTATAGTGGTAAATCTAGGATGAGGTGTTTCCTCTCCCTCTTTCAGGCATCGTTCACGTAGTATCAGGCTTTTCCTTGTAATTCCTTTTTTCATCCTGAATGGTTTCTTACTCCTGAGCTAGTCCTATTGGCTTAGCTTGTACTCCAAACAGGGTAAGGGCTTTGTCAGGGAGGATCAGATTGCAAAGTCAGGGCCTAGGATTATAAAATCTTCCTTGTCTGGCATTCCAGTGTAAAGTACTGCGAGCACTTACCCTGCTCTGGGATGGATGGCCGGCGTAACGATATCGGTGTCGGAAACACTTCATAGCGCTTTTCAACAGTGTGCCAGGCAAGAAAGGTTTCCAATCTCTGGCCCTCACCCTGCAATCCAATCCCCACAAATAAACCCTCACCCCTGTACAAAGTATTATTGAAGTTAATGGGGCTCTAAACAGATACAGACTCTTTCCTGAGTGGCACAAAGAGAAAGACTGTGAGTTTAAGGCACAAAGGGGCTAAAACTTCACAAAGCCCTATGCAAGTACCTTTATTTTTGAGCCAGAGAACTTTCAAAGCAAATGAGCTGGTCATAAGGGGTTTGAAAGTGATAATAGAGAGAAATTGGAAGGTTAAATGGTTGGTCTCCACAGATTATTTGCATTCTTTCCCACCATGGTCAAACACTCACTCTGTTCTTTGCTCCACTCCTAAGACTGAAGCTCCACATACATCCCAGATCTGACCTGCAGAGTAGTGGGATGATGAAAACTGCACCCATCCTTTAAGCTCCAGTCTAATGGAGAGCTTGTTTCCATGTTACTTTGAGCATGTGAATCTGTGCAATTGTCCTTATTAAATCTGCCTGAGTGTCTGCAATTACTCACACTTAAGAGTTTTGCTGGATGAGGACTCTTTGTTTCTGGAAGGCAGAGGAGATGCAGGCCTAGAAACACCAACCAGTACGAGTCCACCTGTCATTTGTCTCACTTTTATAACTTTGAAACTCTTCCTTCACTTTGGTAATAATGTAAAGTATCAACTAAAAATTGCAATGCATGCATTTCATTTGAGTTTTATTGCCTTAACAGACAGCATTAGATTACAAAAGAGGACATTTTTCTTCTCAGTTTTAGCTTATTCTTATGATTTATGATTAGATACAGCAAGAGTTCATAAACTTCCCTGACCTGCTGACAGTTTTTACAGGCTCCTTGATTTATTTCCATCTCAAACTTAACAGCTTTCATGTGACTGATATTCCTAGAGTCCTGGCATGGCTGCAGCACAGCCTGCAAGAGCTCCTCTAATCTCCATGTTACTAATTTAAATGAAGTCTTGGTCTGTTGTTTAAAAAAGGCATTCGTCATCTCACGGAGGTTTACAGATCCTCTTGTAATGTAATGTCAGACACTTCTGAGATATGAGTTTTATAAAGCCTCCCGATATTGAGTGTTGTAAGACACACCAAGGTCACTTCAATGTGCCAAAAAAAAAAAATTTGCTAAACAAGAGAAGAGGAATTCCTAAGAAACTGCATTGTACTGGGGACATTTAGAAATGATTTATACCATCTGTGAGTACATTTCAAAGATAAATCTGGTATTGGGGAGAAAAGCAGGGGGAGGATAAATTTGAATCCAGAAAAATCCACAGACACTCAGCCAACAGCTATGAGTTCCTGATAAAAAACAACTCACAGAGCAATATTCTCACAGTCATAGAGGTTGCAGCATCAACAGTTTCCCAGTGTGCTCCGAAGCTACTGTGCTAACTAAGGCTGCTCTTTCAGCAAAGATGCAGCTGGCATTCTGTTTTCATTGTACACTTTCCAAACAACAAAAAAAAAGATACATTTTGGAATAACAAAGACCTAACTAGTAAGAGAGAGAAGAGGGAACGAGAGCGAGAGCGCCATAAGAAAAGTGGGTGTCTCTCCAAGCTCACACATTACCCAGCTGAAGACAGACAGATATCATCATTATTTTTGTCTCCAGAACATTTAGAAAGTGGCAAAAGGTGAGATGGGAAGGTGCATGAAGGCAGAAGGAACCTGAATGGAAAACATCAGGTAGGTTTTCTTTGATACCAATGGGTACAGTAGAGAGAGAACCAGACCCATAAATATCCATGGGGCTTTGGAGGTTCTCCAGTGGGTATGCTCAGACATTTGAGGTCAGCCGTGATCAAGCCCTAGTGTGACAGAAAATTGCTTTTGTAATATTTGTAGATCAGTTAAGAAATGACAAGCAACACTAGGTTATGACACACTGGAGATATAAATACAGGTTGCCCAGATCATATGATTGATTGAACCCTTTTATTTTTGCTGAAGAAATTTAGCTAGTGTTGCTGGCAACACACACAGAGCACTAAATAAATGTTACATACAGTAGCTTGTCAGAATTTATAAAAGAGCAATCGACATTTGCTTTACTGTCAAAACATCAGCCTACGAGTTTCCTCTCTTTGGAAGGAGAATATGGGAAATGAAAGAAAGCTGTAACAGGGTATTACCTTCCAATCACAAATGCCATAGGTAAGCCTGCACCAGAAATGAGAGCTGCTCTCCTGCAGTGAGCTCTGCCTGTCCTCTAACCAAAAAAGCTGCTTGTGAGCCTCATTGCTACAACCCACCAGCAGCAGTTGCTCTATAGCTCAGAATATAGAGAAAAATGTGGATTTATCACAGGGCTTCCTATTCCACAGTCCAAACACTGATACTTTCACTGCAGATAGATGTGGAAAAACAGTGCTGTACAGTGCCTGCAGTTATATTGCAGTGAAGTGGATTATTAAGAGCACAACGAGATTTTATGCCTAATTTCAGAGTTTGCACGTGTATGGGAATTAAAGTCCACAGATCTCATTCACAATTACACTGAATAAATCCTAATATTTCTTTCTACTCTTCAAACAACATAAAAGAGCCATGTTGCACATGAAATAAAAACTCCCAGCAGTTTATCTTTCTAGGATTACGTAGTGTTTTCAATGTAAAAATCACATCCCCTCTTGGGCAAAGGTTCATTTGACAGACCAGATCTATTGGATCAAAACAAAGACTGCAGTAAATCAGCTTTGTGGAGCAATGCTGATTTTCCCTATCTGGACTGTATCTCAAGAACCACCTTTCAAGCATTTGTGTAGGAGGAAAAGTTGGTTATTAGTATTACCCTGGGAGATGAGTATTATTCCCCAGGGAGTAAAAAAAAGAAAAAAAGCCCAGCATCCCATGACCTACCTCTTCTCACTCTGATAAGGGCACAGAACATGTGTGTGCACAGACAAATTGTCAGCAAGACTACTCTGCTGTATTTAAAGACATTGCACTAATTAACACATTTCTAAAGAAGTGTTTGTGTATCTATCTGTATATTTGCCCTTTCTTACAGGATCTCTCACAAGGAAACCCTCACTCTGCCTGAGGGATAAACCCACCTGCATCAAGCCTCTGGAGAGCAGGGAGTTCAGTGGCACTCAGGAGCCCACAGCTGCAACTTGTAAACCACCTGAAGGTGTAACTTTTTGGACAGACATCCATTTCCTCACCTCTTCCCATGGGCTTGCCCAGGGACAACAGACTTGGGCAACAGGTCAAGGACGACCACTTTTTCATCCCTCATTTCTGTTCTAACTTTTTCTCAGTTCTGCCTGTTGTGAAATGAGTCATATCTGCATTTTTGGTCATGTAGAGCAAATGCTGTCTCTGGCAAGAGATGTGCCCTCCTACTGAAAGATTTGAGGTCTTAAAATCAGTAGCATAGTCCACTTTACCTGTGTTAACCCTCTTTTCTATGCTTTTCATTCCTTCTTAGAGGTAAAGGAGACCTGACAATAACCTAATACTTTACTGAGGACACTTATTAATGTCTCTCTTTTTAACTGTGGAAACAGCAACAATCACAATGCCTGTGTTTTAGTGGAAACTTTCCTTTATGTTATTTGTTTCTAACTACAAGGTTAAAAAAGGGTAAAAGTTCAAGTACATTCCAGGCCAGACAGAGCAACTCGGGACTAGACAAATCCTTTCAAACACTCTGAGTCACATTGTCAGCAGCTTCTACATATTTCAGTAAGGCAAAATGTATCTGTCTCTGGGGCAGTGCATAATGTTGTTCAGTCCTTCCTCTACTGGATGGAGTGAGCATGTCAGTCTGCCTGTAATTTCTTCTATCATGGTAAGAGCTGGTACCCAGATTTCATATCCTTCTAATGCTAAAGGTCAACAGATTGGTGGTAAGAGGCAAAGCTTGAAATAGAGCTAAAAAGGTAACAAAAGAGGGAGAAGAGAGAAAAGAAAGAATTTCAATATCATACACTAAATGCCCAGATGTTAATAAAAAAATCCTCAGTGGTTACCTGACAGGGTTTCACAGAAGGAAAGCCAGGAAAAAAAAAAAGATCTATCCATTGTGCAGCATTTTTCTTTCTAACTCAATTGTATCCTTTATACCAGACTTTCATCTTCCCAAAGCTAACTCAGGGCATATTTACAATAAAAACAGAAGCTGCATTTGTTACAATTTGTTGAGACGGCAGATTTCCAATTAAAGGTGGCAATATTCTTTCTGTCTGTACAGGTCTTTACTTGGCTACTGTTGCAAACTAACTGACCCTTTAGAATAGCCTCAAAAAAATCACAAACACTGGTCTCCTTGAGAACCCATGAAGGATGAAAGAGGAGAATTCTTGCTTTGTTGTCTAAGGTTTACTCAGTAAAAGGTAGAGAATGTGAGACTTCACTAGTTGTATACTGATTGTATGGCTTTATTTCCTAGAACAAAGACGTTGTTCCTTCAAAGAACACTACTAGTAGCACAGGAAAATAATTTTAATATTTGACATCCGTAATATTTAACTGCGCAACTGGGTTTTGTTCAAGTGAAAAGAATTTATCCATGCCAATTAAATAATTCACTGCATAGTTCAAAATACCCTGATAAGAGATACACCACAAACCATACTGCTTTTCCTGCTTTAATTATGAATTTGTAGTTGAAGCACATGGCAGGGTTTCAGGGCTGGGCTCCACTTCCCGCTCTGTGATGGGTTACTGGGGGCAGCTTCCTTCATCTCAGCCTTCCTGAGCCACATCCTTGCTGGTGTAAATCAGTGAAATCAGTAGAGGTCCCCCAACTGGAAAGGCACTCTGCTGATTTACACCAGCTGTTAACTTGACCTCTTGACCAAGAGAAAAAATGGGAATGGAAATGCATTTTCTGTGTCAGAAGAGTTGCTTGTTGGTGTTGGTTAAGGCATTTAAGAAGTTTCATTCTTCTTAACAAAAGAGACAAATATCTAACTTCAAAACCAGTAACGCAAAGAGGATTCAGATGAGTATTTCAGAGCCTTTAGAATGACTAAATTGTGTACTACATTTACTTGATGAACAACATACAGAAGAATATTCCAGGAACAGGGTATGAAATCACACTGTAGAATTTTCTTTCCGTTTTCTTCCTTATATTTGGTTGAATATTTTCACTCTTTTGGATCAACAGAAATAAAAATACCCTGATCAGCTGTGGAAAAAAATATCCTGCTGCTCTTGCTGTGGCTGCTCCTATTCATCAAGTGTTTTAACTAACACAGGGAAAATGGCTATTTCTTACGGATGGGACTGTAGTATGAGTAAGTGAACTTCAAAGATGCCGGGCCAGATTGGATAGCAAACATCAAAAGCTTTTGACTCGTGCTGAGTAAACTTTGTATTCTGACACACAAGTTCTTATCTGTTCTGTTCCAGACTTGAGAGAGAGAGGGGCTGAATCTAACCAAATCACATTGTTTTTCCTTGCAGCTGCCAACTTGGAAAAATATCAGGGCACAAAGGAACCATTAAAAACAAAACAAAAAAAGGCATGTTTTTGTTAGTTCCTAGGCAACACAATATTGCCAAGATGGTGGCTCCTATGAAAATTAGAAAATATTAGTTACACATCACACTGTTATTTATTTATACTGCTCTGTGAAGCATTATTTTTTTCCTTCTTGCAAACTGACAGATATTATGGAAAATCTGTTCTTTGGAGCAGGGTGTTTACACGACAACTGTTATGTATGTTTTGTCAGCAGCTCTTTCCATTTGTTAATTCCCATTTCTATTTTAACATTTATTTTGCTAGTTACGGAAAAGAAACCCAGAACAACAGAGTAGGAAAGAGAGGGAGGGAGAGAAAGAGGGAAAGAGAAGAAAGAAGAGAGAGAAGAGAGAAGAGAGAAAAAGAAAGAAAAGAAAAGAAAAGAAAAGAAAGAAAAGAAAGAAAAGAAAAATTTAAAAGTTTTTATCCACCAAAATGAATCCTTGAGATTCATTGTTGAGATTGAAGAAGTTATTTTAGAAAACTGGAAATCCTATCCCATTACTATTAATTGCAAAAATTCCACAAGAACTTTTTTAAACCTCAGCCTGCTTGCTCATAGCACTCTAGGGCAGTGTGGGACACAGGAAACGAGTGTGTTTCACTCCACCTTCTTCATTATTCAGCCACAATGCATTTACCACCTGGTCCCTCCTACTCATGACAAAGCCCTGCTTACACTGATGATGTTCCATGATGGTGAGGGATTGAAATTACAGTAAGGTGACAAGGAAGTGTAATATCTACTGGGAAATGTAATTGCAGCAGCTGCCTTGGAATCAAGTGGCAGACCCTTACATTTTGTAAAGTTTTACTCAAGAATTAAGCTTATGAGCCTAGAAGGTCTGACTGCTTACCTTAGAAGGTAGAAGTCACCTTAGAAGGTGGTGGTCACATCGTGCATCCTTTCAGCATTTTGATGGAAAGCTTAAAACACAGTTGTGAATGAACAGATTACAGTAGGGTGTCATTCCTGATTGCCACAGAGCGCTTTGTTTCCACAAACATTCCACATCAGTTGTAGCACACACAGTCCTTCCATTACAACTGAAAGGTAACCTATCACAAAGAGACAGAGAGAGAAGAGAAAATGGAAGCCTCTTTTATTTAAAAAATGTCATTTCCTGATCCACGGTTCACAGACCTTCTGAGACACTATAGTCTGCCACGCCGAGCTCCCACCTTTGATACAGACTGAGGAGTAAGTGCTCCAAGGACAAACTCCAAGCCAACACAGAAATCTGAGCATGTATGAACATAGACCCATTTGAATATGCTTCATGTGCGCTTGTTAGAATGAGCTGGGTGAATGTGGAAAGAGGCCCTTAAGGAGAAAAAGGCACCATCAGTGCATCCCAACAATGTGTAACTCAAGACCACAGGTTTTTCAAGGCAGCCACTGCAGCATCCAGAGTCAGACCTCTCCCAAGACATCCTTCCAGAGCTTACCATGAATCTTCCAGTAGCACTCATGGCTCAGGCAACACTGCATGGGGTGGGTACCAACCAGAACACTGCTTCACTAAAGTCAGCATGGGGAGTACAGCCTTTTTTACTGACACTACTGCTGTACTGCATGCAGCCCTTGGAATGGTCTTGTCTCCAAAGTTATAAGGCTTATTCAACAGAAATATTTAAAAACCTGGGTTTTGAAAGTGCATATGGCTTTGAGGAAGGACATAAGAACAAATGGCTCATCCATAATCAGGGTTTGACATGAGGAGATGTGTTGCAGTACATCTCAGCTTGCTGTAAATTCACTTCCAATGTACTCCTGTCTTTTGCTTTATGTCCTGAAACAGGCACGCTTGGGATGATTGAATGAATTTAATCAAACAATCTGAAGAATTTTAGATTTCATTCGGCTTTAGGGTAACTCTAAACCTCAGTGTCAGACTGGAATTTTGATGACCAACATGAACAGGTTACCACAAGGCTCTTAAACAACTAGGATATGGTTTCATGTGGACTTTCAAAAGCTACCTCCAAAACTACTACAAAACTGTTTTCAACACTTACTAGCTTGCTCCACAGAGGGCTTCTTTTGGCTTCAGTACAACTCAAGTATTTGAGAAGACCTGAGTCTGTTTCACTCACCTAAATCAGATTTTCTGTGGTATTACTTTTAGGCTATGTGGATATTCCAAGACAAAATACAGGATTCCTACAGAAATGCTGTAGGAGTGTGAGAAATACTTGCTTTAAGAGAAAATCTGGGGAGCTGTTGTCTTAGACAACAAGTATTAACCACATATTTAATGTTCTTTCACATTTACCTATAATCAGTAAATTTGAACACATTTTAAGACTTCACTGCTCTTGTGGTAAACATAACTCATATCTAGTTGAATGATGAATTTGCAAACACCCAAAATGACCTGAAATGAACAAACAATCATTTTTCCTGCAGAGTTTGCACAGATATATGCTTTATGGAACTCTTAGTAAGGTAAAAATCATCAGGAGAGAATAAATATTTAACCTTGGCTGCAATGGGAGAGTATATTAACAGACCTCTGCAGTTCTGGATTTTTGCTGGAATTCTAAGCAGAAATGGCAAGAAAACACAAAGAAAATTGGTTTCAAACTATGCATAGATTAACTACAATGCCATTAAGACATGCTATGAATCACTCGTTACATATCAGTTTTATTCAACAGAAATATTCAACACAATATAAATTTGGATTTTCCAGCATATACTAAGCAAAGGTCTCCGTGCACCTTAATTTATGTATAAATCTAATCTCAGTTTGCTATAAGGCTTGCTGTGAAATAGCCATGAGCCCCATATGGCAAGTGAGGAACTGGAACATGCAAGGACAGCCACACCAGGTAACATTTCAAAGAAATTTATGTCAGAGCTATGATTTAACCCAAGTTCGTTAATCCCCAGCCCATCCCTGAAACGCAGCTTGGAAGTTTATCTCCACTGAACCAGTGGGGTTTTTTCTGATTCTTTTCACTGTATATCTCAGTTTGGAACAAAATAAAATAACAAGCAACCAGGAATAAGATAACTCTTATTCCTTGACTGGTATAGGCACCTGCTACGAGTTGGGCACTTCCAGGTGTCCCATGCACTCGGCATTGCCTTCCTGAAACCTTGCCCCACGCATTTTTGAAGTGCCTGTGGAGAAATACAACCAGTCAATGCAAAGGAAATTACTACCTAAAACACAAAAAACAAAGTTCTTTGAAGCTGGCTGGCTGACCAAAACCATTTTTGTTATCCTGGATCCCAAAAGCCAGCGGCACCTGAAGATAGACCCAGAAGGCTCTGCTGCTTAGGTCAGGCTTTGCCACCCTTGAGCTTGAACAAGAACTTTGTTCCTTGTTTTTTAATATAATAAGGGTTTTCCTTGGGTAAGGAGCTGCCTTTTTTTTGTTGTTGTTGTTGGTTTAGTGGGGTTTTTTTGTTTTTTGCTTTTGTTTTTGTTTAAGAAGCAGCCTGTAGGACACAGAATACAAGGATATCAGTTTTGACACTACTGTTCACGTGGTATATATCTACCATGTTCTGTAAGGACTTTGGGAAAGAACTATGACCTAAACCAACTTGACCCAAGCCATTACGTGCTGTTCTCTCACTTGAAGGTCTGGCAGTCCTGTAAGATGTGGCATTAGTCCTGCCAGTACCCACCCAGCCAGGTGAGGCTCCCTATTTTGAGAAGCACAGGCACCCAGATGTCCCAGACTCCTTAGACAAGCAGAGCCACTGTTGCATGAGTTCAAACCCAGCTAATGTTTGCAGCATCTTTGCAAGCAAAGGACACTTGTCTCAAACCTGGGCTTACATGTTTTTATCTCTATGCTGACTGTGCCTACAAACAACTGGGTGCTCAGGTGCTGCTTGGTGAGCAGGGGGGTGTGAGAGACGATGCACACAGGCACTGGCATGTGCAAATGTGGCCTCTTGTGAACTCTCAGTACTGTTTCATTACCTGAATTCTTTTAATTAACAAACATCTGCCAGCTCCTGCACTCTGTCAGAATATACCACTGTTGTTCCCTTTGTAGTGCCTTTCATAACAAATGTAAATAGGCGGAAGAAAAACCGTGCTGTTATCATCTTTTGATTTTATGAGTAGCTGGGACTGTTTAAACTATAGATTAACTTTTACAGGCCCATCTCTCTCCCCAGCTTCCCCCACCATGTGTGAATAGCCAACTTTCCTGTGTGGGTGTGTCAGGTAAAGATCATTTTAGTAGATGTTTGAAAGGGAGGGAGCCTTGTTTCACAGAAACTAAAATCATAATGCTCATTTCATCTCCCTCTATGTGCTTTGTCACTTCTCCCCACAGCTCTCAAACGAGCCTAGATTCTTTGGGCCAACATCCCAGTAATGTGATGGGTCTCCTTCTGTGTGCTACCATGATTGCACTGCTGGGGAATCCTCTGGGAAATTCAAGAAAATGTGTATTTTCTTGCTTTTTGCGCGTCAATGCTTTTTACAAAGCCACACTTCTTATGGCACACGGCTCCAGGTCTCTGACAAAGTGCAGACAGACTGTGCCTCTGTTGTCCAGCCCAAATGGGAATTGCACGTCCGCCCCACGGCGAGTTACCTGGGAACGGTGAAGAGAGCGTGCAGCAGCAATTCTTCCATCTGAGTGGGGCTGTGGGAGCACTGCACGTACAGGTCTGCAAGGTGGACACCTGCACAGCCAAGCACATCACAGATTGGGTACAGCCTGGGTGTTCTGCTTCTACAGCCTCACACAGAATGCTTTATGAAGATACATCAGTCTCCCACCTCAACTAAGATGCTTTTGTTTCCACTCAGCCTGAAAATCTGGTGTGGTTGAAAAAAGTGGAGAGAAATACCATACATTCTCTGACTGCTTGTACTTTTCTTGCATTTTAATCTATTTGAATTGTCTTCATTTTAAGATTGCCCAAAGAACTAAATATAAAGACATAGAGGAGCTATTCTGTGTAAGAGACCTTCTGCAGTTGTCCTCTAACACTTCTTTACAAAATAAGCAGAGCATGTACTTCCAGGATTTCACTTCAGGTGATGCAAGCCAGCAACAAGAAATAAGAGTAAAATATACAGAGTTTGAAGCGTCCCAGTGACTCAAAGTCCTAGTCCCCTGCTTCTTTTCCCACATAATCTTTCCCCTTTAAATACATCTCCTTTCTCTTGGAACATTATTTCAACTTAATCTACAACCTTTGCTTTCTGGTTCTGAATGATTCTTACCTCCAAAATCCCTTTATGCAACCAATTCTTCCCCTCAGCAATGAAAGGAGCCTTAAAACTTAGAAGCCCATCTCTGCTTGCTAACCCCCTTTTTTCCCCCCATTATGCTGCTCTTTCAGCTCCAGTCAGTTCTGCCATTTCCATGATCAGTTCCCAAGAGGACCTCAAATGAGGTCCCAGGTGAGACATAGTCTATTCTTTCCCTGGTCACATCATAATAAGTTTCATGTACTTCTCGGGGCTTTGAAGGTTGAAAGAATTTTCTATTACTCATTAAAAGTGAAGTCAGTGGCTGATGTGGCTGAGCTAGGCTTGGAAAAAGAACCTAGGTGTGCTGGAGGCAGACCGAAGGAGGGGCTTGAACAAACATTCCTTAGTTCAGGAAAAGATAGAGACAGTCCCACCAAAAATACAGAAGCAAATTTCATTTTGCCCACAAATTTCCTACAATCTAATTTTTTTTTTCAAGATATTAGCAGTATCTTCTCTGAGCTTGGATTAACTATCAACATAAGCACTTGTGAAGAAAAGTCAGTCCACGGATACTACAGAGAGATGGTTTTTTCTACATCAACCTTTTCTAAAGTGCTTGTAGCCACACAGAACATCTAAAGTGTTTGAAATTGTGCAATTAGAACAAGTTGTCAGGGACACAAAAAGCTTTTCAGAAGAGCACAGAAGCTGCCTGTATGTTATCTACCAGTGTCATATACCTTCAGCCTAGGAATCATCAGAGCCTAGGCAGCAGGATATGAAATAAAAATCTTCTACGCCAACCCTATTTCAGCAAGCTGCGATTTTTTTTCTCTAATAAACCCTCTTCCCTGCAGCTTTTCCTTCTGTCTCTAAGTTCTTAGTTTTTTTGTTCTCTGCCCTCTGTACTTTTTCTCTTTTTCCCCCATTTCTTTGTCTTGTCCCTCCTCTCCCCTTATTTCTTTTCCCCTTTCTTTCTCTGCTCCTCACCAGCATACATTCTCTCCATATCTCAGTCCCTCCTCAATCCCAGTTCTTTGATTTATTTTTTCTTTCTTGCCTCTTCCCTATTCTTCTCTCTCTCTCTTTTCCTCTTTGACCTGAATTAGATTGTTGCAATTGTCTGTGCCAAGTCAAGAAACCCTAATTTCTAGCCTCATTTCAGTATACAAACCTCCTTCCTATTACAGAATCCTTTTGACATTTATAATTCAAATTTTTAAGGAAAAAGATAAGACAAAAAGTTCTCCTGAATAAATATTCTCAGAGATTCAGCACTTGGATCTAGAGTTTTGGTCCCATGCCCTGTGAACACTGTGTCCAGTTGTGAGAGTCAGATGAATTTTCCCGGATTTTGGCAAAGGTTGGCAGCTGGCAAAGCCTCATGAATGGCAGACTTCTGGTTCTGGATTTTATACACTGGCTTTGTTCTGAATCAAAACAAGATATTCAAAATTTGAAACACTAAAAAAAAAAAAATTACTTTGAGTCATGACATTTAGAGTATATAACATCAAAAAAAAGATTTTGAAATAGAATTGGAAATTAATCCTTCCTTTCTAAATGCTGAGATGGGATGTCCTCCCTAGACTTTCATCTGCACAAAATTTTCCTTAATTGCAGAGGATTTTTCAAACTGCTCAGAAAAGGCAGGAAGAAACCATTGTAGTTTGAAGATCCTTGAGGAATGGTGCTGTGATTTCAAATGCCTTGCCTTTGTATGGTCGCTGGGTACTCACTGCTGTTCTACAGTACATCATGACAAACAGGATCAAATTAAATTAAGTTAGCTAATGTGACCTCTACTAGCACCACAGTTATGGTAAAATTATGATCCCCGTGAACCAAAGGAAACAGGGAGATAGTTTGCCCAAAACAAGGCCTCCTGTGTCTTGTCTTCATAGTTTAAAAGTAATATAGGTTTGGCTGCAACAGCTGGAGTCACTGGGTTCATTTCTACAGGGTATGAGCTGTTGAGGAGGAATAGTTCTGTCCTGTGCCCTCACTGTCCCTAGCCAGCCTGAACACCACAGACCAGATTTCAGCTAGCCCTTGCAGCCAGCAGGACCTGTGCACAAGCAAGCTAAGCTGCTCATTCACACATTTCATCCCCTTCTGACCAAACAGCCCTGCACAACCACTGCTGAGCCGTCTCTTATGTGACAGGAGCCCTGGGACATGAAGGGTAGTGCCAGTAGCAGGAAGTGTCCTGTGTGAAACCTGGGCCACACTGAGTTTGTTACACTCAGCACAGCTTCTTGTTAATGGACAGCTGAAAGGACCGAGCTGCCACATGGACATCTGAGGTTAACATTTGCTTTCAGCCCATTTGAATCTAGGAGACCCATCCAACAAGCTATGGCACATCCTCTTCCACAGCCAGGACACGTGTTCCCTGTCACACAGCCCTGTCTGAGCAGCAAATGGCCATTTGAATTTACAGACCAACCCCTGCCCACAGTGGGCAGAGGGACTGAGGCATCTACACATACTTGTGAGACTCGGACTTCTGCAGCAGCCTGGCATCACTCCCTTGTCTTTAGGACATGTGGACAGAGAGCCAGGGGCAGGCTGAAGTGAATACTGCTGTGGGTAGCAAAACACCTGTATGTGTCCAGCAGCACTGATCATTACATCCACCCAAAGTAAGCAAGGCCTCTAAGACCCTCAAAACCCAGTGACCCCTCTCTGCTATAAGATTCTTTCTTCCTTCTCCCACAGCTCATCAGTAAGTGGCTCTGTTAATTCCTTGAATTTTGAAATGTACTATGATGGTCCTTTAGATTAAATTTTTGTAGATCAGGAAAGAGAAGCAGCACAGATAATTCAACAGACAACTCTCATAGAATCCACTGAAGACAGGCTGGAAAGAAAATACAGATAGGAGTGGAAAAAAGATGGAAGCTGGCATGACAGAGGCAAACAGGAGAGTAGATGGAGAGGCAATACAGAATGATTTGGTTTACAGAAGCTGTGGAATTTGGTCCTTACTAACTGGACAGGCCTTAGACCATGGCCAATTCATTCCTACAAACCCCCTCATGTACCCCCTTGTGCATCACTGGCAGAAGAAACAAACAGCTCAGAAAGCACCACAGACACACAAAGCTTGGTGATTGATTTAGATACATCATCCTCATAATGTCTTACAGATCAGAGTATTTCTCATTTAATTTGTTCACTAATCAGACATGCCAAAGAAGCAAGTGTCTTGACTAAAGATGAGTGAGCAAAACCAGGGAGTGAAGTGGCCCTCCGGATTTCCAGCCCACGGCTTAGGCAGCAGAGAGAACCAGCTTGAATACAGATATTGGAAATGCTGCTAAGGGATGAGATGACACCATTTGAGAAGGTTTTTCCCTAATTTGCATAATAATAAATACATGTATACGTGGAATTAACTGGCAGGTATTTTTTTCCATCTGTTTGTTTTAATTATTTCAAGCAGTAGTGTTTGTAAATGCGATCGACACTAAACCTTTATTTAGACTGTGCTTTGAATAAGTGTATCCACATTAAAATTAGTAACCATAACCCATAAATCACAGGTTGGGTTTGGTTATGAATGTTACAACTGCTATATTAAGCTTCCAAACAGAATGAATTTCTTGCTCTAGAAGACCTTGAGAAGTTGTGCATTTCTAATGCAGAATGAGATCCACAACCCGTATCAGCTGTTCACAACAGCTTTAATTTCTGAGAATTGGATTTTCTCGTTGAGGCCAGTTTAAGTGCATGCTGAGAGACAGAACGTAAGTTACATTCCCAAAACTGCATATGTGAACTCTGCCACGATGGGGGAGATTTTCAGTACAACTGAAAATTTGGCATCTCACGCCTTTCAACTGTCACTGAGAGTTGGATGCCTTTCTTGTTGTTGTTCTTTGTGCGTCCAAAAAAAGCTTATATGCAATTATGTATTCTTATGGAAAGGACAGAGCTTGGTTTCTAAATACCTTCTAACTCATACACTATCAAAAATCCAAAGGATACCAATTATTCCAGAGGGAGCTCAGTTTATTACTCTTTTATGCTGTGATTTTACTTCAGATCAAGACCAAGTATCAAGATTACGTTCTCCTAGGACCATGGTTTTCCATATTGATCCTGCCTTTGTTATCTCAATGGCTTATTTCTTAGGCAGAAAGATATGACTGGGCATATGTCACTGTGGAATACAGGAAGATTCACTGAGATTCATGCAAAAGCAAAGGACAAGGATTAACCAATCCAGATGTCTGAAAGACAGGGCTAAAGTTAACCAAGAAGCACATTACTGTGATTCCATCAGAATGTTCTTTTATTTATTTAACTTTCCCATTTTCATTTTTTATTTGGGTAAGATAATTGCCTATGATAAGCTCTCTCTGTGTAGGTGGCAAGCATGCAGAAAGCCAGCCTTTAGACTGAAATATTTACACTAAGCCTAAGCATTAATGATATGTAATGGCCAGACCATATTTGCATATTGAAATGATCTCAATTAAAATCCTTTATCAGATGATTTCAAAGACAGAAACTCTCAAACTGCAATATATTTTTCCATGAAACACAGCCTATTAGAGATTTAATGTGTTTATCTGCATTTCTAGAGATAATAATTTTAGTTTAATTTCATAAGTAATAAAACACATACTTCTTTCCTTAGGCTCCGAACCACAAAATTCTTTTATCTTTCTTTATAATGCACTTACTGAGCCCTGAACTTCTTTGAAGGACAAAAACATAAAATAGTCAACAGAACTTGAATTAAATAATGCCTTGGCCTTCGATATTTTTTCTCATCCCAAGATTCTAAGTACATTACAAAGATTTACAATGTCTAAAAGAGATAAGAGAGGGTTCTCTTCACCACCACTGGAAGACAATCTACTCTGAGTAAGCACACAAAAACTTTTTAAGTCATTCTAAGGCATAATTCAAGTGAAGAGTCTTTGCAAGAAGCAATAAAGTAACCTACATAAAGAGGGTAAAATGCTAAAAAAAAGGGGGGAAAGATAATTCAACAATTTCTTGATAGATTTCCATTCATTGAAGTAGTCTCCAGCCACATGTAAATTGAAAATTTTATGTTTGAAAAGGCTATCTGCAGCTTGAAAAGGGAGAATTCTGATAGCCTTTTCAAGGGATTCCAGTTACTTTCACAATATTTTAAAAGATCTGTTTGTTAAAATAAAGACAGTAGCTGGGAAACACAACATTTCACTTAACATATTAGAGTGAAATATAACAGATACAAACCATTGGAAAGCTGGGTTCCGATAATAGATTATTTTTTTTCTTGTAGCTGGGATCTGTCATTGAAAACCTGTGTGGCAACTATTTTCTTGATATTTGATTCTTTATTGTTTTCTAAACCATGTGAGTCATTATTAGCGAGGTCCAGGACAAGAATTGTGCCTTCACAAAAGTAACCTTAAGTTCCGAAGACACCAAGATTTCAGCACAGAGATTTTTCATACAGAATTTCTGATGGGAACTAGTGCCACCTGCAAATTCAGACACCCAGCAAGAGGGAAGGAATGATACAGTACCATGATTTGAGCGACCTACCAACCCTTGTAAATAAAATTTGCCAAAGAGGAGGGCTTATTTCCTCAAATCTAGTACTATATTTTCTCATGCTGTAAGGAGGGACAACCCTGGAGTCACCTATTAGGGATAAACTCCCTCAAATTACCTGACATATATCATAAGATGCGGTGTACACAGGGAAACAGCTGCCACATATCAGCTGCTCTGGGGTAATTACCGGTGTATATTCTCACGGTAACGGGGAGGGCACTTCCTCATCTTTCACTTCAGAGTAAACCCCCTTGCATTCATGACAGGGTGAGAGAAGAGACAGCCTAGTTACCACACAGCCACTGATTTACAGCACCTTACTCCCTTGTGTATGCACTCGTGCTCCTCAGCAAACCCAAACAAGTCAGATTCGCTCGCCTTGAACTTAAAACTTAAAATGTTCATTGTTTGAAATAATATCTTACCTGTAATTCCAAGGGTCTTCCACTAAACAAGAAAATGAAAGCTATCATAATCAAAAACAAATCATTTATTTTTGCAATAAAGTGTTTGGTTTTAATTAAGAGAAGAGAGAGATGGGTTGGTAAGAATTTAAAAATAAACACAAAGCCTTAGGTTCTGCCTATACTGTGACAATAGCACTCCAGTGTCCAGGCAGTGTTCTGAGTATGAAATTTGAAGTCACACAGTCTAACAGAAAATCAAAGACTACAACACAGTGGAATCAAACTAAAAGTTATGGATGAAAATTATTGTAATATCTCTCTTGAACCACTTGTGTGGATTTATGAGATCAGCCTCAGTTTACCCATAGACAAGAGTAAGTATGACTGACATTGAAGAGTCTATAGTCTGAAGTGTCCATATCCAAAGAATTTCTTTTAACTTTAATAGCTCAAATATATGGTATACTCTATGGTATATTTAGCAACCTTATTGACTACTATTAGAGGGTAGAACTAGTATCTAGAATTTAGTATTACCAGTGCCTAGTATGAGTACCAGGCATTGATGGTACTAAATATTTGTACTAGTAGTAGCAACATTTATCTGGTGCAAACACCAGAAGACAATCAGAGTAGCCTGCAAAGCATTTGTCATCAGAATACTGCTGTGAACCTGAAATAGAGACAACAGTGTCAGTGAATTTGGGTCTGAGCACATCAGAAGACAATCAAGAGTAGCCTACAAAACATTTGTTATCATAATCCTACCATTGAAACAGAAACAGAGACACCAGCATCAGTCAGATTGGGGGGAGTGCATACACATTTCCAGTGTGCTCTTTAGAATTATTTATTCTCAGACAACCAGCATTCCATTATAGGTATTAGGCTAGCAAAAAGTCTCCATCAGCTGAGGTAGAACATCAAGTTACCACCTGTGTTTCAGGAGGTGCAACACCCTTGGGAAATAAGAGCAGAAAGAAGGGATACTGAAGAAAGAAACTCTAAGGCATTTGCAGCAGAATACCAACATCACATTTAAGTTAATGTTTCTCATTTTATTTGGAAGCTTGAGAAACATCACCATCATTCATGCTTTGCTGTAATTGGACAGAGTGATTAGAACACCTTTTTATATTAAATGCACAATTTCCTTTCAATAATATCCATGTTAAATGAGAAGAATGCCATTCAGCCAGTCAGCAATGATTTATTTTATCCATCATTTTTAAAGCTTTTTCTAATTTGTGGTTTTGTAGACAAACTGTACATGAAGACAGTCAATGTACACTGGCTTTGAAAGGAGAAGAATCAAAAGAGAAACTCTTTCAAAATGTAGAGAATCCTGTAAGGAGAATGATTGATTACTGCCAAATAAGATTTCTGAAAATTTATCATTCAAAACAAGAGGTCACAAAGACTGACATTGACAAGGGAAAGACTTCAAAAAGCAGTATGAGAAATTCAGGCAGAATATCCCTCTGCAGAGGACTGTCATTGCACAGAATAAAATGGTCTTTGTTGAAGTCAGTAATAGATGTAAATGGGGAACATCAGTTCAAGAGGGAGCTGAATGCGTTTGGAGCAGGGAGCGAATGTAGCCATGCAGTCATAAGAGATATAATTGTGCATAAGATGGTCAGCTACCATACCTGGTGATTTGTATTTTCTGCTGCCAGAGGGAAGGGTTTGATGGACCATGTGCTTTTCTCTGGGCTATTATTACTTGTGTGTCTGTAAAAAGTGCCCTCTGCTATCACAGCAGCCACAGTAATAAAATGTAAGTTAATAATATTATTTATCCTGCAACCATCACTCATGTTTACTGCTCAATCACATCTTTTTCCCTTCCCACTACACCTCCCTCCTATTTGCATTTGAAGGCTAAAATCTCAACAAAAGCTATTTAGTGTGCGGGTCTTTTTCAGCTCTCACTGCCCCAGCTCTGCCCTGTGTGCACACACACACATAGACACACGTGCTCAGATCCTGTCTCCAGATCTTTCTCTTCTTATCTCCTCCATCTGCCTAAAACTGTGTTTGAAATCACTGCACAAGAGAGGGCCATGAGTCTCTCCGTGGCTGCCTCTGAAGGGGAATGCTTTGTAGGAATGTCAGATTCCTACTCAACCAACCACTGCCAAACCAGCGAGACTCAGCTGGCAAAGCCATGACCTCTGTCAGAGCCTTAAGCCACCTTCAGCCCAGCTGCATCTAAGCTGGGATGTTCCTAATTTCTCGAAATGGAGTCACAGTGATCTGGAAAAGGGGTTTAACTGAGACACAAGCTGAAATCCATCACAGCCCAAGAAACTGGACCATCACAACTCTCACATGTGTGTCATGTTTCCTCCATCCTCCAGGGACAGGAAAGAATGGCAGAACACAAACCAGAGAAAATACTCCAGTGAGTCTGGCAGGTACACTATACACTATGATGTGCTGAACATCATAACACCATGATGGTGCTGAATTACACCACTTTCAATCCTATTTGCCGAAAAAACAGGAGAGGCGAAGAAATTTGGCAACACTACCTAAACCAGAGGATTGTCTCAAAAAAGCCCAGAAAAATGGTCTATCAGGTTTTGTGTTTAAAAAGAAAATAAACTCTCTTCTTAAGTGGGCTTTTTGCCTTTACATCATTAATCCCAACCAAAATAATAAGAATAAGAATAAGACCTTTTCCACTTCACACCATTCAGGAAACAAACCCCACAGCTTCATTTCACTCAACATCAGTACAATGGCAACATCAGTATTTACCTAAAGAAAAGACAACTGCCTCCCGTCTGGTTTTGGTGTGAAATCTGCTGGATAGATCACTGTGCTGGTTTGGAGTGGGATAGAGTTAATTTTCTTCATAGTAGCTAATATTGAGCTGTGTTTTGTATTTATGCTGAAAACAGTGTTGGTAACACAGGGATGTTTTTGTTTTTGCTGAGTAGTGTTCACACAGAGCCAAGGACTTTTCTGCCTTTCACCCCACCAGAGAGTGGGCAGAGGGTGCACAAGGAGTTGGGAAGGGACAGGGCCAGGACAGCTGACCCCAGCTGACCCAAGGGATAACCCAGACCATATGGTGTCATGTTTAGCATATAAAGCTGGGGAAGAAAGAAGGCAGCAGGGAGGCATTTGGAGCCCTGCTGTCCTGGAGATGGCTGAACACCTGCCTGCCCATGGGAAGTGGTGAATTAACTTCTTGTTTTGCTTTACCTGTAAAGTGTTTTTATCTCAACCCACAAGTTTTCTCATTTTTACTCCTCTGATTCTCTCCCTTACTCCATTGTGGAGTGGCTGTATGGAGCTTAGGTGCTGGCTGGTTAAACCACAGCAGTGCTTCATGGCAGGTTAGAACCACGTGTACCTGAGGCACTCGTTGAGGGCTGCAATCACCCTGGCTTCCTCTTGCCAATGTCTCCACAGGGGCAGAGACAGGAACCTCTAAGGAGCAATTTAAGCTAAATAAAATCTGAGTTGCTCTCTGAGATTATTGTCCTTCACTGACTAAGGAAGAAAACCAGGTGTCTGTCCCCTAAATGAATGCAGTTAATTACCTTCTCTTAGGTAGGATGCACCTGGCCCTACCTGAGAATTGCACTTCCCTGGAAGTGCTCAAGGCCAGGCTGGATGGGGCCTTGAGCAACCTGGTCTAGTGGAAGAGTTGGAACTTGATGGTCTTTGAGATCCTTTCCAACCCAAACCATTCTGTGATTTTATGATATTTGACTAGAAATGCACAAAATGGATGGAGGTGCTCTGCTTGTGAGAGCATAGGGTAGGCCAGGAAAAAAGCCATGGATGCATTGAAACACACTGATAGTACCAGCTCTCTGCATTTCTTTTGCAGCCTCTTTCCAGCAGTCATGAAGAGCTTTACAGAACCAGAAACCTTGTCTCTGTAGCAAAAAATACATTATCTAGGAATCACTTTGTCCCACTTTAGTCCACTTCTGAGCAACTTCTGACTATGCACACAAATGTGAAACCCCTTCACTCATCATTTCCCTTAACATCTCAGCTTCAGTTTGCATTGGAGGTTCATACTCCTGCACTAACTCCCATTTAAATCCCATTTTTTGCAGGATTTTGTGAGACTTCTTTTGTCCTGAAGAATTTACAGTCTCCCTAGGCAAGGAAAGATAATCCTTGCTTGTGTTCTGCAGAAGGGAAACTGAGGCCCAGGAAGTCTATATCATACTGTTTACACTCATTACTAAGACTTAAAATTGTTTCTCCACTAAAGCACAGAATTATCAAGATGCCATAAGAGAAAGAACTAGCACACACCTTTGTTTTCTGAAATGGTATTATGGGAAGAACAGTTGAGAAGGAAAAGCAGGACATCAAATATTGAAGAAATCAGTGAACTATAGAAACACCTATCATATCAGAATTTTGAAATAAAGAGTTCCTTGTGTCCTTTAAGGGAGGTTTTCTGTAGCAATGGGAACTATTCTCTCCCTTAAGAATCCCATGCAAAAATAAACTTCCTTTAAGAGATTCCAAATGGCTTTGCCCATGAGAAGATAAGGGCTCTTCACTTCCACCTTATTAAAAGAAAAAATATTTTTTGTCAATCCTTTAACCTTTCATTAATCTGTAATTAGTTAAAATGCGGGAATTCATCTTCAGTAATATCATGCTCTTCTTTAGGCCTAATTATTCCCCTCTCCCACTCTTCCTCTTAGACCAAGATTCACTTTATCCGTTCAACAGAGAGGGCTGAATCCAAACCCCAATTCCAAACACATTTGGCAACTAAGGAAATTCCAGTCAGTGCCAACTTTAAAGGCTGATTCTGAAAAACATTAAGCAGTCTTACAGCAGCCATAGAATACAAGGTCCTTTTGAAAAAAAAAATCCCTTTCCCTTCATCTGTGCTTATTAGAGCTCTAGAGACTTTCAAATGAAAGTATTACTGCACCTGCAGCTTTTCAGAGAAACACACCCTTCTTCACACTGCTATGAAAACCAGGCCAACAACAAAAAAGAAGTAAAATTTCGTCTTGAAAACAATGAGGCTTCAGGTGTGAGGAAGGTCATAATCCAAAGACAGTACAGTTCACAAATGAAAATGGGGACAGAACTCAGCCTGAGTTCTTTATGGTGATGGCAGATGAGGGCTGGCTTTAAATTCCTAGGTAGAAGTTTGAAAAAAAACCAAACCCAATGTCTTTTTATTCATAAACTAAGTAAATTTGCCCTGGAAAGCACAGAGATGCAAACGTAGAGAGCTGCAGTGTGCCATTTTAAGAGTCAGTAGAATTCAGTAGAGTGGTTCATGAAGGAGTATATTAAACAACTTTCCCCCTCCCTCTGTGTTAGTATATCATTAATGCTTCTTTGTTTTAGTAGCATGAAAGGATGTCCCCAATATGTATGCCAGACAAGGATACCATACACTTCCATAGTCTTTATCTGATTTTTTTTTTTCCTGAATGTGTGTCCTATCCATAGGAGAGGGTCTAGCAACAATGCAGTGCTCTTCTTTTTTTTCAGTATGCCATTACTTCTAAGTGTTATGGTCTTCTTTGTAAAGACATTTACACTAGAAAGCGAAGAGTACTTTACAGCACCCTGCGAATTTCCATAAATAACAATTGGCCATGAGAGTTTCTTTTCACCTATTCCACAGAGGGGGACATCCAGAGAAGAGCCAGAAAAGGTGGAGATCACTTTAAAACGCTTCTCTCTGTCATTTCCAATAGCCCGCCTAATTCAGCTGGGCCAAAATGTCACTTGAAGTGAGCTGAAGTAGAAGCTTTTTGTGTGTGTATGGAACCGTATCCAGCTGGGAGAGCAGTTAAATGCCTGCCCATCCCCTTAACTCTGGGCATGTAAATTCAAGACGAAGAGAGCTGTTTTGACGTTCTTGGCTGGGAATCGCTCTCCACACCTATACTTTAATGCATCTCCTGTACGTGGTAGTTTGGCTGCTTTCTCTCCCTACCATCTGTTCCGATGGCACGGTGCCTGCTCACAAGTTGAATGATATATAGGTGCCAGGCAACAATGCTCTCTGACGGGCGGGCTGCACAGCGCTGCAATTGTCATCTCTGTGCATGAAGGCCACTCGGAGCCAGCAGCGAGGCACTGGCACTTTGCACCTCCATGCTCTTGTTCACACCTGTTGGCACTTGTGTGCCAGAAAAGGACTACTTGGACAAGGGAGCTGTTTAACTCCCCGTGAGGGATTAGCAGTACCTGACAGGGTGTCCAGCCCCTGGCCCAGGCATCATCCTGTGCCTTAAGCAGACACTGGGTCAAGCCTGGGATATTTCTGTGGGTTTTCACCTCAGTATTTTTCTAGATGTGTGTGTCTGAAGGGAAGAAGGGGCTAAATGCCTACTGAGATGAAAACTGTCTGACCAAGCAAGCCACTTCTCTTCCATGGTCCTATACAGATATTTAAGTGCAAGTCTATGCAAACTTTGTATTTTGCTCATGTCCCAGCTAAGGGCCTACAAATTTCACATTCATTTCACAAGCACACCCAGCATGCTGCAGATCCATGCCAGCATCTCTTCTCCTTTCCACATTTCCCTACCCACATGGATCACCACACCACCTATGAACTTTATTTTTCCACAGTTTAGATCAGTCCCTCTTCACGGATCAGGTTTAACCACATGCACCTATCATTCAGCTGCATGAGTAAAGCTTATTCTTGTAGCTTCTAAAGTAGCAACATTTTATACTGATGGAGAAGAATATCAAGAAATTAAGGTAATGTGGAATATCACAAATGAGTTTAATGTGTTTTCAAAGCAGTGTGTTTGGGGAAGGGAGAGTTTCCACTCCCTGCAGCGGGTGCATGCAGAAATTCAGTGATTTAGAGAGGAAAAGGGCTTACACACACTAGCTAGAGCTAAAATATGTGATAGAGCTAAAATATGTACACAAGGAACTGTGGAAAGACTTGGGAATGCACTGGGACTGGACCAAAGCATTCAGCTCTAGGGGGAAAAAAAAGCAACAAATTTAAACCTTAATCTTAATCCTTGCCTTTAGCAGAACAGATAACTAAAATCAGATTTTTTGCATATCCTTGTAGCTAAGAAAACAGCTTTGCTGAGAAGGAGGGGGTAGGGGCTGGCAGCAGGGCTTTGCTGATAATATCAGGCAAAAGAAGCTGGGAAAAGAACAAGAGAGGCTCCACCAGTACCACACAGACCCACCATCTGTGGGTTGCATGTATCTTTAGCAAAGACCAGAAGGAAGCAGGAAATCAGTAAAATATTTCCCTGCTGCAAAACCTCTGGGGAACTGTCCAGAAGAGATGGAAAGTACCTCAAAATGCTTTCCTCTCTTTCTACCCCAGTATGCCTACTTCAACCTCTTCAAAATCTTATTGCAAAAGGCACTCAAAGTGCAAATTTTTGCTTATGAGAAAATGAATGCAGCTGAGAGTGTGGGTGCTGGTTGTGCATCCCCTCACAGACAGTGGAGAGTGTGGCGAGAGCGTTCCAGCAATCTGTGGCCACATTTGTGCATCAACTGGATTCAGAACCCAGACCTGGAGCATTTTCAGCAGGGTCTTTTTAGACATTGATTTGGGTGTGGATGTGTATTTTGTCCCAGATGTACCTGCCCAAGAGTATCTATATATTTTTGTTAGACTGCTGAGTATCGTAAGATCATAACTTTTAATTATTACAACCCTGACTTATCAATACAGATGGGGAGGCTGAAAGGCTGTAGAGGACCTGACACATGCACTTGGTGAGAGGGAGGAGACCTGTTAAAGACATCAGACTCCGTTCTGCAGGAACACAGCCAGTGGCTGCTGGCTTCCCTGAGCCTGGGGACCAAGCACCCCAGCCTTGCACACCTTAGTGCACTGACTGGGAAATAAGAGAGATAAAATCACAAGGGTTACTGCACACTTGCTGCCTGCTGTTACCAGGTAGCTGCTGTTTCATTTCTATGAAATAGCATAACTATGTAAATAACTCAAGTAATAATTGTAAAAGCATGGCTGTACTAAGGGAGGTGGGGGCAGGAACCATAAGTGTGCAGCTGCTAAGGCTGTGAAAATTCAACCTTAAGCAGCCTAAATGTTCATTTTACAGTGTACACCACTGATTACTTAATTACATCTAAAATATAAGTCAGATCACTAAAAACTCCAGGGACTAAATAACAAGAAGCTACGAAGAAATGTGTATGCATACACTCTACTTTGACTTTAAAAAATTATTGTTTTCCAATGGCTATGAAGGATTTTTCTATTTCTGTTCTGCAAAACATCATTATGTTACAAACAGGTAAATATTTCTAAGTAATATTAGATGTGCGTGGGAGCATCCATCTTCAGCCTTTCACTGTGGACTCTCACTAAAGGTTCTTATCTTTATGTATATTTGAACAAGAAGATCTACATATGCTTGATCTCGGTATGAACCTCTGTATGACCTGATTTTGTTGCCATGGCCACCAATTAGACCAGCCTTGTTGACTGCAGAACAACAGTCAAAGCATCTCTATTAAGTTCTGAAAAAGAATGTCATATTTTATCAGCACACTACAACAGCTTATCCTTGTGGTAGTGTTGCACTGTTTGTTTCTTCCATTAGCTTTGTATTTAAGCATCTAACTTAAAGACAGGAAAAGGGGGGAGGGGTGTGTGAAGCAATGGCTATGTCACCAGCCAGAAGGTTCACTTCTTTCACTTTTTTTAGTATCTGCTTTTGTTTTCCAGGTTTCACCCTCTTAGAAGGTAGAAGACAGACAAAGACTCTCTTTACTTCTTTGAGATTAGCATAAATCTTTTCCTTCAGTTACTTTTTTTAGGATCTATCAGCATTTCCCCAAATGCAGTTTTTTAAAACATTCTCCCTTTCAGTTTGTGACAAATCAGTTGCCTCAAAAGCTCACTTGGCAAACACTGCTTGTTAAACTACCTTTGCCCTGCACTAAGTGTGTGTAAAGATACTGAATACTGTCACATGCAAGAAAAGACAGTTCAGTGCCATCAATATTATATTTTGTTAATGCCTACCTGAAAAAAAACCAAAAACCAACCAGCTTGTAATGTACTCGATTTACATCAAAATAAATAGAGGTTGGAGGATAGCAGAGTTCCACAACTAAATCTTTTATTTCTCAGGCCTCCTCTTCAGAAAATAATTTTCTTAGTATTGTTTTCATAAAAGCTTTCAAATGCCCTAAAATAATACAGAGAAATTGGCTTTTATTTTGAACAGGATTTCTCAATATGTACAGCATCCCTTGGCATATCTATTATATTAACTCAAGCCTTAATGATACAATGGTTAAAAACAGAGTACAGATGTGTATAAATGAAAAATGTAATAGATTTCCCTCTTAATGTAATAGAATTGGCACGAGGTATTGGAAACAGGAGTGAAAGTAGTCACTCAAGCATTGTGTTTGCATGTTATTTAAATACAAGTGGTTGAGGTATAAGTACCTCTAAGTACACCTGAAAGAGATGGTGCCTTGTAATCATTGTTTCAGCATTTGACAGTTGTTTACACAACAGCAGCACATTCTCTACTGATTTGAATAATAAACATGTTTAAACACCAGCTGGATAATAGAAGGATAATTGAAACATAGTTTAAAGCTCTGATTTACAGGCATTGTGGCAACACTTTTATTTGTGGTACAATGCTATACTTCTGTGCAGCCTCTTGAAAAAATTAAATAGGCATTGTTTCAAACAACTTTGGGGTATATTTAACTCAATTAATCTATCATGTGTTTGTGTGCCTACACAGACAGACAGACAGACAGAACAAAGAACACACCAAAACTTCCAAAAACCCTAATGCTGATGACCCCATGTTACTTGTGCTTAGTTTAATTATACCTTTGCTGGGCCCTTACCTTGTGCTGATACTTCCCAAGTGTGAACTTCAGTGCTTAGAGAGTTCAGGAACCCAGAGGGCCAAATCAAGGACAAAGCAGGTGGAGAGAGAAGCAGTCTTCCTTCAGTCACCTGGCAGACCATGGGCCACAAAGGAACCCCAAAAATGCTGGGACATTTGAGGCATCACCCACTGCTCCTCCCTTCTGCTCTGCTCCTGAGTTTGAACTGCCCAGAAGTTACCATTTAGGCCTGTTTCCTAAAAAGAAAATTCAAAGTGAAGCTGAGACAACCCCACTAAAAGTATACCTTTCTCTAGGTTTTCTGAAAACATCTCTGCAAATACTTTCTTAATTCAAAATCTACCAGCTGAGAAGCCTAAAGATGTGGCTTCGATTTCCATCAGGCTTTTTTAATTCCCAAGCATCAGATAATCCAAGGCAGTCTAGCTTTTGTTTTTCATGCTGTTTCTGATCTCTTATCCCAGTTTTGAAGTACAATTAATTCACTGACAAATACTGAGGTGTGGACAGGTGTGGACATGCATTTAGGTTCAGCTCTCTGGCTCAGTCTCACACTTTATTCAAATGCTGTGGGGCCTGCTTGATCTCAGTCTGTACAGAACCTACATCTTACTCAGGAAGATTACAGATACCAGGACTGGCTTCTTTTATGTACCAAGCCCTGGCAGTTGCTGCTGAATGATCCCTAAGTCAAAGGCTTTCAAGTCCTGTCCCCAGGACTTAAGTTTCAGATGTATAAATATGATAGATGAGACAACTTGTGTCCACTTTTAGGGAAAACATCTGTCACTCCTACTGAAAATTTGTTTGCTTTGTACTTATAACAACAGTACCAAGATTTTAAAAATTGGCATGAAATTTTCCATGTCAAGAATTACCTTTTTTATTATTATTTTTGCCTTGGTATTTTCTTCTAGTGTTCTTAAGACAGTGGCTTTTCAGAGCCAGTATTTCTAAAAATGGCACATTATTTTTCTTAGCAGTGTTCTGTTGATTTTTACCTTGTTATGGACTGAAAAACCAGGGCAGGGAACTCACACCAGGCTTGTGTGCTCATGCCGACCCGTGTTGCTAAACAAATGCTGCTGCCTTTCATTCCATATGGAGCTTGTTCAGGACATGTGACTTCATTTCTAGATAACCCAACTTGTACCCCTTATGAACTCACAGAAAGCTCAAAAAACTGCACCCTTCCAGCACAAACCCAATGAGACCATACCCCTATGTATATCAGTTTCACAGTAATAGAATTTTGAAAACATGGGAAACAAAGCATGAAAGGTATTTCACGATAAATCCTGAAACTTAAAGTGGTAGGAAGTCTTTACTGATATTGCTATGTCTATAGCTGACAAATATACCACAAATACTATTAAAACCAACCAAAAATTCGAGAAACATTCTGTCCTATGTATAGAAACCTACTCACTTGTTCGCTTTGGGCTCTCTCATGTTTAGTGTGTTGAGGATGTGATCAGACCTTCCCTGGAAATAGTCTGTTAGCTATTGCAAGGTATCTACAAACACACACACATGCCCCAGCAAACCTGGCATGGATAAGTTTGAAAAGAGTGGAATCCAGAAATAAAACACAGGAAAACAGGACACATCTATACATACCTTTCAGTTAATAAAAGTACAGTCTATGGCTGCAGCTGGAAACTGCATTACATTAAGAGGCCCTAATCTCTTTATGATATGGAGCAGAGTTCTGTACAATGTTGCTAAATACTATGTATGCCATACATTTTTATTTCAGGAAAAGAGAATAATAACAATGAGTAAGTCCTATCACCATGATGAGGGATGGATGCTCTGAGATACTTCTGGAAGAGACATAAAAGAAGAAATGCACCACATACAGTGATATAGGAAGAGGCACAATAACAGAGTGTGGATCAGACTTAGGGAGGCCTTTATCTAAGGAACTAACAAACAGAAGCTGCACTCGATAACAACATACAGTTGGATAAGACACATGGAAAAAATCACCATGAGCTTCCACAAGATATGATGGGCAGACAATGGTGTGCTGTAGCTGTGGGACAGAGTTAAGCAGTCTCAGTGAGCTGCATGTGTTATGGTTCCTGGGCCAGATTCTGGCCCCTTTGTGCTAGGTCTCAGGAGTGCCCTACAAAAGCCAGGGGATTTTCCTCAAAAAAAAAGGAGTAATGCCAGGTGGCCGAGTGCCAGGATGACTCACTCTGCACTACCCATTCCTTACAGGAAGACACAAGTTCCTGAATAGGAAAGGATGAGGCAGGAGTGCACATAAATCCATCTGTCCTGGACCCCAGAGAACAGGTCTTGCCTTGCTAGCCCTGTTTGTGATTTTCCTCATTGAGAGTCATGGGGAAGCAGGCCAGTCCCAGCCATTCCTCTCACTATCAGAACTTCTCTATATTCCTAGGACATGGGGCACAGGGGAAAATAAGGCCCAGGGCCATGGGGGAAGCTGTACTATTATTTCTAATATCCACAGAGAAAGAGGCCTATTTCAGTAGTTTTCTGAAGCACTAAAGAAACAGGATATTAAAATTCATGTTCATGTGAAGTGGAGAGAAAATCTGCAGTAGGAAGAAGTCTAGCCCTAGAAACATACTCTGACTTTGGGCCATGGACACATCCTATCTGCAAATGATAGAAAGGATTCACAGGTGTCCTGTTTGCTTGTTTGCCCACTCTGACTGTGCATTATTAGCATCATGCTCTAACCCAGTGAGCTAAACCACGCAGCTTGGAGGCAATCTCCAGCTCTGGAACAGCTTGCCAGAAGCTCAGTAACAGGGAATGGTTACTGTGTGTAGATATACATACATGTGTCTACAGAAAATCTGGCAAGGCAAACACCTTCCCAACCTACATGCCTTGCACAGCTCTGTTCTCAGATAGTTACTAACTTAGAGGGAATCATCACACTGAACATATGGGAAAAAAGAACCTGACCACAATTTGATCTTCTCCAACAAATTCATGATGTTATTGTAAATATATTTTGCTAGACAAACAGTTTCAGTCAAAACATCTTGTTTTTAAGTGTCTTAAAGAGTATTAGAAATGGAGGGAAAATGACTTTTCTTTATCAGCTATAATACATATAATATGACATTCAAACCCAACTAATGCTACTCAATAGCTTGTAAGTCACAAAAGGTGAATAAAAACACTTACCTCTTTTGTAAAAAAAAAAATTAAAAAAGAAGATGGAGAATTCTCAACAGAAATATACACTTTGACTTAAAATATAGGATAAGCAGCATTAAAAATTTCTAAGCACAAAGCCCATCTATTAAGATTCTGAATAAATAGTAAGTCTAGATAGAAAGAAGTGTTGCTGTTAACGTAAGGTTAGTTATGTCAAGGACAGTAAATGAAGCTGTCTTTCACATATACCAGATTGATCTATCCAAACTGGGGCAAGCTGTGCCACCAAAAATGCATCTCTATAAGGTGTTAAAGGAGATCAAATGTTAACAAACACAGAAGAACAATTAATAAACAATAACTTCCCACTCCACCAGTAGCTGTTTAACTCACACGCACTGTTGATGTGATATTCTGCTCAAATGAATGCTCCAGTAAACAAGCTGTATGTGTAAAGCTACAGACCTCCAGAGGAGCCAAAGAAAAGAGATTTGCACTTTTTAAGAAATGCAGGGGTTGAAAAACTATTCCCACACAACTGGTACAAAGCCACTGCAGCTACTCCGTGAGACCGTGACTCTATCATGTGCAAATGAAAGCCAGGCAAATTCAATTGAGGAATCGGGCGCATAATTTAACACGAGCGTCAATAAAGGCATGGAATGGTGGGTTCATCTTTTAGATCCTTCAAATGAAAACAAGATGTCTTTCTGGCTGATATGTTCTAGCCAAATAACAATTTTCATGGCTCCATGAAGAAGTGACTGGATGAAATTAAACGGCTTCCTCTGATATTACAATGAACTATTTTAGGTCAGTGTTCAACAAAGTGTTCAGGAATTTACGCACACAACTATGGCTATATTTGTATGACAGAGGATGTCCCAGAGGATATCTATCTTTTCTTCAGCTGGCCACCTGGGCATCTCTGCTTAAAGCTGTTTGGGATTTAGGAAAGACAAAATCCAGCATGTAAGTCCCTAGAGAAGTTAGGTATATTCCAAACACTCACCACTCACTCACATTAGCAATGGTGCCTACTTCCTGCCAAACAGTCTGGCACTTACAGCACTTATCTAATTGTGAAGTCAAAATATTGGACCTCACTTCAGCCTGAGGCTTTTGAACTCAAATCCCATGAGAGCGCACAAACCATGAAGACACAGAAGACTTTCAAACTGCTGTGCAGTCCGGAATGGAAAAATCATGGCTCCAGAAATATCTGATCCTCATCTTGTAGTAATGCTCCTCAGGTAGAAGAGAAAAGGGCTTAGGGCTCTCATCCTTTCCTTCTGAAGAGTTTCTGAATACAAGTCAACAATTAGCTACTATAAATAATTTTTCTAACTCCCACAGGGGTGACCTTCTGCACCACAACATCTGACTCTGTGTATCTTCAGAGCTCAACTGACTAACAGCTTCAGTCCAGCAAGTGAGATGAAAAATGTTGGGGTTTTGTCCTCTGAAAATCTCACAACTTGCTGTTTTGTACATATTCCTGGGTTGTAAAAAATGTGACACCTAATGCTACCTTCATGAGTAAACTAGAACCCATCCTTCCTTTTCATGTACAAGAGCACAGTCATTGGATTTTTTCATTTTGTCAGAGATTCTTCCTGTCCACCTCTCCAAGAGAACAAGGTTCTCTGTCTGTAAAAAGACTCTGAATTCCTCACTTATAGAAGCACCCACCACAGTGCTGAATTTGTTACCATAGCTCATAGTTCCAGACAAATCACCTTGCCTGCAATTCCTATCAGCTGATAAAAATGTCTCAAGAGTTAGGTTGTAAGTGGTTCCCTGCCTAGAACCTAAACTCTCCCTCCTATACTGCTTTTGGACCCTACATAGAAATCTCAGCTCTGCCATCACTCCTGGGACTTCACTCTTTCAGGCTGCCCGTAGATGTCTGAGGAGCTCCACACCTTTCTTGAAATGGAGCTGTAGTTCTTTAATGAAAATTTCAGTCAGTTGCTTTTCAGGTAGAAATGCATTCCAAATTACCCAACTGTGTGGCCAATGCAGAAAACCTCAGGAACATTCTGTTACCCAGTTTGGCCTCTTCATCATCTGTTTGGCTGATAGGAATTCTCCTTAGCCTCAAATTAAACATGAGAATTTCCCACAGCTGGATAAAATATTCCTTGCAAGAAAACCTTCATGCCATGGTACCAGCTGCCTGGAAACAAAATGTAGGCTAAGTCAGGACTGGTATAATCCTAGCAAACAGACCCAGGAAGTCCATAAGACTGTGCAGGTTCTTAAGCATACATTTCAGTGCTCCATGGATTACAGCTTTAATTATATATTTCATGACTACAAGAGGGTTAATCTAAGATACAGCTCAGAACAGAAATGTTAAGTGTGTGTTTTCTTTGCCCAAAACAAAATGCTTACATGCTCTGTGGAAGGCTGTTTAAATGAATAGCTCAGAAAAAGATGTATACAATGCCTACTGTAATGAGCCTACCCAAAGGTTAAATACAACAGAAAACAGACTTAAAATTCTGCATTAACACCAAGACCAGAGTTTGTGTTAATTTCCACGGTTCCAATGAAATTCCATAGTCCTGTTCTGGTTTGCATCACACAATGATCCTGTTCATAACGTGTTTCCCTGTGTACTTGAGACAAATGCATTGTGTATTTAAATGGAGATGTCTGAAAGGAGTATTACAAAAAGGAAAATTATCTTTGAATTCTGGCAGTCCCTTGGATAATATTCCTGGTGTTCTGTTGAGAAAACAAAAGTGGAATGTTACTATTCCCAACAAGTATTTATCTGTTGAGCAGGAACTTTCTAGGAGCTGGTTCTCAGGATTCCTAATGTGCTTTCCTCTTGTTTATACCACCAGGGGAAATTCGGGTTGCAAAATTCAGCTGGAAAATTACCATCACCTCTGATGTTTTCCCAAGCATTCCAAGCAGCACATGCAGCTGTGCCCACCAAAGGCTGAGTGACAACTGCTGCAGCTTCATGAGGCCAGCCTGGGCTGGACCTTGGCCACAGGTCACAGCCACCATCAGTTCTAGACCATGGCTTTGTGTCATCAAAGTGCAAAAAACAAAACCCCAAACTGAATAGCCACACTTTGGTAAACATCAAGAACTGTTCTATAAAATGAAACTTTCAAGTTGGAAATAAAATATTTCCTACACTGAAAATATTTTGGTAGTGGCAAAAAAAAAAAATCTGTTTTCTCTAAGAGGTGCTTACATGACTGTGATCAACACAGTCTCCAAAAATGTTATAAGCAATGATCAGCTCATCTCCATGCCACCTGCCCTGACTTGCAGGATCGTGTCTTCCTTATCTTGCAGAGAAGAAACAGACACAGGAAGAATAGTTTTAAGATTTTTATAAATTCGTGGTGATTTGTACTCTCTTGGAATTGAACACTCAGTGCAAGACACCTAAGTATTACTAATCCAAATTTCCATAAACCTTCTGAATCCGCATCCCCTGAGTGTGAATCCAGTGCCCTCACTAAACATCGGAATTGGCTGCCCAGAAAGGCTCACTGGGGCTGCAGGACTGGCTAAATTGCACCCTGGAGTTGGCAAAGTTCCCAGTTGTACCAGGAGGACACAAAGTGGAGTGCACACACAGCTGCACCTTCACCCCACCTGTGAAGGAGATTCTTGCAAAACAAGGTGAAATGCTCAAAGGAGCTCCCCCTTGCAAAAACATTTTTTTTTTAAATTTAACATCTCAAAATTGTTTTGGAATCACCATGCTGTGCCATTTCATTTTTCAGATGATGTTTTCAGATATTCTTATAATCAGTGAATTCTGACAGTGTTGTGAATATGGCCAATCTGAGTGTCATGTAACATTTTTAGAAGACTTACAAAGACTTAATAAATTTTGCAAATATTTAGAAAGAGAATTAATGTAATATATGTAAAGATCTGCACATATTTGATAATCTTGAACCAATTTAATAAATCCTGTCCAGTTTTAATAAACATTGGATTAGGGTTAAACTTAATACAAACAATAAATTAATAATGAAAATGTTTAATGTGGACTGTATATACAGTACTTTTAAAATTTTAATTGTTTTTCAAAGGTCAGAAAAATACCTGCAAATTATGTTACTGTTTTAAAAACTTTGTTATCCTGGAAAATAGGCACACAACTGATACCAACACGACTACTTCTAGAAGTCTACAAAAACATGGTTTTCTTGCCCTTACAGAAACAAAATCCTTTCAGAATTGAAGCTGTATTACAGGTACCTAAAATCAACATGATCATAATTTGGGTAATGATAGGACAACCCAGGAGGACCAAAAAAAAAAAAAAAAGAAGTGTGAATTTATAAATTAATAGAGAAAATTGCAAATAGAACCATGTTCTCAAATCTACCTCTGTTTACATGTGTAGCCACTCCTCAAGGACAACACACCTGACATTACTAATTTATGGTGAAGCACAGCACGTGCATAACCTTGTGCAGGGCCTTCCCAAGCTTCTCCATAAAGTTCACCCTGGGGTGCCTGAGTTCTCCAATCAAATGAGGAACTGCTGCTGTTGGGAAAATCAAACTGCTACGCTTCTCACAGAAATGCAGCATTTACAGCAAAACTTTTATTTCTATTTTCCATACCACCAGTGGAACAATTAGGTGATGTAAGAGACACAAAAATGCCACAGCATCCTTCATGTTAAAAATTAACCAAATGAAAGATGGCATGGTGGCAGTTTTGGGTCTTTTGCACAGGGAATTTTTTTTAGTTGGGTTCACCTCAATACAAAAGTCCTTCAATTTGATTTTTTCACTATTTTGTTGCACTTTTTTTTTTTTTTTTTTAATCACAAGATGTTTAAAAAATGTCTCAGCCTCTCGGGACACCTGAACAAAGTGTGCTTGGTTATGGACTGTACTTCTGGAGGTCCTTAAGGAATGAAAATAGGGGAGGATCTGGGTGAAATGCAAAAGAATGCTGGGTGAAATGGAAAAGAATGTTTGGGTAATAGATAGAAGATGATAACTGAAAATAGAAGTAAAATAGAAGGTAAGGATCCAGAGAGGATACAGCAAAATAGCCAATCTATAAAACAACAAAACATATCCAAAGGATTGTGATGTTATGATATCTGGTAGTTGGGAACACCAAAAAGAGTGTGGTGTCTTGAGGGATACCAGCCAGTGTGGAAAGACAAGATGTAACACCAAATTGGGCACAGAAAATATCCTACAGACACCTTAAAACCACTTTTTTCCACCCATTTTTTTCCTGAATAATGTATTTACTGCAGCATACAAAACACTGTTCCTGCTCTAACAAGACACATGCTTGCTGCACAGAGCACAGAGACAATGCCAGGCCAGGACAGCTGCAGGGAGAGGTCCATGCCAGCCTTGCAATTTGATTTCCCTTTCATATTTCCACAGAAAACTTCTCTGTGTTTGGAAACCAAAGGCTTTTCCTGTAAAAACATCATATTCTAAAACACTATGAAGAGAAATGTCTTATCCTTTGAGCAGTGACTTGATTCTGTGAGATATTCAGGAAGGGATCAGCAGACTCAGTCGCTGCTTCAGCTGCTTTTCACAGTGGAAGCTTTCCTAGAGACAGAGTAAGTGAGCTTGCAGGTCATTGGAACTGAGAATTAACTGTATATCATTAAATATTTACAGAAACCAAACTGAGGGAATCACAGTGATTCTGTAAGCAGAAGACAGGATATATTCTTCTCTGGTCTCTTCTAGTAACAAAACAAATGATGCCATGCATATGAAAGTTGGGTGGAACCAAATATTCACCTTAATTACTCAGAAAGATGGAGCAATATTGTTTCAGCCTATCTAATTTTCCATTGGGTAATATTCTTCTTTTTTATGGCAGAACTAAATAACTGAAACAATTAATTAAGAATCTTAGTTTATGAAATAAGAATTATTCTTAGAAATATACAGCAAAGCACACGGAGAAATCTCTGTTAGAGGAATGAAGAGGGTGTCTACTACTAACTTGAAATTTCTGTAAATGAGTTCTTTATTGCCTGAGAGTCAAAAGCCCATCAATCATAATCTCTCAATGCAGACAGAGACAACAAAGTTTGCAAAAATGTTCCACTGTCTTTCTCCACCAGCGATTTCCCTGGTTCTTCACATGCTTCCCTAATCTCAGTAAACTGGAATTCTAACAGAGCTGCTTCAGGCACATAAGCCTACAAGAAAAATTATACTGATTTTAACAATCCCTCAGCAAATTTTCAGAGTGTATGCTGTTGTTATATCCCACCATGCAGCAGCTCTTGTCCACCTTCAGGTATGAAGTGGCACAAAACTGATGTATTTTAACAAAACTGCTCATCTAAGCAACAGCAGGGAGAGCCTTTGCATCAGCACAGCAAAGTTTCCTCTCCAAACTGCTATAGATCAGTGCCTAACAAAATCTTTCCTGAGTAAATCTGCCAATGAGAGGAACTCCTGAGCAGACTGCTAAGATCCATCAGCTACAACCCTCTGCAGGAGAGGCATCCTTCCCCCTCACTTTCCATTGGAATAGGACAGCAGCATTCTGCTTGGCAGGAGCAGGGTTAACTCTGTGATACACCTTGATCACCAGCAGGTATCAAACTTTGTCAGGAAAGGAGATATCCTCCAAACAGGAAGAGACACAGCACTGCTGAGAAGCCCCCATCAAATACAATAGAACATGAAGGTATGGCTCAGTTTTTAGCTCTGGCATCCAATAACGAGTCAGAACCCTGAGGACATTGTCTTGCTCAGAGATGTGAAATGCAAATGAACAGTAACATTGACAACACCAAGCAGAAAACAAAGGACTTGAAAGCTACCCGGAAAGGTCTTACATGAACTCACTTTTTTCCCCCCTTTTCTTTTCTTTTTTCCCTTTTTTTTTTTTTTTTGTGGACCAGAAACATATTCATTTATGTGAAGAAGTTAAATGAGTGATTTTGCTGTCACTGGAGCTCCTGAAAATGCTCTTGCAGAAAGAAAACCTTGAGATGGTACAGAAAGCATTTAACAGTGAAAGTCACCAGGAGCTCAGAAAAACTGGCTTAACGTAAAAGGTTGTGCTGTGTGAAACAGAACTCATAGAATAGGATGAATTCACTTTCCTGAAACATGATCACAGGACTTTCCAAGATATTTTCCGTCTTGAAGATGTATTCCTAATGGTGTGAAAATCTAAGGCAAATCTTCCTGCCTTTCTCTAGTGCTCTGTGCTAAATTCTCTAAGAGCCAGAGTAACACTGTTTCTACCTGCCTAATTCTCCTTTGGCTCCTGTGTTTGTATTCTGTAAAACAGAACTATTTAGCTACGGAAAAAAAAACCAGTATCAATCTTGGTTTATGAAGGCCAAGAATTATTTTCAGGAAGCTGAGAAATGCTAGGAAAAAGCCAATATATATCAAGACAGAGTACTTTGCTGACACCTGAGGGTTAGCCCAGCAAGAGCTTGCCCTCAGGGGTGCCACACATGTTCCAAGGAAGGGGTCTATGAGCTGATCAGGAAGAAGCAGAACAAAACACATCATGAGACAATACTGCTTGATCTAAGGTTGAGGACATGCAAAAAATGAATTAATTTCACATTATTCCACCCCAGATACTACTCTCTTCCCAGTACCTTGGGGAAAAAGATATTTTATTAGAAACTGAAGGCAGGGGTCAAACAAATTTGGCCTGTGTTATAGGAATGTGAAGATTATAAAAAACTTACAGGAGAACTCAGGAGATCTAAGACTAATAAAAATTACAGTAAATGTTTTTGTGAACCCAAAACAGGAGCATATGAGGAACAATAGCTTCAAGCTGTGGGAAGGGTAATTGTTTACTGGTAAAAAGGTAGAAAATTTAGTTTAAGCAGTGGCTGGGGGAAAGATACCAAAGAGCAGTGAACTAATAAATACATGGAAAAGAAATATTGAGAGCCTTTCCTGGACTGCAAGCACTCTCCTCTTTTTTCCCTCAGCAGCTGGTACATTTCCTGCTTTCTTGTCCTTGCATACATGTAAAGCCACAACTCTCAGGGGTTTTTTTCCTACCTAAACTGCTCAGAGGTATATTTGGAAGTTCAAACAAAATGTGTCTTTTTTGAATCTTGAAGGGACAAAAGAAAACAGCAAGTGGTTTTATAGCACAGCAGACAATTCAGCAGGGTAAAGCACCTGGTATTGACACACCTAATAGCTGCCTTACATGTGTCCTAGTGCAAACATACTCATTCTTCTTTATGCCACCAAGAGATTTCTGAAGTTTCTGTCTCCCTCTTTCTTCCTATCCAAAGAGATGAAATTCCTTTTTTGGCACACAAGTCCCAGTCTGAAAGGCAGAGACCCTCTGATGGCTGTTCATATCTCTACCAGTGGCTATCTGTTTTCCATTAATATCCTCCTTCCCACAACAGGAAGGCTGAGCTGATGAAACTCTCCCAGTTCAAGCAATGTTTTTCTGGTTTGTGCTTGAAGCCCACCACTGGCCACTCCTTGTGCAGTATCCAAAGAGAGTTGGCTGTCCAGACAAGGCAGACACGTGAGGAGCTGTGGGATGAATGCCTCATCCCCAAACCAATTACCCAAAGTGTCTGACTGGTGCCACATGATGAATTTCTCTCTCCTGGCTGCACTGACGATGGAGGGAGCCTGGACACTTGGCTGAAGTGCTCTGAACCACCTTGTGAGGGCCAGACACCCACCTGCCTTGTACTGCAAAGGCAAAGTCAAGCTCTGAACAGGGCTGTGTGAATCTAGCCCACTGAGCCCAGGAAGTCTCTAAACACTGTGTGCTCCTAATCCTCTCCCAGGCTCTGATACTCAGAGAAATACTGCACTATGCAAACAATACATGTGAGCAATTCCATGTGCTCTGCCCACAGAACGTGCCTAAAGGTCCCTTGGGAGCTGCATGGGGGAAAGCACACACCGTTTAGCAGATACATCACTACACACAAATGTGTTCTGTTCCTTTCCCAATAAGGCCTTTTGAATTTGTTAAAAAGTATTTGCAGAGAAAATGAAAGGAGCCTCTGGCATCAGGAGTCCTTGGAGAGCGAGCTATGCACTGGCTAAAGGCTCTGCTGATCACAGTTGGAAGGACAGCCTGACTTTATCAGGAGGATCAAGGAGAAGAAGAGATGGAATATGGGAAAGGTTGGAGGAAGATAAAAAGGAGGAATTTATCCATCAAGGTCAGCTAATTGGAGAGAAGTTTCTGCACGGGGGTGGCTGGAAGCAGTATTAATCCAAGCCAAAATTTTGCCCTTTGGAATCTTATGTGTTCCTCCTGTAAGGCTTTTACATTGCCATAGAAAAAAAAAGGGTCTATTTTGGTACTGAATCATTCTGGGGCAGGTTTTTCTCTCCATATGTTTGCATAAATCTACAGAGGGCAATGGAGTTACACCACTGCGTGTTGGTGTGAGATCAGAGGCAAGCTTAGTATCTCTCACCTTGTCTGACAGACTCTTTGACCCATTTCACTCTTTTTTACATTGTCAGCGTTCCAAGGTCAAAGACCATGCCCAAATCTAAAGCAGATTCTAACTCTGATGCTGTATTTTAAAGTCATAGGCTACCTTTTTTCAATAATGCATTGTTTAAAATACACTTTCCTTTGTGTTAGCCTTCCTGCCACATCCAAATGATCTTGACTTGGGCTACGGGGCACACACATTTCCAGGAGGAGAGATCTCATTTCCTTCACACCAGTTGCCATAGCATCTTCTTCATCATCATCATCATCATTATCCACTTATTTCTGCCCTCCATCACATCCTCTGGAAAGCTGGCAGATGTGAAACCTGAGCTACCCATGGGCCTCCACACATCCCAAAGCAGTAGGTATCCAAAATGGTTCAGATCATCTCTGATTTCTCCGTGGATCATATGCCTCCTTCAGAAAAAGGGTGGGGAGCAGATGTGCAAAACAGAGACAGAGATATTGTGATAATCATATTTCTCTTTTACAGAAGGGAGGGGTGAATGCATGTATTGGGCTGGGGAGGGAGAGAGAAGTATATGTGCAGCAGAACAGCAGAAACTTAAAACACAGGTATCAGATTGGATGCCTTAACTCAGTGTGAAAGTTTCCTAGTGAGAATATTACCTTTTGGATGATTTAACAAATGTAAGCTGGATCAAGCCTCCATTATGCAAGAAATATGTTAGGTTTCTTCTCTAGCTACGCACAAATGGCTGGGGAAAGCTGGATATAGTCCCATCCTATAAACCAGAATCAGAAATAAATTAAAAGATTTATAAATTGGAGGTGCAATTCTTCAGCTACATTGGTTTAAAGATGGTGAAATGAATGACTAAAGCATTCACTCACAGTGTTTTATGAAGCAGATCTAATGTGCAGGTTTTGTGACCTGCAGTGACTTTAACTTCTCAGTAAATCAAAAAGCTTAACAAATATTAAGATGGCAAAGATTACCTGTGTGTGCCAGATTTTATCTTTTATCCGTTATCATTTAGGAAATGAAAAGCTTGAGTCGGAAATCAGACAGCCAGTCACGTGACTCGGGCGGTCTGGCAGCCCCACAAGACAAGAACCTGCAGGAGACACAGAAACTACACATTCACTGATTAGTTTTTAGTCCTTAAGAAATGGCTCTTTTTATTGTTATTATTGTTAGCAACCAATGAGCTTTAGAATCAGAGCAATTCCTTTCTAAATTCCACCGCGCTGGAAATTCATTATCACGAGCTGGAGGAAGCAGCTGGGTGTAGAGCTTAGCTCACAGCCAGGCTTAGGGGCAGCTCCACACACATGGGAGCTCCAGAGGTGCTCAGATTTGGGGTACAGACCACCAGCACCTGTTGGCCAACACAGAGGTCAAAGAATTCTCCTTTTTCAGTCTTGGCCCAGAGCACCTGGCTGGCAGATAGGATCTGGGCTAAGCCACAGGTTTATAGATCCACAGCACACGGGGAGATCTAGCACAGTTCAAGTACAGCTTGCCCTTGATTTGGTAATTCTGTGCTGCAGTTCCTTCCTGAGAGCACAGAGGAAGCTGCCCCAGCACAGGTGTCTACAGCCCTCCAAGTATGACACAGAGCTTCAGGGGGAAACAAACACTTCTCTTCTACCCCAGCTCCCAGCATTTCCCAAACTAAGGGCTGAGGGAGTCGGTGTGAGATTAGTAACTACTGCCAAAGCAGAGTTGGATTTTTTTCAAATATTTTCGAAATATTTGCTGATATATTAAATTAGGATCAGGTCTGCTGGTGGGATGCTGAGGTGCAGTGGATAAGGCCAGCTTCAAGGCCACAGACTAATGTGGAGACCTAATTGCAACAAGAATTTGAGCCTAGGGTCCAGCCTCAAATCTGTACAAAGCAACGCCATCAGCTCTATTAGCTTGCAATTTTTTTCTTCTTTTTCCATCTCCATCCAGAAATGTAGATAATCCCCAAACCAGACCTACAACAATCACATCAGCTATGGGTGACACTGCAGGCACTAGGTTTGCATGAATTGTCTTTGATCCAGGAAGGTCTTTCCCTCCTTGCACCCCTGCAGCCCCTTGTTCCAGTTACCAAAAGCATTTATGGCCATCCCTTCCTCTTCCATCTCACAGACATAGTGAATACATTGTGAACATAAATTAAAGCCCAAGGAGAAAGCAAGTGGAAAGAGTTTCAGAAAATGGATGATCCTTTTTTTCCCCCAGAATGTAACATCTCAGTTTAAAAATGGCATCAGTTTTCTTCTATTTGGGAGCAATACTACAGCTCTTTAATACAAGATGTTGATTTAAAGGACAGCAAATAACAACCAATCTCTCCTTTCAACTGATAGAAAAAAAATGGGAGAAAAATAAGAAGACCATTCAGTAAAATGAAAAATAGAACTGGGTTTACACTGTTATTTCCTATATAACTGTCCCTCTCTCACAGCCTAGAAAGGACCATGGGCCAAAAACTGACAAAGTGAACCATTTCCATTGCTTCTCCTTGATGTGCACAGGTAAGAAAAACAGAAATAACCCCAAGCAACCCTGCTGCTGGGGCAGTCAGCTTCATTCAACCAGTGTAAGCAGTTCATCATCAAGCAATATTTGGCCCAACATATAATGCAAAAATAATGCTATGTCAAAAATAAATTATCAAGAACTTTTCAGGGAAATCAACAGAACAACTTATATATAAATAATATAAATAAATAAATAATATAAATGAATAAATAATATTCTTATTATATAATGTATCATTAGTATGTTGTTGTATCTTAATAAATAGAGGCCATCAGTTAACAACAACAAAAGTCAAATAAATACAGAATCCAACTTCAAAGAAAGAAACTGTGGGATCCTCTGTGTTAAGTAAACAGTTTTGCTGTATGTTCAAATATGTATTAATGCTCCATCACAAGAGCATGTAGTGATAGGACAAGAGGGAATAGTTTCAAACTGAAAAAGAGTTAGATATTAGGAAAAAAATCCTGACTGTGAGAGTGCTGAGCCACTGAAACATGTTGCCCAGAGAAGTTGTGAGTGCCCTATCCCTGAAAGCATCCAAGGCCAGGTTGGATGAAAATCTGAGCAACCTGGTCTAGTGGAAGGCAGCTCTGCTCGTGACAGGGGTTTGGAACTAGATGATCTTTAAGGTCTCCTCCAACCCAGGGCATTCTATGATTCTGTGATTCGACCACATCCATGTTAAAACTACTGTGGAAACTCAGCATTAATGACTAATATTTGTCCTGAAAGTTAGACCATGTCCTGTGGAAAAGATGGAAATGCAAGTCTCCAAGACTGTGTAAGTCATCTGCATTCTAATTATCCTTTGATAATGTGATATATAATGGGTATATATTTTATATAATTAATTAATTACAGTGTATTTATGGAATCTTCACATCTGCCTTCTATTTTTAAACTTCTGGATTTAACATTAAAGGAAATTATAAACTAAGGTCCCGGTACTGGATCATGAACAGAACAAACTCTGTCAGCTAGCAAAGGGCTAAAAGGTAACTGCACAATCTGCTCTGAGCAAGGGCTGCTGTGTATCCTTTTCTGCCAAAAGCAGATTGCAGCTCAGCAAGTCAGTTTTCTGCCTGCTCTCCCTGACTTTGGGAAGGTGTCTCACGGCGTGCGGTCACCGCTGCCACGCGCACAGCCTGGCACCTCTGGCCAGTGGCAGGGGTATGGAGGATGAGGGCAGCTTCCTTCCTGTGTCCTGCCCACTTCTGCCTTGCTCATACCTTGGTAGCTCTGGGGTAAACTCTTGCTCTCCACACCAAAACCCTGGCATCTGCATCAACCTGAGTCTGACCAAAGGAATTAACTCACACCTGTCTTACTAGCCCTGGCCTCCCAAGGGAAGGTACTGATAACTGAAGGCTAAAGTAGACCAGAAAACCCAAGCAACCCCACAAAACAAAACAAACAACAAAAGAAAAACATCCAGAAAAACCAACCAACCCTACACTGCACAGTGTCATCACTATTGCTTGACCGCCGTAGCCCAGGGCTGAAATTACATGCAAAGACAAAGTTGCTATTAAAACATCAGTGTCAGTTTGTGAACAGAGCAGGATGGGGTAGCCAGCTTCTTCTTCAAAAACTGTTTTCTCAGGGAGTGGGACGACATTCCTTAAAGAGGCACGGTTGTTTCCATCAGTACACATATCTGAACTCTTATTTTCCCATTCCCTGTTTAAAATCACTGAAGAAAGGACACTACCATGCTGCTTTCTGTTCCCACCCATCACCAGAACAGGTTTTAAATCATGCTTGCTCACATGAAGCAGACCTTGCAGAGGGTCATGGCTGAAGCATTACTGAGCTGAATCAGAAGCTGTGTCACAAAAGCAGAGAACCTGCAGAAACAGAAATAGGAGCTGTGTTAACAGGTACAGGTAGAAATCTTTCTTGTTCTGTGTGGAGAAGTCTGAGTAAAGAGCATGGCAAGTCCATGAACACCTTGACAAACTACATGCAGGGGCACTGCACTCACATTCTTGTTGGCTGCAGGGTGAGTCATTTTAGTTATAAAACTTCTGCTATTAAATGGGCTTCACTAAGTAAATGCATTGCCATTTCTTCAGTCCTTATTACAATTTAATTTACCCATTCATTTTTCTGTTCTCTGACTTCTTAATAAAATGAATAGCTGGCATCTTCTGGTCCTGCTCCCTTTTGTATGCTTGCCAATAGAGTAACATCACAGCATTTTGCAGAAATGTGGTTTGGGCCATTTGACATTTTAATGTCAAGTACCTTTTATATGCAATTCTAGTATATTTTTACTCTCCATTGTTTCTAATATCCCCTGAGAATCTTGAAAGTAACATTGTTTCCTTAACAAGTTTGGCCTTTCTTCCTCCTACTCAGCAAATCATTTTCTTGTGGCCCTATTACTTTCTGTTATAGCATATAAGCAACAGCTACAAAATATTGTTGCTCATATACATCTGGGCTAGTAAAAAGAATCTAGAAATAAATAAGCATGTATCTTGTTTTCTTCCTAGTTTTTTACATTCTGCAAAGGAGACCACTGGAGAACATCTCCCCAGTTGTTTATTCCTCCACTAAACTTCTGTCACACTTGAGAAATCCCTTAATACTTTGCTTCTCCAGCTGTAAAATTTGGCCTCTGATGATAATCCTGTCATACCATGTTGTTACTTAAAATAAGAAGAGGAATAGAATTTGATGGAAGATCTTATGGAAAGCTCTTTAAATATTGAGAAAGGCAGGTCCTGGTGGATAAACTCCCACATGGGAATCCCATATGCAAGATGGAAATGGGGACATACCACCGAGGCATAATTTAAGATGACCAAATAGATCAGGTTAAATGAACTCAGAGCTTTCACTTTCTAAAGTGCAAAGCTCAACACTTTTACTTTGTTACCTTCATCTTTGTTTTTGTTGTTACCATTTGGGTTTTTTCCAGAACATAAAGGTCTTTCTTTGGAAATATTTTTGTAGTTACCAAATGTCTTTTAGTTGTTCTGTGCCAGGGATTACATTCCTCAGAGTGAAACAAGACACATTAAAGTCCTTAATCAAAGTCCCTTCAAAGTACATGGCATGGAGGGGTTAAAATGTTTCCATGGGGCTGCATGGGTCTCCAGTCCTTAGGTCCATGGGATAGCACAGAGCTGAGCACCAGAGGGACCTGGCTTCCAGTGTCCCAGCCTTTCCATCCCCTGTAAACCTATTTGCAAAGCATTCAGAGGACTTGAACCCTCTGAGTTCCCTCTTATCTCTCCCTTGGTTTTGCCTTCTAACCTGTCAGAGACACTGTTCCCAGGCTTTCTCCTCAGCAATGTAAGTGGCAAAATAGGCAAAGGTAGTTAACATAGGAATTCTCTTGTGACAGCACATCTGCATTCATATTTTTAGCATGATAAATTTTTAGGACTTACACATATTTAAGAAGCACAGAGACTGGAAGCGCCCAGTTCTTAATTTCAAGGTTGTGGCAGGGGGAGGGGAGGAAGGAGGCCAGGCTGAAGTGTTTATGGGAGGCAACACATGCAATTGAATCTCACCAGCCCTCACACAGACTGCCCAGGACGCTGCTTGCACAGGCAGAGGGACAGCAAAGAACAGAGCACCCTGTTTGCATTTCACAGACCTTTGCTGGTTTGCTTTGAACGCTGCTTTCCAAGGAAAGGACCTGGGATAAGTAACTCAGCTGACAGGCCAAAGGAGTCACAATGGCTATTTAATTATGAAACTCTTCTAAGCACTTATAAATTAATTCATGGTCTAATGTGGTGTCAAGCTGAGGCGAATAAAGGTTAACACATTCTATTAGTCCCAATTGTCACAAGAATTTCATAGAACTGTTTAGATTGGGAAAAACCTCTAAGATCATCGAGTCCAGTTAGCCTAACACTGCCAAGTCCACCAGCAAACCATGTCCCTCAGTGCCACATCTACACATCCTTTCAACACTTCTGGGGATGGTGACTCCACCACGTCCCTGAGCAGCCTGTTCCAATGCCTGACCACCCTTTCCATGAAGAAATTTTCCCTAATATCCAGTCTAAACCTCCCCTGGTGCAACTTAAGGACATTTGCTCTTGTCTTGTCACTTGTTACCTGGAGAAGAGGTCGACCCCCACCTGGCTCCACCCTCATTTCAGGGAGCTGTGGAGAGTAACAAGGACCCCCACCAAGCTTCCTTTCCTCCAGGAAAGGCTAAACAACCCCAATCTGCTCAGCCACTCCTCCTAAAACCTGTGATCCAGAGTATTTTTCAGCTTTGTGGCCCTTCTCTGGACACACTCCAGCACCTCAGGGTCACTTGTGATGAGGGGCCCAGAACTGAGCACAGCATTCAAGGTGTGACCTCACCAGTGCTGAGTACAGAGGGGTGAACACTGCTCTGGTCCTACTGGCCTTATCAAACAACACAGTTCATTAAATATGAATAAGAAATATTAAATAGAGTCTAAAAATTATGTTTCTCTTAATAGAAATTATTCATATGAACATGATCTGAATAGTTGTGACTTTAATTAATTTTTTTAGACATATTAATTTAGACTTAAATTTAATTAGCAGCTGATTTCAACTGAGTCTCAATCTGAACAATAAGTTGTGTTATAGGCCACATACTGGAAGCACTGTCTAAAATGAAATATGGAACTCTAAGGCAGGATGCTTGTTGGTGTTCTCAATTCCTGTCCCTGGTTCCTGCTGTGTAAGAACAGCCCACCTGTCCAGCACAGAATCCCATTTTAAAAAAAAGAAAAAAAGGGAGGGAGGGGGGAACCTGTCTCCCACCAAATTCCAATAGTTAAGGATCTTTTTTAGAAAGAATTTGCTGAAGTTAAGTGGGCTCTTCCAGGACAAAGACCAGGATGGAACAACTCAGCCACCATGGAGGGAAAAAGCGTAAGAAATCCATGTTGAGGAGCTGCAGTGAAACACACCACAAGAGGAATGAAACTGCTACCTCTTATCCACAAAAGACCAGTGCCAAACTCATCCTCCCAAGGCTCCCCTTCACCACACCCCTGCTGCAGCCAGTGGCACACTCTGCTCCCCACAGTTGTGTCCATGCTTCCCTACAGAGCTGTAGGGATCCAGGAGCACCCCTTTGCTGTTTCAGCGGGGCCACTTAAATTCTTCATGACTCGGTTTTCCCCTCTGTAGAACAGGGATAAAACTGCAGTCTTGGCAGAGATCTGAGAACCTTAATTCACTAATGTCTATAAACCCCTCTGAGGTTCTTATTCGGAAGGCACAGCAAAAACACAAAGTATTATCACTGATTCAAACTGACCTTCCCCTTGAAATATCACCATTTGAGCTATAATTCCAAATCCTGACTCTAACCAAGTGCTACGCTGTGGGATTAACCACATTAATGCTTAAAGCTGTTGCTCTTTTTTTTTCCCCAGTGTTCACAAGCTAATGCTTGTAGGGGTCTAATCTTGGACAATTCCTTAATGATACAGATTTTCAGATGAAAATTACTGCTACATTTTCCTGTCCTCTAACAGATTTTAGTCTCACTGCACACACAATGTTGGAATGTTGTTTAATTACAAATATAATTTTTTTTTGGATAGTCTTTCCTAATTTGAGTGTGTCTATCTGTTGTCTGCACACAAACTGTAAATCATTGTATTAACAGTGATTACACACCCACTGACACAGAAAATTCGTGATCGGGTTGTGAGACATAAGAGGTTTACCAGATTGAATGTGGCATGGCCACATATTCTACAGAATTTATTATTATTTCTAATCAATCCTCCTCCTCTAAACCAAGATCCCTTAACTATAGCACTCTCTCTGTACTTAAGAAGGACATTCCAAATGGATGTATTTTCCAAATGCACTTACATAGCTACACACAGCAGTGCTGCAGTCACATTTTCCAGCACAAGGTTATGGGCAGGTGGTTGGGTTATCATTGTTAGGCCAAATCTGGCTTCACTTGTACAGACCTAGGGTATGTCTGAGTGTATGCTGGTTGTTTCTCACCAGCAAAACACCCTAAAATAATAGGATGAAGAGCAAAGGGTGGTGTCAAACCTATTTTCTCAATTGTTGATCTACCCTGAGGCCCAGGCATTCAGGCTGTCTCCAGTAAGGGGCCTTGAGCTGATGCAGTTTAAGAGCATTCCTCATCCCTGCAACACCAGGCTGCTGTGATTTCATTACATGCCCAGAAATTAGCACTGGGGAGTCTTTATTATTATTATTATTAAAGGAATAAATAGTCTTAAATCTTGTTAACCTGTGAATCTCCATAAATAAGCAGACCAGACATGTGGTAAAGGACATAATGCTGATTGTAGAGATGTCAAATGTGACCAAGAGAGAAGGAGTTTCCCAGCCCTGGACACCATGGCAGAAATGCCTTTGTTAAAAGTGGGCACTCCGGTGTCAGTATGTTAATTTTAGTACAGAAAAGATCACCCCTGGGGAGCAGATAAGCACAGTCATCCACATTCCTGCCTTGGGATGGACTGCCACGTGGCAGGAAGGTTTACATCCATCCCTGTATCCTGGTGAACTTGTGGTGAGAGTGCTGTTTGACTGCTGTAGGTGATCAACAATCAACTGTCCCCAAAGGTCCCTGGGGCTCCCTGCAGTGCACAGCAGCACTGCCATGTGCAGCTCAGGGCACAGCCATCTGACCTGAGATTCAACATTTAGGGGACAAAAAAGGCAAATTGGCCCCCACACAACAAGCAATGAGGTGATCTCTGCAGTGCACTGCACTGTGCTCTGGGATATGGCCTCAGGGTGCTCCTGAAATACCTCATAAAGCAGAATTTGCTCTCTTGGGAAGTAATGGTTAAGAAGTTCAGCTTTTCACTGGCATTTTAAACCCCCTGGTTTTAGAGTGCTCAGAAAGTTGGCATTTCAAGGAATACCCAAAGGACAAAGACATCTACATATTTTGTCCCAGAATCCCGGAGTACAAAAGTTGGACAAAGGGACAGACAGAGGATGAGCGAGATTAACAGGCCAAGTAGGTCAGGAGCAGTGTGATTCTCAGGCCAGCACAACACAGCACATTGAGAAAGCTTCCAAGAAGCGTAAACAGGAATGGATGTTTGAGACAATGAATGCCCTAATTGGATGTCCATTCTCACCGCTTCCCTCAATTAAGAAGAATCATGGATAATTCTGCCAAGATATTGATGGACAATGTAAGCATTGGCTTGAAAACTTTGCAATTTAATGAACCAAACCCTACCCAGTTGTGAATTACGAGAGATCCAAAAATAAATCCAGCAGAAAATAGTCCAGTGACAGTTAAGTCAAAAAGTTACAAAATTATTAATCACTGAATCTTAATAATTTCTCATCAGAGTTACTACAGTGAATAGTTTTTGATTTCATATGTTAGCTTCATGAAGTTTCTGAAAACCTTGGAAGACTGGGTGTTCCAGAACACAGAATCAGCTGCTGCGTTATCCCTTTAAATTAAGAAAAAGGAGAGTCAACATTTGCTGAAACTGAAGATGAATCATTCCAGGGACAGTCTCACACATTGACAGTCTCTTAAAACACAGATGCTGAGCCAGCTGTGAGCACACCTCAGCCCTGAAGTGAGAGGCAACTACAGAGCTCTGGACAGACTGATCTGCAGTGGTTCCTACACGTGCTTGAGGAAACAACAGCTCAAGTCCTGTTGCAGCAATGGTGTGAGATTAACACTGAAATGACACACCTCACAGGTGTTTTAATCTCTTCATCAATCAGCTTGGTGTCCTGCTATGTCATTACCGTGTGAGGACTTAGTGGTCACTTACATTTATCAATGGCTTTGAGGACAAATGTACTCCCTGCCCAGACTGTTAATCCGGAGCTGGTTCTTTCACAGCTTCACTGGAACAGCTGAAGAAAGTTCTGGGGTGGTCCTGCGCTTTTAGAGGCAACCAAGAACACCATCCCTGTGAAGTGAAGCTTCCAAAAACTCCTTTATGCTTCACTTACATTTTGAGGGGCATATTTACAAAATCAGCCCAGGCTTTGGCCTTGCCTACAAATCTCATTTTCCTCCTGCAGCAGGAAGCCTACAAGGGCAATGTGAGCACAACACCAGGGTTTGGCACAACTAATTTTTTTAGTGACAGGACAAAGCCCAGGCACACAATAGATATAGACCATATGTCTAGTGGAAGAACCTCAATATGATATAGTTAGCTGTGTGATGCACTGGCTGTCAGCAGAAAGAGGAGTGCATTGAGAAATGTTCTTCCACTGGTATAACTCAGTATTACACATGCTAAAATGAAATTAAAAGGAATAAAAAACCTTAGAGTACAACTGTTTATGTTGAGAAGAACTCAAATACATAGATAAAAGGGAGGAGAAATTAGAAATCTTCCCGAGTCAGAAATGATAGCACACTTCTGCTCAAAAATCTGCTGCTCTGATTTCAATGCAGATGGGGCAGTATTTGACTGTTCCCAATGAAGAGTCATTTTATGCTAGTTGAGAGCAGTCAAATCCCTTGCTTCATAAAAGAGATGCAAAGATTGGCTCAGCAGCATAATTTAAACTTGCCCTCAAACGTTTGCAGATAGACCTTGAAAAAAAGGACAAATAAACAGATGACCTTGTGTAACAGTCCCACTCCTCTCTCTTCTCTGCATAAAAACACAGGCTCGCCCAGATTTAACAGTACTGTATTAAACACATTTTTGCAAAGGTTCTTTTCAGTTTATCACAACCTCTCACTTGTGAAAGTTGGTGCACAGGGCATCACCATGAGGTCGGAATGACAAGGAGCACAACCAACAGTCCAACAGTGATGCTCCAACACCTGGTACTCTCACTTGCGTTCTTGTTTCGTCTGGTGTGCACATAACAGAATTTAAAAAATAATGGCCCCTTGAGAAACCTGACAAATCAGCACTGACAGGATTGCAGACTGCTGACAGCAGCAATGGGAGATGTATTTTACAGAGTACACCAGGGTGATCAGATGGATACAGTTAAAAGAACTGACCAGAAATGTGGAAAGAGGAAGCAATCAACGACTTAGGGAGCTAGTTGCCTAAACAAGAACATCCAGAGAGCACTAATTAACAAACTAACTAAAGGAGAACAGGCAAGTCATCAAGGGGGGCATTGGTTCAGGGCACCTAGAGGCCTGGTTGGCAGCACAGCAGTCACAACAAATCAGAGAAGAGAAAGCTGGAGGAGTCCCCAGGACTCACAGCTCAGGCAGCTGGTACAAGGTCTAGGTCCATCTCTGTCCTGTGTGGTGGGAAGGTGCAAATATGCACTGAGAGCACCAGTGCAGGCACTGGCTGCATAGTCTGTAAACAAAGAGGAGGACAAAACAAGATGAGCTGCTCCACAGAAGATGCCACGAGGTATCCAAAAAAAAAAAAAAAGAAAAATAACGGGCTCATACCTTTGCTGACATTTGCCTTTGTGCAGGCACAGTCTTTTGAAATGAAGGGCTGTATTATGAATGTTTGAACTTTACTAATATGAAAGGCTTGAAGTGTATATTATTGCTTTGTATAGCTACATACTTAGGACAGAACTGAACACCATCAAGCATTTAAATCATAAAAACCCCCACGTGGCTCTTAGGCTTTGTGATTTAAAAAACTTAAAAGCACTCAGAAACCAAATCGCTTCTGGCAGTCATTTCACCCATCCTCTCCTCTGCCTGCCAGCACACTCAGGTGCTCATGAGCTGGGAGGGGTGAAGTGGCACAGATTTGGCTCATAGTGCATGCAAAACATTTCTTCCTGTACCCAGTGCACTCAGGTAGCCCACCAACTTCCCATACCCCATTGCTCTCAGTGCATAAGGGTCTCCCAGAGTGGATCATGTCAATACTGTCCCAGACTGGATCATATCCAACCCCACAAGACCAAATTCAGTCAAGTTATTACGCCTGTGTCTAACCTGGGTAAAGGAGTAGACTCCTGAGCCATCCACTTATTTATTAGACAGATTACTAATTAGCTACAAGATGTGCCTAAAGGCCCTAGAGAGGCTTTAAGTTGGCTATGAAATCGTATCTGAAGAAAAGATACATCAATTACATTACAAATGTACATAAAAATACTTACACTTATTCATATAAAAAAATTTGCAAGCAACTGTGTGCACATTTTTGTGTGCACACACACAGAATCACCATCATGTCTTTAAGAAATAAAAAAAAGGAAAAAAATGCTCTCATAAATGTTTCCAGAAAATAAAAATTATTACAGATAACAAAGGATGTATTCACTTTTTTAATTAAAATGAATACTCTCTGTTCTTACCTTGCCTAGCTCTGATGCTGAGTGTCCTTATCATATGATCACAGAAATATTCCTGTTACCCAACATTGCTTTAAATTGCTAGGTTGGGGGAGGAGGGCAGCTGGGTGTGGTGGGTGTTTGTTGCTTTTGTGTTGGGTGTTTTTAAGTTTCTTACAAATTTTACAAGGCTGCATACAGTTAGCAGAGCTCCATTTTCACACGTGTCTCTCTTCCATAAAAGCTGCTCACTTATTTTAAATATAGCTACAAGCCAAGAGAAAATGATTAGGAAAAGCACTATCATTAGTTTAGCACCATCAGGACAGTGTTTATATGAGTTTATACTACAGAGGAGCTCATATTTGAATAACACATGCATATTGTCCTTAGACAAGAAAAAAAAAATCTAACCAACCATGTAAGCCAAGTAATGAAATTTAATTAGGAAGATAAGAGTTGGGTTTTAATTTTTTTTTTTAGGTTACAGAAAAAGATAATTTTAGGCAGCAAATTAGCATCTTCTAATAATCTTAGACAAAAATGATTTTGTTTTGCTTTGGTTTGTAAATTAGCTCATGATTAAAGTATCTCTCTAGTTGAGCTTCATTGTCTTTTTGTGCCTATTTTCTGAATGCAGCCCTGAACTGAATACTCTTGTAGCTCAAGTACAAGATTTGAAAGCATGAGAGGAACAATTATTATAAAGTGAAGTACTTACAGTTTTGCTGCAAAATCAATGAACTTTCAAGTGATTTTTATCATATTTTGCAGCTGTTCTGTTTGCTTTGAATGATGTTTATCACATCAAAAATTGGAGTACTTTTAAAGGATGCTTTATCTAGAAACTTCCTCTACCTTTATTTTCTTGCCCCACCCTGTGCTGTAAATGTAAGGATATTTTTATCTTGTAATTTTCCCCTGCTTCAGAAATTCTTTCTCTCAGCATTTAGGCCAGTGACTGCTCATTCCCTGCTCTGCTCTTTCTCATGGTTCCTTAAAGGAGGAAAAGTTCCAAGTTTCCAACTTCATTCACAGCTCTGCAGCAGTTCATTTCTATGTCCCCATTGAAAGCCACCTCTGTGGCCCTTTTTCTGTCTGAAGGAGTGATCCCATGTGGTCTGGGTGTGCAGGAGCTCAGACTGTCTGCCAGGAGCCATAGAGGGAGGAGTGATGAGCAGCATTCCTTCTCTGGGACCAGATCCATGAAGTCCTAGGACACTAGAGGTAAACATTCCACTGATTTCTGTTGTACAGGGTTAGAAGCACATAGAATTAGATCTTATCTTATTCTCATCCTATTCTTTGCTACATCTCTTTCCAAATCCATCCTCTCCCTCAAAGAAAGCCATTTCCTTCCCCAAATGGGGTTGCTAAAGTAATGAGATTAACAAGAAGCCCTGCTTACTTACCTTTCCCCACCTTGACCTTTTCAGCCAACACTGTATGCTCTGGGCCATGCTTGTGGATTCTGTTGGACATCAGCAAATCAATCCTACAAACCTTTGTCCCTGGGCAGATCTCCCTTAGCAGTTCCTTGGACTCCAACAAACCTATATAACTATTCATAAAACCATAGAATGGTTTGAGTCGGAAGAGACCTTAAGACCATCTGGTTCCAATTCCCCTACGCCAACAGGCAGGGACACCTCCAACTAGACCAGGCTATTCCAGCCCTGCCCAGCCTGGCCTTGAATATATTCCAGGGATGGGGCAGCCACAGCATCTCTGGACAAGCTGCTGCAGCACCTCACTGCCCTCCTGGTGAAGCTTTATTGCTGGGGTACTCCACTGTCTGAGCCACTACACACACAATTCCTGAGTGGAAGGCTTCCTGCATCAGATAATTTACAATCCAGGCTCAAACCAGATCCAAAAGCAGGGGCAAAACACACAGGAGGGGAGGTGAAAGACAAGGGAGAATGAGGTGACAATTAAAGGCAAAAAACAAACTCAAAATATACATAGACTGGCACAGTCTTTTAAGCATTGCAGCAGAAGAGAGTTTGTTCATGGCGCTATACCCAGCAGCACTGTATAATAAAATTTTATTTCGTACATTTACCAGTACATAAAATTAATGCAGCTGTGTAATTCCTATTATACTTCCTTATGTAATTCATATCATTTCTATGTTTAAATCTGTTTAAATCAATAGAAATTTAATTTTATTTAAATGCTTACCGATCACCAGTAAAACCTTTGCTTTCTTTTTTTTTCCTTTTAACCTGAATTATTTGTTTTATAGAGCTAATACAGAGCTGTATTCACCCAGTTTCACAGTTCAAGTAACTGTCAGTCAGACCTACTTTTAAATCCCTTTTACTGACCTTTGTGACAACATCCTTGGAGGCTTCTGACCAAAATACAGATCATGGAGGTTTTGCAATGCACCACTCTGCTACATAACTTAGAACAGGAGTAAATGATCCTTAGTATTGCCATTCTGTGGTACCAGATATGTACCTCTGCCATGGGAAATAAGGTAAAAACACATCAACTGAAACCAAAGTGAAGGTGATGACCACAGCCCACTTAATATATGGCCAATTGATCATACATCTGAGTCCAAGGAAAAGAACAGAAAACAGAAAAAGATTTTGCATGAAAATAGTATGAACCCTCTGTAAATTACATAAATACTTAAAAGATAAATTTCAGAGGAAATACTGCTTTGAGGATGTGTACTGGCAGGTATACCACACTACAAGAACATGCATTAAATGGATCACACCCTGGAGCACTTCAACCATCATTGCTTATCTTCTGACCAAGCAGGATCATAACAATTCCCTTAAACCCTTCCCCCCTGGGGCTGCCTAATTGGCCTTTATTTAAATTTACCTGGCTACAATCATAAATAAATTTACCTGGCCTTACAATCATAGTTTCCACCCTCTGTCTTATATCCTCTAGCTTTTCATCTTTTCACTTCTTTTTTTTCCCCCTCTTTTTTAAAACTGATGTTCATTTGATTTAAACATTGACAAACCTAAGCAAGAATGCAGATCACATTCTTCCAAATGCAAGAAAAGAGCCCCATTTACAAATATTCCAAATTATACTGTTACACAGGTATCCTTACAAGCATACCCATCCTGATGCAAACAGAAAAAAAAAGAAATGGATGTTGGTGAAAGTCTCGTATTATTAAAAAAAAAGGCACAATTTAATTTTTAATAAAATTAGGAAGAGCCTAATTTCAGAATTGTATTAGTATTTTCTCTAACATGTCAATATTTGCAGTGCATATACATACAAATACAGAATTATACTTGGTGGGTTTTGCATTTCACTGTAAAAAGATTGAGCCAGTTGCTACTTAAACCTCCTGGAACAAAATTTTTTCTCCAGTTTGGGTGCCTTAAAACTGTTTGACACTAAAATAGATAAGCTCTTTACAAATTCTTTTTCATAAAGTTATTTTTCCAGATTAGTGTAAGTGCTGTGTATGTCACAGAACAAAATTCTGAAGTATAAAGATATGACAAAAGGAAATTTTTGTTTCTGCCAATAATTTTGAAAGAAAAAACACACACTCTGCAAATGAGACTTGCAGATAACCTGCATAAATAGTAGACAAGCATCAATGTTATTATTTTCACCTCTTCCATACTGACTGAATCTCTATTATCTCCCATTTTGAATCCAAAAGCCATGATTAAACTGCAGCACATCTTACAGCACAACACAGCAATATTTTCCAGTGACAGAGAAACCACTTCAGCCCTTAAGTTGTTCCAACAGTTAATGGTCCTCAGGATAGAAATGTGCCTTATATCAAGTCTGAATAAGTCAAGCCTCACCTTCCAATCCTGGACTCCTTTACAACTTCTTGTTCCTATCAGTACTTGTAATTTTTTTTCCCTCTGTAGATATATTAATCTGTGTATAACCCTCTCTTTGATGAATAAAATTAATTAAACTCCTTTGCTCCCTCATTCCAAACCGGGTTTCCTTTCAGGTAATTCTTTCTCCCACTCTTGCCTGAACTCTAAGCTTTTTAACTTCCTTGTGAAGTGTGACCCCTTGGAGCAGACACAGTAGCAGCTGCTTCTCCCTAAAGTACTTTTCCTCTCTCCAAGTGAAGGGATTTGTCCTTCTGGCCACATTCAGCTGTAATCCAGAGGCTCTCTGCTGGAGCCTCAGCAGATTCCCAGTATCACATAAAGTGATTTGCCTGCTAGAAGAGCCAGGTGAAAGGAAACAGAAAGAAAAGTTGTTAAGAAAGGGGAGTCTGTGCACTTGGTTTGTTTTCCACTGCTGCCCTGAATTCAGCCCTGCACAGGTGCAGCTCATAAGCAGCTTTCTGCAGCTTTGAGGCTTATTTCATTTGTATTGCTAATGCTGCAGAGGGAGAAGCCACAGCAGACCTGTAAGCACCAAAATCTGAGCATATGCAGCATCTCCTTAGGCAGGCCTTCCCTCTCACTTGTACCCTTGGATTAGAAGCATAAAAAACACATGATCAAAATCTGCAGGGAAACATTTTATATAGATAATATACAGCTCTTGTAAGGGGAGCACTAAGTTTGGGGAAACCTGTTATCTGGCACAAATTCTAGGGCAGAGTGCTTATTTCAGCTACTTGCAGCACAAAAGCTTTAAAGAACACTAAGGGGGAAAATGACACTAAAAATTGTTCCCTCTGCAACATTACCTGTGCTCAGATGGGCTAATACCCTCTGTGGTTTTGCAAGGCATTAGTGAAAAAGAAATAATAATAATAAAAAAAATCCAACAAGTAAAGAACCCTCAGAGTCTGGGCCAGAAATTTGTACTAAAACAGCATTAGTAGTGACTGTAAGCCTCTCTAAGAAGGTTTCAGAAAACAGAAAAGTAGTCAAGATGCTTACAGTTTTAATGGATTGTTTGTCTTTTCTAAGAAATGCAGGGATGAATCCAAGCCCTGCAAAAGCGGGTGTCAGAGGTCTTGCTGACTGACTGCTCTGCGTGCTGTCCCCACAGATTTCCTGGCTAGCTTGTGTGTGAATGCAGAACCAAACCAAAGCCTTTGTGCAGTGCAACACAATCTTTTGGAGGAGATTTAAATGTCTACATGCCTCCAAACCATTTGGGTGTATTAAAGAATCAGTGAGTCTTTTTTACATGTGTCCTTGTATGCTATGTAATATCAAGTACCTTGAATTACACTCCCTAAAATCATTATACTGCCTTAAAAAGCTTCTACACTCAATACATTTGCTGCTAAAGTAATGTATTTGATGAAAGTTCTATTTAGAAGATAAATTCTCAGGCCTCATGAAGCATCTATTGCACCAGGGTAACCTATTGGCCTGAAATATTATGGGTCACACAGACTGCTTATAAAGGAGAGGGGTCTCCCTTACTCTGTATAAAAGATGGTGGCAGGCTGTGATGGTGTGTGTTTGGATTGCTAGGGAAGGCAGGCTCTAGGTAAGCAATAAATTGCTGTATATATTGCCTTAGGAGCAGGTTAGAAATTTCCCTTGTTCATTGGCATTGACAACCCCCGCAAAGGACAACACTTCCGAAAGCACAAAGTTTAACACAGCAATAAAAACACATCTTAAAAGCCCAAACCTCTGTGTTCCAGTGCTTAGAAAAGGTGGCAGCTTGACAGACCTGGAGACTGACAGCAGCAGTGTCAGCTTTCCTCACACTTGTCTGCCAAAGCACCTCAACCTTGACCTGAGGAGGAAACCACGGAGGGTTTGAGTGGGATTTCGTGCCCATTCTCTCTGGCATCTCTGCTGAGATTGCCAACAAGGGGGCCAATTAGTGCCTGCTTCAGAGGATGGGTTTTTTTGACTGTGTGGAAATGACACCTGTCCACTGAAACTGGGCAGAGACCCCCCAGTTCCCAGGAGCCAGCCACTGCAAGGGTTGCTGCTCCTGGCTACTCCCCTTGCACCAGGCATGCAGCAACTCCATGTTGTTGGCCAAGTGGGACCAAATGCCTTTTCCTGTCCCAACAAGTCCTTTCTGACTTAAAATAGTAGCCTCGTGTTAAAGATTTAATTTTAAAAAATGATTCTTACTATTCAAGATCCTGGAGCCTGCATGAAGATCAAAAGGCCACTTTTGCTGTGCAACCAACTAAAATCCTATCCAGAACTTGCACCAGGGCAGAAGGAGAGGAAGAAATATGGCTTCAGACTGTTTTTTTAAGCAGAGTGAAAATGCAATTTCCTGCTGGGCTCTTTACCTCCTCACAAGACCTAATTGGCAAATTTCTTGTGTGCTTCCTTGGTCTTCAGTGCAACAGCAGCCACCTGATCTGCTAGTAAAAGAGGCAGTACTACAGGAAGAGTGCTACATCTCTCTCACCAGGAGATGGACAAGCTTGAACAAGCTGGTACCAAACATGGGACTGTACCATAAAACCATCAATTGATCTTCATGGCCAAGAAGGGAGTAGCTGCTACTCTAATATGGGTAGACATAGGTGTCTTTAATTTAGCTACCATAGAAGTCATTCACACTTTAATTAATGACCCAGCAGTGCAGTCTGAATAGCAGCCCATTTGCAGTGTAAACTCTGAATTATTATTAATGGAATGGGAAACTTCATTACAGATTAAAATAACTTTATCAATATTATCTTTCATAAATTCCAGTCCATTCAGCTTCATTCAGTCATCAAAGTCATTCTCTTTGAAATCAGACATCACCCTCCAGTTCATCTGTCACCAAGTCAAGCTTGCTAACCTCTCTGAGGATGTCATCTGACTGGAGTTTTCTGTCATTCTTTGTCGTTCCAGGTGCACTTCTTGACAATTTTTTTAGATCCCTGTCCAGAGTCTCCTCCAGGAATCTAGAAGGACCATGAAGATTGCATCAAGGACTCGATTAAACAGCAGACAACATGCCTATCCAGCACACCAACCTCATTTGGAAGCTCTTGCAGAAAATGATTGACAGCTGATGCCCTAAGCAAAACTGTTTATAAAGTCCTTTTCAGTCCAGCTACATTAGTCTCTCCACATAGCAGAAGTCAGTACACTGCTATCAAAACCAAGTCTGTGACTGATAATACTGAACTCTTCATTACCCCAAGTGTTGCTGCAAGTAATACCATGAGTTTGGACACCACTGTTCAATAAAGGCTTATTATTATAAATATTCAGCCTATGTCCTGACGAGAACAAACAGCTTTGCAGCCAAGGTGAAAGGGGTGAACTGCAAATAGGTCTAGGTTATGATAGAGACACTGCCCACTTTTTGTGAAGTGACCTTGTAGCCTGGCACCGAACACAAACTCAGAGGAATGAACTGGATCCTGTGTATTCAGACAAAACTGGTTGGGTATTAGCAGTTTTTAGAAAAACTAAATCACAGAAGGAAGAAGTTCTTTCAAATGATGCATAGAAGGGTTCTTCTGTTGTTTTAGTCTGATATTTCTAATACCCTTACTAAGGTTCAAATCTTAGCAAAGGTTTGTGAACTTTTTAATGTAGTTTCTTGAATTAGATAAAGCACAACAGAGAAATAGTGCCTGGCATTACAGCCCAACTTCAAAGAACAGAGACTTGTCCTGGCCTCCTCTCCTAAATTCACTTTTTCTCTGTTCCAGAGGTGGCTGCATGCAGTACTGGCTGTTCAGAGCTGGCTGTGCACCAGAATCTCTCAGCAAGAGAGCTGCTAATCTGTCCCTGGGAAGAGCACCTGGATTGCTCTGCCTAAAGTCAAAACACACCCTTCTGGTCCCTTTGTCTACTCTGTATTTCAGCCTAGTTAACCAACAGCTTCTAATGATAAAAATAATAGAAAGGAAGACATTACTTCCCAGAATATTAATACATTGATTCATATGTGCTGGGCAGTTGCCCTGCCAGCTTTGTTGTGAGAGGAAAAAGGAATGATGAAGAAGACTTTCATTTGACTGAGTTCCTTATTGCACTTGTGTTCTGTGTGAGTTAAATTAATCAAGAACATCAATGGATCTGCTGATGTGTTGTTCCCTGGAAATTTGGGGCCAGTAAGGCTGTTTGACCCTCTAAGGTGGACTAGAACAATGGTCCAGAGTTACAAAATGTGCTCAAATCCTGCAGAAACTCACAGAAAGCAGCAGAGACAAGGGATTCCAGGAACACAGACACACCATAATAGAATCCCCTTCAGATTATGTCCTGTGCATTTATTACCTCTGAAGGGAGCTCATTTTCACCTGTCCCAGGCATATCAAAGGCCCTTTTTACCTCAGCATCTGAAAATCCCACAACTGCATGAAACATGTAATATCACAAGAAAGTAAAAGCACCATTATGCACCAAGGGCTCAGTGGGGACCTCAAGACAGCACTGGAACACCATGGTCAAATTGGGAACTGAAGCAAGCTACCAGTGGTGTAACCTTGCAGAGATTTAGGGAATTGGTCATACAGAGCTGAAATACTGATGGCCAATGGAGAGCAAAACTAATAGGGTAGTTCAGAAGAGAATATGAACTACTGCCTTGCCTTGCTAAGAAACAATTATGAATGCCAGCCCATCCCTCATTCATTCATTAAAAGGAGAGCAAAATTCATTTCCTGGAGACAAGAAAGCAGGAGATAAAAGTCACTTATTTTCTAGTCAAAGGTAAACCATTGCTTATGAGTGCAATGAATATCTAAATTGGAAGGAATCAATCCTACTCTAGCAAGAAAGTCCTCCTGATAGCAAACACATGCCCAAGAAAAATATTTAAACTGAACTCTTAACTTTGGGAATTTTTCTGAAAAAACTAAGCATCTTCATGCTTAAGATGTGTTCCCAGGGTCTCTCAGTCATCCTTTAAGTCTCTAGAATATTTTTTCTTCTACCTCATCAATGATTCCCCCCTCACAACAGCCACAACAAAGGCCATTTATGCAGTTGAAGACAGCTGCCATCATCAGCTTTCCCTCTGAATTAGTGCCAGTTAATGTGCATGCATATTTGAAAACAGGAGTCATATTCAGCAGCTGCTGGAGAATTACTCAGAAGAAACTATTTGTTGGCCCAACAGGATGGTTTTGCCATCTTTAGTGTCGTTCCTAACTCAGTCTTGAATCTTTCCAAGCCACAGTTCCATGCATAAATAACCACTGTCACTGGTACATGCTTAGCACATCCATGCCTCAACAAACAGAGCAAGTCAGCAAGAACTGCACTTGCTGACACCTTCAGCAGGGATGGTGCAGTGGATCCTGCCCTAGGACACAGGCCTGGCACCTTTATCCTGGGATTATCCAGTCTGTGGCTGAGAATAATAACCTCAGAGCAGAAAAGAGTCAGCTCTTGAACTGCTGCATGGTACCAGCCAATATATGAAAGAAAACTGGAGCCAGTGTGAATTTGCTGTAGTGTTCTGGATGACAAATAGTATGAATTCAAGAGCTGCTGGGATATCCCCTCTGGAACCAGCAGTGGTAGGAGAAGGAAGCACAGGGGAGGGCAACTGGTTGGGCACCAACTCTTCAGGCATACCAGCTTAATCTGAAGCCATAAAGGAGTCAACACCTCAACTAAAGCGACATGTCTCACCAAAGACTGCACATATTTCCCCCAGAGAGTTCACTAGGGAGAAGGTGAAGGTAAAACACAGAGAACACAGGCATTTGAAGTAACAGGCTCCCAGTCCTTACTCAGGCAAGCCATACTCTGAAGATCAGAGTGCCACCTGGGTGGGGACAACATGCATAAGTAAGAGAGCTGAAGTTATTTAATGCCTTGTCTTCATTCTGATAAACAGGTGCTCAGGCTGTTCACAGAACTACATGACTACATAGCATTGCCCAAGGCCTTGTGTCAGTTTTGCAGTCAATAAAACAGGGGCACTATTTCATGGACATTCAGCTGGGAATCCCTTAATGATAGCTGGTGAAGGTTTTGGGAGGCTAAAATTCTACTAAAAGTGTTATTTAATATGACACAATTACCAAGCAGCAAAAAAACCCCACAGGATCTCATGAAGTTCCCAGAGCTGTTTCTATGTAGAGGCAATGCAAGCAATTGTCTGTGGCACCAAACTGCCAGGGTCAGCAAAACAGGCAAACAAGGACTTCACTACATCAATTGTCCAGAAAGCCAGTCCAGCTCTTTCTGTCTCCAAGAGAAATATCTCAGTGCTCAGGGCATTTTCCACTGCTGAGGAGAGGAAGAGGGTTCACCCCTCAAGAAGAGTCACCACTTCTCCCAAACCCATTGTGAATCACTGGAATCAACCCTGCACGGCCATTTCCCTATCCCATATCCCACATGCCTCTTTCCCTATGGAGGCAAGGGTGGCCTCTCCTGGCTGTCACACTATGGGTATTCATATTCAGTGGTGCCTACATTGCTGAGAAGCCTTGAACCAAAACTGCATGTAATAATTTCCTGTGTCAACAAAGTTATTTGCATGACCCAACCATAGCAGTAAATACTTTGATTCATGTGACAAAAAAACTGCTACCTGGACTAAGCACTATAGGATCAAGTTTCCAGATCATCTGTGGTGGCCCAAGCTGTGTTTATGCAGTATCAGAAATAGGCATGTGAAGAGTTTGCAGTTTAGGGCCTCCATCCAGCAATCCATGCTGGCAGACCTGTAAAGGGGTTTGGACGTAGTACAATGAATGATAACAGTAAACAATGGGAGAGAAGAGAGTGAGGGTCATAACTGCAAGACCATCTGGTTGTTTCCATTTGCTGTGTACACATCTTGCTAGTCCTGCAGCTAGAAAGGCAGAGAGGGTTGTTGGAATATCGAGTTACTAATGAATAGTTGCATTTATACCTCATATACCATTGTAAACTATTATATCACTAGTTGTGGCAGCATTTTGGATACTGGTTTCTGGCAAGGCCAAAGCATGAATGTTTCTGAATGGAAATATATCAATATGCAAAATAATTTGGTACATGTGACAGTTTTCTTACAAGAAATTTTAAGTATTATTTAATGCGTGAGTGTTTTTCCCTTTCCTCTAAGAGTTCTTAAATCCCTTTCTGGGATCATCAGTACTTGTATGATCAAGCCTATAACCAGCATTCTAGGTACAAGGACAAAAGAATAAATTACAATAAAATGAGGAATGCTGTATACTTTTTGGTAGAACACATGAAGGAAACTCAATTATTTGTAATTAGTCGATATGGATCAATTTTTGATTTCTCCTTAATGAATCTCCACTAAGCCTCCAAATCAATGAAAAGAACACAGATTAGGCAGATGTATTTTGCTCTGCACTCTACCTGCAACCAGATGTGGGCTTTACTAAACCACATGTGGGAGTGAAAACAGAGCCAAGGGCCCTTCTCAGAGAATCACCTGCGACTTGACCATATGGTTTCAACCTTGGAGTCAGGTAGCAAGGGCATTCCAGCCTTTTGCAATCTGCAAGTTGACTGAGTGGGAGACGTGCTCAGAGCTACTGTGAACTATCCAGGAGGGGCAGAACCAGGACTGGAAGGAGAGAATGGCACCTCTCTCTGCTGAAGAGAGATCTGAGCATCTCCTCACTTGAATTAGTGTCATTTGACAATAATTCCATAAAGGTCAAGAGTGTAAAACTGCAGGAAATAAAATATTCAAGGCTGAAGTTTGTTTGAGCATCCTCTGTCTGAATTCTGAAAAAGTTCATTAGCTTAGGTATCTAGAAAACTTTTTCTAATTCATAAAAAGTAAAGTGAGAGGAAACTTGAGTTGGTCAGGAGATAAATCCTACTATCCATACCACTATTTTAGCAGACAGGAGACTGCAAAACAGACTGGCAGGGAGCTCGAGAGGCTTTATTTCCTGACGTTCATTTTTCATCACCAATCCTGAACAGACCCCAAAACTCAGACTAATTAAAGACAAATAATTAAGCACATTCAGACTGTGAAGGTTGGCAGACTCCCACTGTATTGTGAGACCACCTTGGCATTTAAATGGTTAGGGACTATATCCCACAACATCATGCTCATCTCATTGTGGTAGAGAGCTCTTGAGAATGTTATTAGCTGGGTGTTCGCCTTGCCGTTTTTCCACATGAGGCAGATGGGTAATTACGAAGCTAATAGTCTGATTGAGAGAAATCAGATGCAGTGGTTTGCCCAATTAGATGATACATTAGCTTCCTTCTTTGTAAGCAGCTAATGTGTGAAGCAAAGTGGTATTTTTGAGGGTCAGAATCCTTAAACAAGTGCCGAGTTGCAGATTATTGTGTCTCTCTTTTTTTTTCTAATGGAGGAAAAGTGCTAAGTCTTCATTACTAAAAGCATAGAAAATGCAAATCAGGCTTTGAAACAAAAGAGTGAAGGGACAGGCGAGAATATTTGGTGTCCAATGTGTCAACCTACAACATCAATTACATTGAAATGCAATGCATGGGAGCCTAATCAAGGATAGTGTAATTGTAATAATTGCATGCTTTTGTTGGAGAGCTGCTGCCATTGTTATTGTCAACCATTTGTTTTTCTCTATTGTTTAAGGGGAGAGGATTTAAAATATATATATATGTGTGTGTGCATATATAACTGTGTATAATTGTCTGAAGAACAGTATAGGTAGGAGATTCTGCTACTACACAGAATGTGTTGAGTCTTTCTTATTCCTGTTCTTTGGATGTTGGAAGCCCAAGAGTCTTAACTCAGTTACGGCAGGTATGCTGAAAACTGAGAAATGGACGTTGACCTACAATCTGTGCTGAACAAGGAGTTACTTTGCCTTTTGCTGACACATCTCCTGATCCAGGGAGGTGAGTTACTCCCAGTGACTGACAAGTCATAAAGTGAGCCAGTGCTAAATCAGCCAAACAATCCCTGAGACACCTCTGCACTGCCTTCCTTCTTCAAAACAAAAGAGAAAGAGGTCAAAATAAATATTTTGTCTTGTTATATTTACTCCAGAGCTGCAATCTCTTTCTGCCATTTAAAAGGATTTTTAAATACCTATAATCTTGACAACAATGTTCAAGATAAATGAACATGAAGGAGAGCATTGCATGGGGAAAAAAAATGACAGCATGAATTTACTCAAGAACTTGTTAAGGGGAAAAATGTAGGAGCCTCCTGTAAATAAAACAGTGATATTTTCTGCATCCTGAAGTTAGGCTGGAAATTCTTCTTATAGCAAAGTGCTCAACATTCAGATCAAATGAGAGGTTTATTTTCTGGCATCACTTGGGCTTGCCAATAGGTTGAAACGAAGGCACAATAGAAACGGGCTAAAACATTTAACATAGCTGTTAAATCTCATTCTCCACAGCTAAAAAAGAACAATGCTGTACTGTCTTTACTGAGAATACTCCCCTGCCATAGGAGGCTTTTCATGTATCTCTAACAATCCTGTACATACTCCAAAACTCACACTAATTAAAAGCAAATAATCAAATACATTCAATTTGAAAAGTTGGCAAACTCGCTTGTATTATTGTGTTAGCACCTTGGCACCAAAATGATCACATTGTGCTAATCTCATTGTGCAGGAGAGCTCTTGAGCATGTTATTCAGTAGGTCTGCTCCCTGCCCCCCATCTCCCAAACCCACCCCATCCTCCTCCTCCACCACCAGCACTCTCTTTCTTTAACCAGATAAAGAAATGAAAATGGTAGCAAAGATAAGCAAAAGCCCGAGAGTATTTTCATCGTATTTCACTCAGAGGTACCCAGGACTTGTGTTACCTTCTACAGAGATTTTGTTTCATCCTAGGTTCATTTCATCACAGTAGGTAAACCTGAGAGATGTTTTAAAATAAACTAAGCAGGCTGCATGCGTTTCTCATTAACTCCCATATAACATTCTTCTATTATTGTCTAGAGTACTTGCCCACCACAGAAACATAAAGAGTATAAAAGCAGTAAACAAAACACTACAAGTTAACAGCTTAATGCTGACCAGGTGATGAAACCCAGAAAGAAGCAGTTAAGGATTTCTTCTCTTTGAAAGTTTAATTTTACAGTCTTTCACATACAGGCCTGTGCACACCTGAAGTTGATGACCAACACCTATAGATGCCCATTTGTGAGCTATGAAGAAGTATCTGTTTAATTTTCTGCAGGAGTCTGGGAGGAATTTTCCCCAAGAAGTCAAGACTGAACAGACTTCCATGACGAAAGGTGTATCCATTCCAGTGCTTCCAGCCCCTGTTTTTTTTTTTTTTTTTTTTACAGCTGCAATAGTAGCTATGACCAAGGGCTAGGTATGACTTTGAGCTGGGTAGGTACAAGCATTCAGCACCAGATTTTCTGCCTTGTTGAAGAGATAGGTTAGAGCCTATATATTTCTCCCAACATTTTCCTCTTCTGCACTAAGGGAAGGAGAATTCTTTCCAAAGTTTTACACTGGGGTCTTGTGTCTATGCTTGGACATGTATTTGGTTATTAAATATATGATTCTTAGAAGTGTCTTCCAATTTGAGATATTCCACGATTCTATGATATGGCCTGCCACCCTTCAGCCAGCACTTGCAGGTGGTAGATTTTTGCCTGGATTCCAGAATCTCTTTTGAGAAAGAACTGTCTCTAAAAGACAGTGAATTAAACGTCTGTGTCAGGAGAAATTTTTTTTTCTTAACATTTATTGGATAAAAACACATTAAAATTAGGCAAGTGCTACAGACGTGCAACACTGAAGACCATAGCATTTAATGTAAAAAATAATTTTAAAATAATTTAAAAAAAAGAAATAGGAAAAGAGGTAGCTGGAGGACCTTTCTGACAGGACTGGAAGGGTCCCACTCATCTTTTAGCACAAAGGCACTAACAGTGGAAGATGGCACTCTAATATACTCTTTAATTGAGGAGGGTGCTACATAAGAGAGTCTAATTAATTTGTGACCTTCAAGACAGTTCCTATTCATGGGTGAATAATGAAGGAAGCCCACATGGCTGAGCCTCTTAGAAAAATAACCCAAAAACTGCTGGAGAGTCAGTCCCAATGAATAGTCCCTGAACTCCACAGAGGTGAATGTGCTGTCCATACACCATCTCATATGCTTCATCCCTGCTAGCAGGGTCAGAGGACTTCCCAAAAGCCTGAGACAGACCTGCATCCAGCTGGGGCCATGGAGGGAGAGCCAGATCCAGATTAAAGTAGCACAGACTTCCTAAATTTTGCCAGGGTGTGGTGAAGAAGTACTGCTTTCAAATACCCTGCTCCTCTAACTAGAGGGTTTAGGAAAGTAAACCTGACATCTTAAAAAACACATTCATCTTTCTGTTGACTTCAGGAGGTTTAAATTAGGCACCATATATGGAGAGGTGATATATATATATATATATACACATAGATAGGTAGATAGATAGATAGATAGATAGATAGATAGACAGATAGATAGATAGATAGATAGATAGATAGATAGATAGATAGATAGATAGATGTTACTTATGTTAACTACTATGGCATATTCCTAGAACAACGTTCTGTTCATAAAGTTTGCAGTTAAATATTGCTAAAAGGTGAACTGTGATTCACAACAAAATAGTAGTTATTTGACTAAGCAAGTTTTACTTTCTGTCTGTCTAAATTTCTCTCTGTCATGAAGAAAAGTTCCTAAGCCAACACAAGAAGTATCAAGAGTAGCGTCCAAGCTTGGAAAGCTCTGACTCCACGGGAAGAACTCCCATGGATACCAGCAGGAGAAATGCTTGTAGACACCAGGATAGCATATGGTCTCTGAAATCAATATTGGTTTGCAGCCTGACACGTGGATGGAGAGATACCACAGAGAGATTGAAAGAAATATGACAAGCTAAGTCCTACACAGACAAACACCACACACAGTCACACTCGAACAGATGCTTTGGCAGAAACAGGTGCTTCAGAGGAACACGTTGTAGATCTGAGAAATGGAAAATTAATCTAAAACTTACAGTAGCATAATGAACTTTTGCAAGCAAAACTGAGGGAGGATTCAGAGAAACCCCTCAGGGACAATGGTAAGAGAACACATTGGCAACAAAGCTGTTGATGAACCTGGTGTAGATTTAACAGCACATGTAAGGAAGCTCTTCCTTCCCCCAGCTTCCATATCAATTGGACCAGAGAGGTTTCAACAAACCACCCCCATAGCACAAAAGAGAAGAAAAAGGTGGATTTCTCCTAGGCATTACAACAGGCTGATGCAAACACTTCAGCCTTGTTTGTGGTTTAATGCATCACCCCAGAGATCTGAGTGTGAAATCGGGACTTAAGGAAGAAAACCCTCATTTAGCAAGGAAAGCACTGCAATAGCTATGTGTGAAAGTTCTTCCAGCACTGTTTTCTGCTGGCCATATGGCCAGCTTCACCCACATTGAGAGCAACTACTGAGTAAAGCCTTAGCATCTTGAGAGAGAGATACAGGGAGAAATGCAAGTGTCTCATCAGCAAGGGTGGCCCAAGGAACACTCACTCAGTTGTCTATTTACACTGTTGCTTTATCTTTGTCTGATACTAATAACAAAGAAAAAAGGAAGAACCAATCCCAGAAAGTTTGGAATAATTTACATTCTTCAGTGGTTCTGTAGCCAAAGTTACAGTTTCAAACAATTAAAACTATCCCAGTATCTACTGTTAGGTGTCCTAAGGTCTTTCTACAGACTCATAAGGTTCAGGAGCTAACAGAAATACTAGCCCTGTTTCTGATAAATATATACACAGACATACCCCATAGGGAAAAGGATTCCCCCCAACCTCCCATCACACAAAACCAATTTCTCACCTGTGCTTGGCCCTCATATTCAAGGGAACAGGAGTGGGGGTTTGGTTTTCAGAGAAAATACATAGGCACCATTCACTCAGCTTCAGAATGCCATCAATTTACCACAGTGGGGAAAAAAACTTTGCCTCCCTTTTTTTTCCAGGGATTCAGGGGATTGTTTACTGTCAGCTGAGCCAGAAAACAGGTTCCTGCACTCCTCTAAAACCCAAATGCCTGTATTTACAACAGGTGAGTCCATTTAAATGGGCTGCCTCACACTTTTCCTCCCAGAACTTAGTGGCACAGCACTTGGAGACCAGCTCTGAGCACAGGGAACCTCTGATCAGCACTTGCAGCTGCAGGAGCAAGGAGCTTCCCTGCTACACACACAAGTCCCCAAACCTCAGCAGCACCTGAGACTATAGCCAGCCTCCCATGTCCTGTTTATCTGACACACCATCTCTCACCAGGAGACTCCTTGGCCAGGGCTTTCAAAGGCTCAACTTTCACATCACAACAAGTTCTGAAACAGAGAGAATTCTGAAATAAAAGGCCTCACGTACAACCTCTTGTTCCATATTGCTTTCTCTTCACTATTTGCTCATTACTGATGCTGCTAATACCTGAATATGTTCTCTCTTCCCTTCAGCCTCCCCTTCCCTCATTTAGATCTCTCAGTGAGAGCCAGAGTCCTGCCTGTGGCACAGAACCACGTGTTGGCAAAGAGCCACCTTAAATGTCACAGCCAGGTAGCACTGCAAGTTCATTGACACACCAGTAGGAAGAGAGGGCATGCCTCAGTTAATAAACAGCTTTAAACTATTTACAGATTAATGATGTGATGAATTTATAGATGGATTCATGTAGATGAATGCTTAAATGGACTCAAACCAAACAAAATCAGTATCTGATTTATCCAGAGGGTAGATAATCCAGAAACAAAGCAGTCCTGTCTGAAACTGCCCTGCAGAAACGTTCCTTGGTCCTGAGCTACAGGAACCAACTTTAATGGCTCCATATCACTGAGATTTTCCTAAAAATTTCCCATTGCTGTTACTGCTGATGGGAGCTCTAGTGTAGACAAGACACTCATCATTTCAACATTTTTATGATTATGTCTTTTAGTCTTTCTGTTTGCCAGGTTGGATGACATTGCTTTGCTTATTTATCACTTTTACTTCTGAGACCTGTGCTTGGACCTATTTGGTAACAGTAGGAAATTTTAATGTAGAAAAATTCTGCTCTGCTGCATTACCTGCTTTGCCCCTCACCTCCCTGGTGAGAATACCATCAAAGACAGCAGCTAAAGTAATGTGCAGATTAAAAATTAAACAGAGACCACCCATTCATTTACCTGCCTCAATGACTAACCTTCATAGAGTGTAACAAATTTAAGGCTCACAAGAAGGATCCATAATCCATCCCTGACTATCCAGGTACTGAGAAAATTATTTGCATAGGTGTGAATATTTCCCTTTAGAATTAAGAAGAAATTACTAGCTTGTGTGTGAAAATCAATAAAAACTAGCACTGGTGCCATTCAAATCCAAATTGTAGTTATATTTTGTGTAGTATTTGGAGAATTTTTCAGTTTTCAGCCTGGCAAATAAGAAAGTAAATTACCAAGGTAAAGAACAGCTATGTTCAGTGAGCACTGAAGCCTGGTAAATATTCAGTTTTTAATGGCATCCACTTCTATTTTGTTCACTGAATTATTGGGCTGACCTTAAATTAGAGATCTGGATGGAGCTGAATTGAATATCGTGAAGATGAGCGCAATTACCTTGCTTCCCTTTATTCTATATTCATTTTATTTTTTAATTCTTGGTCTGTGTGACAAACTGGATGTCAGAGTGCTTGTGGGTTTATCCTCACAGTAACAGAGAGCAGAGCTGATAGAGCAGACAGTGGCACAAGGGAAGATTTATCTGCACTGCGGTCAGGGGTGAGACTGCAGGACCTTCCTGCCTTCCTCTTCGTGGAAGGGCTGGAGTTGTATCTACTGCCCAGGTGTCAACACAGGCCAAATAAGAATGCCAGAGCTCTGGCACCTGCAAATGAGGCCCCTGCCTTCCTGGAAATTCCATCCAAACCAGCTACACCCCAGGCTGGAGTAGCAAGGCAAGTGCATCTGCTCACCTCAACCCACAGCAGAGGCACAGCCTTGGGATGTGTTTGGGGCTGTCTTCCATTGCTCCACAGAGCCACTGCAGTCAATATCTCTTTGTACCTTCTAATTAACTTCAAAAACTTTCTCATGTTTTGGGGTTTTTTTTTGTTTTTTTCAGGCGTATATTTAAACTTTCAAATATCTCCTGAGCTGCCCTTACAATTAGTGCAATCTGGGCTCCCATATTTTGTTGCTGACACCTTCTCTCACAATTATTTCTCCTGACCCACTTAATCCTGGGGAAATAGGACTCAATACTCTTTCATAAGTCATCAAGTAACAACAACCATGTCTAATCAGCCAGGGAACCTTGGAGTTACCAGTATGTACAGCGATACTCAACAGAAGTAGATGCAAGAATAGAGAGAGTCCAACTGGTTAATGAAAATCTGTACAGCAGGCAAAAAGGAAGAGGGCCAACAGCAGCTCCTGATAGCCCTAAGAAAATGTGCAATGTGTTTGCCCTAGCTGTGTTTGATGGTAAATGTGACATGTCAGAGCCAGCCTGGAGATCACCCCTGAAGACCATATTGCCTCAGAAGTCAAGCATTAGCAGCTGCATGCATGTCATTAACCCCTCACTCACCATGCAACTTTGCACTTGCCCCGGCCAGAGACTTTAAAGGAGGGTTGATTGATTTTCCTACTGGGGGTGAGAAAGCTGCAGGACCTGCAACGTCCAGAAAAAAAGCACCCACATACATGTGCCCTTCCATAGGACATTTATGTGACAGCACTGAGCATTTCAGGACTTTCAGCTGATTTGAAGGATAATACTCCCATTCAGCCAAACAGCTGGATAACAGGCTATATTCCATGTTCTCCCAAATATTTTACAGTTATGCTCAAGCATATTGCTGTATTGTAGTACTAAAGGTATGAGAATATTTGTCTACGTTGACTTCATTATTTCTTGGTGTAATTTTTTTATTAAACAAACTTCAGAAGCATATCTTGACCCATAGTGGCTAAGTCACTGACACAGAGACAGTGTCAGTGAGAAGACTCAATTACAATGCAAAGGGAAAATCTGCAAAACAGTTGTACTGTCCACAAAGAGCCATTTGGAAAACAAAGGACTTCATCGTCCTAATCCTCAGCATGAACCCAGATTTAGTCCACAGACAGCAAATTCAGTAGTGAAAGCAGCCTAGAGAAGGGTATTTGGGTTCCTAATACCTAATGTAAAAATGTAGAACTATCCATATGAACTCAAACCTGAGAAAATGTTCTCATAATTTAATGGCAGCATAATAGACTGTGGCCAGGATTTTCTATTTTAGCCTTCCCATGATGTCTGAGACTTCACAACCACATTTCTAAAAGTACAATATCCTCTCTTTTGCCTGCTATTCTACAGAAACTTTTTTAAAGTTGTCTAACTAAGGGCCATGGCCATACACTTTGATCCACAAATGAATTCAGCATAAATGTGAAAGAGTATGTGAGGAATTTACACTGCCTAACTTAAAAGCCTAACTTCAGGTACCCACACTAAGATCCTATATAATCAATAGAGAGAGGTGAAACAGGCTCTTCCTGAAGGCCATGCAAAGGAGTGAACTCCAGTGTTCCACAATTACCTCTAATTTTTTTAAAAGTTTTGATTCTGTTTTGTCTTTTCCATTTTAAAACTGTATTTTAAAATTGAAAAAAAAAGCTTTCAAAAAGAAGTGAGGAGAAATAAAGAAAATGGCAAACTGTGAAAAATGTACCTTTTAAATTGAAATTAAAATTAAAATAGGAAAACAACTATTAATACTGACTACTGATTACCTAAAGGCATTTTCTTATGACAAATGTTGGTCAAAACTGCTGTGAAAGTGTCAGAAGGAAATAAAACTCAAAGAACACCCATGGAAATTATGCATAAAAGCATGCAATTTTGCACCATTGTTTTCCTCAAAATCTACTACAAGCTTTCAAAGCATAAGATTACTGCACCTAAGATAATAAACCTGTTCCATACACAAAGTTGTTATTATTATTAATGGATCTGGACATGCTCAGTAATGTCAGATCTCTAAGTACTCAGTACAGAAATAGCCATTTACAACAAGCCCAACAAACAACAAAATAGCATCAGATCTAATTCCTCCAATTCAAAGAAGCAGTTGCACAGTTTATCATGTTTTCTAATTCCCACTTAGAAATCAATGGATAGGCTTTTAATAGATTCTTTTGGCTTTTTCTAGGGCAAAACAGGAAATAACTAATAAACTGGGATTTATTAACAAAACATAGAGGATAATATTTGAAAACCCTTATTTATTCATCCTCCTTGGATGGCTGACTCAGGTATGAGCAGCAGAACAATTTCTTCCCAGATGAACAGCATTCACCAAAACAAAAATAAAATTATCTACTGCTTGCCCACAAGATAAGCTGCAAGATTGCAGTCTTATGGTATCCAGAACTCAAGCATCTGAACTAAAATGTATATTCCATAATGCCACATCCTATCTGAACAGAGGACCTAGCTTTTACAGCAAAAATTCATCAGCTGCCAAATGTACAGGGCTGCAGATGCAATCCAGGCTGAAAAGTCTTCCTTCTGAATCCAAGACAGCAGTTCAGTCCAAGACACTGCTCTGTTCATCTGAGCCCTTCCTGCCAAGTCACTGCATCTGGCCCATCAGTACGTTCAACTTGAGGTTTCTGGGAGCAGCTTTCTGTGGCTTTGGGGCTAAATTGCAAAATCTGGATCCTAAATCAACAGATCAGATTTGTAAGCAAATATAAGGACCACATTTTAATTCAGTTTGCTCTGTAAGTCCCTCTTAAAAAGCAGTCATAAATTAAGGGTACCTACTCCTACCCCCACAATTCTCTTCTGTGTTGCCTGTAAACTCAGAAAAAGAGGAGATGACTCTTGAAAATATTTCTGTCTTATTTCTACACTGCCAAGGCATTAGTTTGTCTTCCTAATTTCAGAATTTTTCTCTGAGTATCGCTAACACTTTATTTCCCAGCAGCAAACTTCAAAAAATAGGTATTAATAGCTACTTTGCCAAGAGCTTTTCATTGCAATGTCTAAAGGACAGCCAGCTGCTAAGCAAATCAGGCAACTTAGAATGTATTTCTAATACTCCAGTACATGTAACCATTTAGAATGTATTTCTAATACTCCAGCACATGTAAACATTTAGAATGTATTTCTAATACTCCAGTACATGCAGCCTTTCACATCCCCAAGAAATAGGCTGAAGCCTGGGTTAGAGCCATCCAAGCTGGCCACTCTGGAACATCACAGGAGTACACACAGTTCCACCACAACACCAGACTGACACTTTGCACTACCAAATTTGGGCATTTTCAAAGCTGGCTACAACCTTTATTTCCTTCTTTTCTACTCCAGGACACACTGAACATATAGGAAGACAACTCAAGGATTTGTAGGTGAAACTCCAGTTTCTCAGTGGGACAGCTTTCTGTGACAGCTATAAATTAAGGAGCATTTTTTTGACTTCTTAAAATACAGCATGATAAACTGAAATGCCTGTAAAGGACCTGCTGTGGTCTGGTGGATTCAGACAGTGACCTGAATTCTTTTCAGCATTAACCTGTGTTATCACAGTGGAATTATTGGGGTGAGAGTGAGTTCACACTTCTGTTTGCCTTTGTTCCCTATGGTCATTGATATCAAAAGCCATCCTGCATGTGCTGTGAAAATAGATAGTGTCATCATTGCATTAGGCATCGTTGAGATGTATCCAAATAGATATTTTCCCTAATAGATGGAATCATAGCCTAAGTTCTAGATAGTCCATTTCAATGATTTGATAAATCAGCAAGTTCTATCTGTCTGAAAATTTAATTTTCTTATTATATCATATTTCTGTTATAACCTATTATAACATTATTTAATATAATTATTTCTATAATTAATATATTTTTTAATATATAATATTATGTATTGTAATTTCTGTTATAACCTATTTTGTATTTTATCAGCTCACCTGAAAAGGTAAGACCTGTCCCTTCAGATCTTTCAGTCCTCTCTAATATTCTCAGACCATCATGGATATAATTCTACACTTCATGTCTTTTTAACTAATACACTCCTTCCATTTAAAATAAAACCTAAATAAGTAACAGAAAATAAGCTGCTCTTGTGCTAATAGACCATATTCTGAGCTTGTTAGCTATTTGTTATAAACTGAACTGCAGAAAAGTTATGTCAGAGTAAAAGAGAGAAACCTGGTCTTCACAGCCAAGCTTGAGCCAGCGAAACCAGTAAATGCTGAAAACCTTGTAAACAGCAAGAGTGGGTGAAAGGGTCAGCTTTAACTTTCTGTTGTTAATTGGGAGATGTCTTTAATAGTGGTGCTGGTGACTCACATCACTGAAAACACAGGAAGGGATGCAGTGCATTAGATACCTTGCCAGAGCCCATCACTTTACAAGGTAGAGAGAGCTGAGATGGACAAGGAAAGCATGTTATGTAAAAGCCATTATTTCCATTAATGGGCTTGCACAACCATAGATTTCTGATCTGGGGAGTCACTGTTCTTGTAAATATTCATCTGGCTTTAAATGTAGCCAAACATATTCTGCTTCTGTGATTTCCCAATCTGTATCCAGTCATAAGAACTGCAGCAAAACCTGGCTCTAAATAGAGATAGCGAAGAAATCAGTGAGCCTCTATCTCTGCTTGAAACACTTTACTGTATCTTAAGATGTTGGCTTCTGCAATGACTGGACAGGACTGTACAAAGCTGAACTCCCAGGCTTTTTCAATCACATCCATCTTCCTGTGCATCAGATTATTTCTGCCAAGCTGGCTATGTTTTTTTCCCAGCAAACCCTGACTATCAGGGAGGTCTGACACTGTTCCTTACCATCAGTTTTGTTTTCAAACATACAATGGTTTGGCATGACTCCCGTCATCACCAGGTGATTTTTGGCCCTTGCCCTTTTTATTATCTGGTATCTCTTAGGGAACTACAGATGAAACCAATAGAAAATGAGAGAAAAAGAAAAAGCAGGAAAAAAAGAAAGTCCTTCTCCTTTGCTTTCCTGGTAATGTGACATCTTGCCCTCTCGCACTGTATATTTCTGTCCAGCTGATGCTTTGTCCTAGTGGAATCATGGTTCTGGTATTAGCTCCAAATGGTAGGCAGGCATTTTCATTAAAAACAATTACTATTTCCAAACAGGAGCCGGTTCCTCAGTTCCAGCCATTCTTGCTGTAAAACGTTCAGCTGAGAGGAGCAGATTGTTCCTGCTGAAAATGAATGGAATCTGGCAGGAAAACCTCATGTTTTTCCAATCCTAGTTTTTTACAAAGAAAACACTGGGATCTTGTTGAAAAATCACAATTGTTTTGGTGTGCACATAATTTTTCTCAGTTGAACTGTTTCCAGCTACAGGAGACAAGTTTTGTGCATACATATGTGCATGTGTGTGTGACTATATATGCATATATCTGCAAAAGCACACAAGATTTTGTATCTAATTGCTATGTAAAAAAAAAAAATTAACAAGTCAAGGAAGAGTAAACTTTTTGTTGTCGTTAAAAAGCATTTATGCAAATTTATTTTTTAAACAGCTTACACATTATGAACCTTCAAAGAAAGTCAATGAGTAAAATACTATATCATAGTAACTGCTAGCCTCCCTTTTAATACTAGGAGAAGAAAGAGGCCAAGGTGACTGAACTGTTTATCCCTTGGTTGTTCTCAGTAACTTAAAAACATTGTCAGACTGAATTATTCTGATGAAAATATCAAAGGAAAGAAAACAGAGGAGACTATTACATTCACAAAAGGAACAAGCTGCAGATGTCCACATATTGATCACCTGTGTGGATGCTGCCATTTGGTAATAAGTGGTTTTGTTTACCTCAGACAGAAATAGATAATAGGTCAGGCTGACCTTGTGTCCATCTGAGGGTGGAAACAGCTCCTTCTAGTAGCTGTTTTTTCCCTTTCATGTGAAGTACTCATGCCAGACAGGTTGGATGCTGGTGTGCCTTGTGCCTGCTGCACCTTGAGAGTTTCAGGGCACTCCCCAGGCAGAGTTCAGCCCACCATAACAGCAGCCTCCAAATCAGGTTCTGACCCTCTGCACCAGCAAACAGGCAGGATCCTGACACTTCAGCTGTGGCATCTCCAGCCACAACCTTCAACACAATTCAACTGCCTTCACCTGCACCTGACAACCAAAATTGCCCAGAACTGGGCAGCAAAACTTGCTCTACCAAAAATGTGCAACAACCTAGTGCAATAGCAGAGAACAGCCCAAAAGCTGTGGGATCACTTCAAGGATGTGCTGCCAAGCCCTCTGATGCACTTTGATCACAGCTGCAAATATAACCAGTCATACAAAACACTTGAATTTTCTGAGGCTGAGGAGTTGAGTCCCTGGTGGAGCCAGCTGTAAATCACTGATTTTCACCAATCTTTTGGGTCACCTTTTGACCCGACACCAATAAATCACAAAGGAAATTATAATGGAAAGAATGACAGTATTACAGTAACTGCTCACTTTAAAAGCAATCACCTGACAGAAAAAGGAAAAATGAGAAGCATTTTCTTTTTCTGTTATTGCTCAGCTACTAGAGTATCTTGTCTCCCTTTCAGTTGTTCTCACCCAAATTTCATCATTATAGCAATAAAATTAGGTAAGTTTACAGCCAAAAGAAACCTTAAGAGATCTGCTGGTCCAGCTCCTTGCAGCCAGGCAAGATCAACTACCCACACCTTGTCTGATGCATAGCTGCTGAATTTGAACCTAAACACCTTGACAGAAGAGTCCAAAAAACCTCCCTTGTGAGATTGCTGTTTCCATTGTTTGTCCTGGGAATAAGTGTGCAGATCTACCCACTCAGCACGAAAGTCGAAAGCGTAGTGTCGCTTCTGCGCTCCCTGCCATCTTCTGGTCTGAGCACGCTGCTCCATCTAAGCCCTAGGACTTTGAACAGGGGTCAGCAGCTTCACACTGCACAGCTGTGGCACACTCATCACCAGCCCAGCCTCAAGATCCCAGCTGCCTTGCATTGCACAAGGGCTGCAGCTTCATTGCTCTAATGGGATACGGCGCCTCGCAGTCAGAATTTGAATGGCACAAAGTACACTGAACACTCTTCTTCTCATAATTTAAAATCAGACACTAAATAAGGTGTCAGCAGGCTTCCCACAAGGATCTACCTGTAAAGTCTTTATTGTTGTGTTTGCTTTGAAGTCAAGAAGAAAAAAAATATTGTTTGCCAACTTATAATTCAAAAAATGCCAGAAGAATCTTCTTTCAAACAAACAAGATGCAAAAGAAATGCTGGCACCAAAGTGGTGCAGTCTTGTGAATTATGGAGTTATGGAATTATTTTGAAAGTAAATTGTATGCTACATAAATGTTCATGTAAATAAGAGATTTCTTCTACAGAGGGGGAGATACAGATCAGAGGTACCAAAACTGTTTATGGTCAGCCATGGGAACTGTTTACTTGGTACAGAGGTATGCAGCACATGACAAAAAGAGGACATTCTAGTGTGGAAGAACTCTACTGATAAAATGAGGGGAAACTTTCTCTTTTTATAAAACACATCTGAGCCTGCAGTCCTGCACACATACTGCATAACAAAACTATTGCTGTCACTTTCAAATCTAGAAGCCTGCCTTTGTCAGCCATTTGCACATGTAAAGGATCACAGCAGCTATTGCTCAAATGAATCAGTCATTTCTCTTGAAATAAATTAAGGCTCTGAGCCGTGCTGAAGGAGTCCTTTTGTATTTTTTCCAGCAATTTTGGTTTTTTTTCCATTTGTTCTGGTTTAGTCTGATTTATACCATTCTCCAGTGGTTGAGCCCAGCAGCTTCCATTTTAGAGATAAACAAAACCCTGCAGGGGGATTAAAATGGCAGATACCAGACACCAACCCATCAGCCCAGTTCCATGCACCAGAGCACTCAGCAGCACCTGAGCACAGCTGTGCCCACCAGGGCCTTGCACTTACCTGTGGAAAACACCTCATTGTAGGTGCTGATTCAGTTTCTACTGTGTATATAACTACACATGTTTTTCTGTGAGCACCCAGGAGGCCTGAGGATGACTCTTAAACATAACTACAGAAAGGCTGTATGAAAAGTTGGGAAGTTTGCTGTTTGAAATGTCATTTTGGAGCAGTAACAAAAGCAAGCAAACACAAGCTACATTAAGGCAGAAAAAGACAGATGTGGCTGCTGCAACACAGCTGTTGTGAGGTACCTCCCACCCTCTGAAGGTGCACAGAGCACGCAGCACAAGAACATATTACTGACAATTCATCCCACCAGCAGCCTCAGCCTGTGGCAGCAGCTCTGTGGGAATACCAGGACCAGCAGAGAAGGAGCACAAGAAAAGCTTTTCCAACATGGATGTAAAACCCTCAAGTCCAAGTTCTCACTTAGCCTTAAGAAAAAGATTTGGTTTGGGCAACCTGTCAAACCCCACATAGCCTTCAATCCATGTAAGGTTCTTCCTGACAGGAATTAGCTGTGCACACAGCTCTGCTATGTGGTGGCCTTTGGCACATGGAGGAGCCACGAGCTGGTGGCACTATTCTAAAGACCTAAATTACAGGCACATGTCCTTTTCCTGACACGGCATTTAACACTCACAGCCCAGCCAAATCTGCACCTCCTGGTTTTGCTTTATCCATGGTCTGTGCAGTATATGTGAGCACTCCCCAGTTCACTCCAGGTCTAATATCCCAGCTCAAACCACAATTTCCAGCTGTGTAGCTAACCCTAAAACAATTTAAAGAGTGAGGAACGGGTGACCTCTGAAGGGAAGGACAGTAATATCTCCTGCGTGTGCATCTAGATTCAGAGGAGCATAAACTCTCTTTGGCCACAAAGGTGAAAAATCTACAAATCGTTAAGTGGAAGACTGAGCTGTTTTCCTGCAAGATACCTCCAATCCTAAACTCAAGTGGAAATCAGACATCACCAGTCCTGACCCCATTGAAGTCAAAGGCAGTTTTGTCATTGACTTTAACAAAACTAGGATTTACCCTAGGGTAAGGGGCATTGTGTTTTTCAGCAGCCACTCATGTGGAAATTTTGCTTAGATGACTGACTGCCTGGAAGGTAGCAGTGGTAGACCAAATAATACCAGAAATGTTTCTGTTAACCCATATACTCCAGCATTTGAAACTGCAGATGTTGGAGTACCCTCTTGTCCTCTAAAAAGAGTGTGTTTCTATACCCTTGGCTTCTTACTCCACCTGAAGCTGGTTGTGCACCTGAGGTACCTAACCCGTTGTTCAGCAGTGCTACTGGGTCTGACTGTTTATCAGGAAACATCAGGGAGTTTTTATGTTCTCACATTGTAAATAATGTGACAGACCTTGAAAATACAATGTGTCTTTTTATAGCTACTGTATGCATTGTGAATTATAACAACTCCTGAAAATAGAGTTGAAAATGGGCTGTTACAGTCCCGCTTCATGTTCACTCAAATTCTGATTGAAAAAAAATCCACTTATAATGTATGTTGAGAGCATAAGAAATTGATAAAAATATAATAAGCTGGAATCTAAAAATTAATCCAAAAGCATGCCTAGAAAATTCCTAAACTAATTTCAGGAATTCATCTGGTACCTAGGCTCCAGGCTGAAAAACCATCTGAGCTCAAAGGAACTAACCTGCATATGAAAGGATATTTAAAAATTCCTCTGAGCTGTGAGTCTGAACAAAAGTTCTTGTTATTTCTCATGGTTGGACCCTACTTAGCAACAGAAATGCAACCAAAGTCCTTGGCAAGACTGCTTGCTTGAGCATTGGATTTTCAGTATAAGAAGTCCTACACTTGGTAACATGCATGTGAATTTTTACCTGTGCCAATACAGTTTGGTATTAAAACTGCCTTGAAAATGCACACTGTGTAAAGGTTAAAACCACACTGCAGTACAATAAAGCTTATGCTTAGCTGAGCTGATTTTACCTGCTGTAATTAGAGAGGGCCACACATAAATAAAAGATAAAAATCAGAGGTGGAAGCAAAGGGTCAGAAAATTCAGAAAGGTTGCAAAAAAAAAAAAAAAAGCTAGAGAGATCCAAATGATCCAAACAGCAGGATAGCAGGCTTTGCATCTTGGGCTTCTTTCCAGTTCAGAAGCATCCATAAAACCTTCTCCAAGCATTTTTAATTTCTTCAGTCTAGAAGTTAGAGCGGAAGAGAGAGTGCCTTACAAATTTTCCACCATTTCCTGCTTCTCCTTTCTGCAGTGAGTTCCTTAAAAGAGCTTCTGTGCTACCACTTTAGGGCCAAGCCACACAGCAGGGCCAGAAGGAACCCCCAATTTCCTAAACACCATTCCTAAAGCACAGGAAGGGCCCCTTGGCTCCTTCATGTTCCTGCCCCCTCAAAGAATTTTTCCATCACTGTGCAAATGAGGGAAGATGCTCTCAGCATCTCTCTCCCCACTCACAAACTGCCTCTCTTAGAGGTGTATTTTATGTCCACCATCTCTCTGGCTGCCAAAGAGCTTTCCATCTCAGTACTAGTGCCTTACAGAGCAACCCCAAAACCCTGCAGTACAACAGAGCAGAGCTTCTATGGCTGGGACCACTGCTATTTTCATCAATTCTTCAGCAAACCAGCTGATCAGAAAAGCTATTCTTGACTAGGCTGCTTTGTAACACCAGTCACCAGGAGAACACAGCACTTAGGATTGGCTGTGGCCCTCACTAAAAATACCCTGCATTCTCACACAACAACAAAAACTCCCACAAGGGCCAGTGGACAGCAGACTAAAAACAGTAACCAAAAGCTTTAAATTGCACAAATTACAAAGGTAGAAGAACTGAAAGCAGCATGCCACTAAAAGCCATCTGCCATCTTGGCCTGCCCATGTGTCCCTTCTCCCCAACAGTGTTTTATATTAGTAATGATGTCTCTGTATTATGTATGACAGAGTCTCTGCTGCTTTGAGCAAGCAGTAATATAGATGCTCCTTCAGTCTGGTGCTTTGCATATACACACTAGCTGTGGGAGCAGAAGATCTGCCTCCCATGCCTCTCTCTCTGGATCTGGTTCAGTTGGAAGGCAATATTCACATGCATATATTTTCCAAATCACATGTACACGCTGTATTATCAGGACTCCCATGCGCATTAATAATACACAGAAATACACAGAAGTAAGCGTGGATTCTGCCATGATGTAGATTAGATGAGACAAGAATGGACAACATAGAAATACAGGAAGAATTATCAAATGGTTAGTCTGATTATGGCCAGTTTTCAGAATATAAAACATGGTTTAGGTTTATTTATCAATTAATTTTGTTAGTAGGTTAATTACTTTACCTGTCATTGAAGCTGTCATTTGTAAGAGTCTTTGAAGTGAATTCTCAGAAGAGTTTTGAAGGAGGAGAAATAGGAAGCCAACCATTAGAATAGCCTGAAAGAAGCTTCAGAGATGGGTGTGGAGACAAGGATGGGGCACAGTAGTTCTGTAAGGAGAAATACTCAAGATAACTCTCAGTGATCAAGCACAGGTACAAGAAACAGTTTTCCAGGTTAACACACCTGTAAAAGAACAAAAAAGAGAGAGAGAGAGAGAATTTGTTAGCATAACATATGTAACACAGTGATGTGTAAAAACTGCTTTCACTACTTGAGCTAATAGCTCAGGTGTTTCCATGCAGCCCTGCAAATACCATCCAAGCCAAGAGGCTGTACTGAGAAAGGACACTGGCCAGAGAAAAGACCATGATATTAATCAGAGAATGAAGCTTATCAGGAGCAGGTTCAAGTGAAATCACTACTTTTGCAGCTGACCTCAGAAACCACTGCAGGGAAATGAAGTGGGTTATTGGCAAGTTGGTGGAAAAATTTATTTGCTAATTATACAAGTTCATTTATTCAAAGCATTGTGCAAAATACTCTGCCTAACCCACTTTCTGGGCTGCTGCACATTGGAAGTATGAGAATCCAGAACAGTTTAGCTGGGGTTTAGTGGGTGTTCTCACAAGACACAGAGCTTGCAGATCTCTGCTACCAAATGACTACAGACATTAGTTAGTTGACCTCCAACTTTCTGCTCAAAGAGATGATCTCCTGCTCCAGGAACTTCCTCAGCTTTCCCAGCACACTTGAGGAGACTTTGACAGACATCTGAGTAACTGTGAGGTTCTTTAAGGAATGCGCCATCACCATGGCTCAGCCCTCCTCAGGAGACAGGATATATCCAGGGTGAAGGCAGGGAGGACTGGAGAGGTACACAGCACAAAAAAAAAGGCGAGAAGATATGAAAGACAGGTAAACTGCACAGGGAGAAAGAGGGAGGAAGAGGAATTATCAGAGAAGAAGGAAAACAGAAACCCAAGCCAAACAGGTAGATCATATGTAACTTTGGGTAACCAGCGGCTTAAGGAAGAACAAAGTCTGAAAATAACAGGAGAAAGAAATAGCATGATGGAATGGTTGAGTCCATGAGGAACCAGAGGAATCAGAGTGACAAATGAGCTGTCCAGGTTCAGAAATACAACAGCAAAGGATATGTAGTAGATGTATTTTTCTATCTCCTTGTTAGAGCATTTATCACTGTTAGAGCACACGAGAATTGTTCCACAGCTGAGTTGGAGATCTCAAGCCAGTGTAATCTGTATTTGAGCACAGGATGTTATATACTAGCACATGTCCTGATTTTCAAAGGTCCTAATCATAAGTCTCACATTGATCAAAGGCAGCTGCTTTCCCCTTAAAAGCTCTCCTGCAACAGTAAAAGTTATTTTACTGGATTCATAATTTTGGACTCATCACCCAGCTCAGAGAACTTCTGGACAAGACCAGTTATTTGGCTAGCACACAGTATGGATGAGTCTGTTCTTGGAGTCAAAACTTTTAAGGTATTCTCCCAGGCAAGCTGCTCAACTGGTGGTGCCTCATACTTGTGAGATGAGAACATCTAATTCTATAATTCCCAGGAATATCAGCCTAGTTAGAAAAAGTGTGACGAGATCCTCAGAAGAAAGGATTAATTTTAAGTCCAGAGAGTTGACATTTACTTGTTGGTTTGTTTTTTTTCCCAATCTGCCGTTTCTTATAACTCCAAAAAGGATGGGATGGTGCAGGCAACTGGCGCTATCGCTGTCACAACAGCGACATTGTGGCACGGAGAGCCCCAGCTCGTCGGGAAGGAGGAAGCACACGAGTTGCTACATTAAAAAGGACTGGCAGCACAATGCACTGCCTGGATGCCAGATTCACTGCTCTCTGAAAACTGCTCTTTCCAATCCAGCACTCGCCTCATGTTTGAGTTTAGGCTGACTGTAACAGGGGGAAAATATATTAAAAAATATATTCTAAGCCCGAGACTTTGTATTGCTCTTGATTCTTGGAGCACAAGGAGGAAATCAGCAATTTTGCACTGAAATGCCACTGGAGTGTTGGTCTAGACTGAGATTTCTCTTGGCATTCTGGCTGTTCCTGCCTTTGTAAAAACTATCAGGCAAAGGTTTTTTTCTTTGTGAGAGATTTAATGAAGCTACAGACATCTATTTTAGCCAAAGTGATTTCATCTGTTTTTCCTCCAAGGCTGCCCAGCTGAAGAGTTATCATCAGAAATTTTCTCATCACAACTGTCAGTCATTGGTTGGTGACCAACCTACTATTCACTTCTTCCAGCCTCTCTCCAGACTCACAAACATCAAGCAATTCAGACATAGACCAGAAAAAATAGTATCAATAAAAACCAGTAGAGGAAATAAAAACTCCAACTACTCTGCAGAGATCTGTACGTACTTTACTTCACACTGAAGGTATTTAAGAGAGAATCTACAGGCTACTTCCTGACTTCTAGGGGTGTTGAAATTCAGGCTCAGGGTTTGGCCTCTTTTTTAGCCAGGATAGCACAACTACAGGATAGAGGAAGAATTGCTTATGGATCCAACTACAGGACTGAAAGCCAGGAAACTGTGAATATCAATATTATCATCAGAATTTTCCCTTGTAAATCACTTAATTTCAATGCCTCCTCATTCCTATGTCTGTGTGAAGACAGACTTGCCTACTTTTAAACAAGTCTCAGAGTAAATGGTAGAGAATCCCTTAGGCCAAAGTCAGATTTGATTCTTAAGCACTTGTCAGGAGATGAATGTGTAAATTACCAAGATTAGAAAGAGCAATTTCAAGGCAAAAGAGGACCTGTTTATAGCTCTGAAGAAGCTTTGGGGAAGCCCAAACAAGTTCAAGATTTATCTTGTAGGCAGAGAAGTTCTTTTCTTACTGCCCTGATATTTATGTTCTTTACGTAGCCCTGGACCACAGTTGCAAGCATTTTCTTTCTGTCATTTGGGAGTGCAAAAAAACTTGCATGAAAAATTGCTCATTTCACAGTCAAAACATTCCTTTCAGCACTGAGAAACATAAGAAACATTTGAAACAGAGATATTTCACTTATTTGCAGAGGCATTATTGCAGAAAAACTAAATGATGGTCGATATCTGGCAATATTTTCTTAGTCTTTAACTCCATGGGGTATTACAAGGAGTTAATGCATGGGCTATGATATTGCAAGCTATGTGAGCTTTACTTAAGATCAAGTACTTGCAGAATAAAATTTTTAAAAAGAAAATAATTATAATTTTTTAAAATGTGCAAGCTTTTCACCATCTGTTTATATCCAGTGAGAGACTGGCCCAAGAAATGTGATCATGTACCTGATGTACTCGGTACAGAATGTCTGAACTGGTAATCAAAATAAGTCAAATGCAGAGACAATTTTCAGAAATTCATAACTTAAAATTATTTGGCAAGATTAATCACTTTTTAAGGGTACATTACAAAGTGACTTAGCTTGATGTAAAGTACAGCTATAAGCAGGCATTTGATCAATGTAAAAACATGGAACATGAGTCCACCAACATCAGAGACATCCTGATTTACTTAGATCAGTTGCTCTGCCAAAAGATGTGTCTTCAGGATGATTAGGTCCTGTCTATATGCATGAGGAGCAGCCAACTGCATTTCCATTAAGATCCCCAAATGAAGCGGGAAGATCAGGATGATGATGCTGGAAATTGTGTACAGCTGATTTAAATCCTAGTAGCATTTGCTTAGAAGTGAAAATAACTGTGGAAGCCAAGTTGAAACTAATGGGGAGTTTGTTTCAAAAATTTACTTTTCATGTTACATGCAATGTTACAATTGGAAAGATACGGTCCAAGAGTGGAATACCAGTGGGGTGTAAAAATCCCCTTGCACATTTGGAGAGAGATCCATCTCACACCAATGCAATGTAAACAAATATAAAACACATAACAGTGCAAATCTCTTGTTTATTCAAATGAGCTCTACTCCAAACCACACAGAGATAGTTAATAATTCTGTAAAGACTAGCCTAGAGAAAGAACAGAATTAAACCTTAAAATAGGATATACTCATCACTTATTGGAAAAGTGTTTGATGAAAAAATACACTGGTTTCTCCAGCAGTGTTGGAAAAAGATATAGGCATTAAAATTAAAAGCAATATCCATGAAGAAAAAAAGCAAGTAAAAAGTAAGAGATTATGTTCTAGCCCCAGCTGAAGTGTTTAGAAAACAGACAAAACAGCACTTTATGATACACATAATTTTTCCTGAAAAGCACAAGCAGAATGTGAGGTTACAAAATCCCCCCAGAAATGCAGAAAGCTTGACTGACCTTGCAGAGAGTAATGAAGTATTTGCAGTAATCACTACCCTTAAAAGTGCAGATGTCCAGAAAGAGTCCAGAACATTCTTAATTTATTGGGGACAACACCTCCTGTTTTCCAGGCCTTCAGAGGGCCCCCAGTAGCTGCTACCTCAGCCAAGCTCCTGTAAAACTATTAAAGAAAGTGAAAAAAAAATATTAAACTGCAAATAGAAGGTGAGCTGAAGAGTCCTTAGAATAAATCTATAAATTAATATTAAGCAGCCACTTGGATTAGAAAATACATATTCAAGAGCTCCAAAACAAAGATATTACTAAGTTACTGGTGGAGGCCAATAACCAAGACCTCACTTCTGCCTCAATATCTGAAGAAAGAATAGGCAAAAAAAAAAGTGAAAATATTGGTGTGTTTCCTAAGGGCTCCATAGAAGACTGAGAAAATAAGAGATCAGGAAACCTGACCTCTGCAGCAGATAAACTGCTAGAAACCAATATAATGAATAAAATCAGTAAACACATATAAGTATGATGTTTTGGGGAAAGATCCAACAGTTCCTGCAAAAAGGAGTCATGTCCCACAAATTTTTTGAAGAAATCAATGAGCATATGGAGTAAGTACCAGGTCAAAACAATGTGAACGTCTCCACTTGAAGCCAAGCATTCCCAGAATGAGAAATTATTAGCAGAAATCAAAATGTACAATTAGTTTTCCCGATGCAACAAGGTTTCAAGCATGTTCTTCACTATATTCATAAAGAACCTGGGGAAGCAGAACAAGTGAGGTGACAAAGTTTGCTGAGGATGCAGCATTGCTCAGAGCATCCAGAGCTGAAGCTGATTGTGAAGAGCTGCTGAAGGGTGCCATGAGCTAAGATGAAACTCAGTGGTGGCAAATGACAACCATTTCAAGAATTGCTAGGAAAGAAAATGAGAGAAAAACAGAATGGAAAAAAAAAATCCATCTTGCTGCATAAATCCACAGTGCACCCGCATCTTGAATACTTCTAGTCTCTCTCTCAGAGCACAGAATGCACAGAAATGTTATGAAGAGGGGTGGAGTTGCTGACCATAGGGACAGGAGAGCTTTTTTTGCAGTGAGGAATGAGACTGTAGCTCATCAGACTGGGAAAAAAATACAGCAAAAGAGGGACGTGACCAAGTTTACAAAAGCATAAATGGTAGTAAGAAGGTGAAAAGGGAATGATTATGTTAATAAAAGAGTTGGGGGCACTCAATGAAATTATCAGATAGAAAAAAGTTATTGTAAAAAAATAATTATTCGTGCAACACAAATTCTGATATTTGCTGTCACAGGGTGTTGTGAAAGCCAGAAGTATAAATGGGTTCTAAAAGGGATTAGAAAAATTAATGGAGAAATAAAGCTATGAGGGACTACTAAATACAATGCAGTCAGAAGTTTAGAAAGTTTCTAAAGTCCTGATTGTTGATATCTTGGAGGGTGAATCTTTTGGATGCCTCTAAATTTTCAGAAGGTGATGCTGTTGTTGCTTTATGTTATGGCTCTTCTTCAAAGCTGACCAGTGAATCTGGGGTGTCTCTTATGCTAAGCATGTACTTACATAACAGAAATGTTCTCTGCCCTCAAAAATATATCCTGTGGGGGGACAAAAGCTCTAAAATTCAGGACACTCAGCTTCAATTTGCTGCTGAATCTGAGAAAACACATCTCTGGATTTTTTTTAAGCAAGTGTCATTGCTTGTACTAGGTAATCAGAAATTATGGGATGACATGAAGGATAGCAAGATGTTGTAAACAGGATGCTTCCTGAGAGTGCCAGTAAGATGCATTTAGTTTGGACTTACTTTAAGAAATAAGATAAATAATTAACCCATAGGAATACTTCACACCATACTATCTGAATTAGTAGTTCAACAGTGTGAATGAAGAAACCAGCTCAGATCCCCTGATGGCAAGTGAGCCATGGTTTAGTGCACAAAGTGGACTCAACTGTGATAAATACACCAAGATTTAAGGACACTATGGCATGACATAGATGCTCCTTCTGTTATGCACAGGAAAACCATGCAAAGCCATTAGCTCTCAGTTCATGGAGCAGGATCTGAGTGCAGCAGCTTCCAGCAGGGACATTTCCACCCACCACCAGCTGACACTGCACAGGCTCCTCTGAGCATCAGGATTTGCTCTCTACACCCAAATGGAGGCAGTGCTGCTAAGGATAAGAGCAGGCACTCTTTCCCCAGAGAGATATTGGAGCCAAGCATGAGCATACCCAGGCTGCAGCACCACAGGTGCTTGCTGACACAGGGCTGCAAGTGTGGCTTGGGAATGGGAATGGGGACACAATGGGAATGGGGACATAATGGGAACAGGGAGAAGTCGGGTATTGTGACCTCTCTTCCTGCAGCTTGCCATGGCAGGTAGGATATCCACAGAAGTTAAAGTTAAACATAAGGGCCTGTTTCACTCTTTATTTAAAGGTATAGCTGCTGTACATCCAGAGGGATGCTCTCTTCCTGCCTTCAGGAAGGATTTTCCGGTTTTGCAGCCAGGAATAAGACCATCATCATGTTTCAAACAGACCACAGGTGATGCAGGGAGAAATAAACAACTTCAGAACTGATCTGAAAAGAATCAAAACAGTGTAAGATGCCTAGTGACAGATGAGGAAATAAAAGAAGAAGCTTTCTGCTTCTGTTATCTTTTGCCACTTCCTATTAATAATTTCCCTTGCACATCATTCTCTTCTTTCCTGCTCAATATCTGGTATCACTTCTTCCTTACTGACAAGTAGATACTCACCACCTTAGATTCCCCAGGGTGGATCCCAGCTAAGAATCTGGAGAAAATGGTTTCCAGGCCTGTTAAAAATGCCCTAAGCAGCTTCACCCTTCCTCACTTTAGTTTCCCTGCATTGCAAGGCAACTTTTCTAATTCCAAAGAAGGAAATCATTAAAGGCAGTAAACAAATAGATCATGATAGAATAAAATGGAGAAATCACAATCTTTGTTCCATTTATATTTTCAAGAGAAACTTGAGTTCACATGGATAAAAGTAATATATTGAGAGAAGTTGCATCTGAAGCAGAGCATGAGCAATGAACAGAACTTTTATTGTTATGCTGCCTTTCATCCCCTGTCAGCACAGAGTGTCTCATAAGAGGAAAAAGCGCAGCCTCGCCTCGAGTCCTGTGTGTGGTTCTGAGTGCCACAAGGTAAGAAGGATGTAAAGCTATTTGAGTGCCCAAAGGGCAATGAACACAGTGAAGGATCTAGAGGGGAAGCCACACTTATCTTGTTCAGCCTGGAGGAGATTGAGGAGAGACCTCACTGCAGTTACAATTTCCTTGTGAGGGGAAGAGGAGGGGCAGGCACTGATCTCTGCTCTGTGGTGACAGTGACAGGACCCAGGGAATGGCCTGAAGCTGTGTCAGGGGAGGTTTAGGATGGATATCAGGACAAAGCTCTTCACCCAGAGGGTGGCTGGGCACTGGAACAGGCTTCCCAGGGCAGTGGTCACAGCTCCAAGCCTGGCAGAGCTCAAGAGGTGTTTGGACAGTGCTCTCAGACACGTGATGTGACTCTTGGGGGTGTCCAGGGCAGGTTCAGGAGCTGGAATTTGATGATGCAAGTGGATCCCTTCCAGCCCAGAATATTCTGTGGTTCTGTGATCCCAGACACCCTCTTTCCAAGTCTCTCAAATATGGGTGAATGTGAAGTATTTGTGTGTCTTCCTTGTGCATGAACACACTTCCTTGTGCATTTAAAAATATTCATGCAGGACAACCACTGCATGCACTTGAAGGTTTTGATTGCAATTTCAGAGTTGTATATGGGCATTTTGGAAGTGTAAAGTCAAATCACAGGCACAGCACAGCATAGAGCACCCTCTAAGAGTCCCAGCTGCAGCAGGAGAGCAGATAGAGATGGATGAGAGAATACTTCTTACTATGTACAAGACTGGAGTTCCCAAGGGAGCTGCCATAAATATTTTCACTGTAAGACTCTGACTCTTGTATTTTTGCACCCTTCAGGGTGGGTATCCCCACAAAATGCACTGGAAAAAAAATAGCATTTTCGCAAAAAAAAACCCCATAAGGAATTCAGATTTAGAATGTGACATTTCAAAAGCATATTTCATATCAGGATAAGTCTGCTCTCATTAGGGAAAAGGACCCCATTTTGCAAGGAGAAGCTCAAGCCAAGCCAGTGTGTGTGACAGAGAAAAAGAAAGAGGCCTATTTTCAAGTTCAAAACACCACACAAAAGCAAGGTCATGTTTCCAGCAGTTTTGTTGGGGTTAGGTTACATCCAGTTCCAACAATGCTATACATATCAGACTTTAAAATAATACCTCACTTGATCTTACTCAATAGAAAAGACAAACCACATAAAACAGGTGTTAGACAGCAGTGCAGTCTCCCCACAGTTATCTGGTTTACAAACAGTAAACACTTTAGCCCTATTATTGTTCTCTCATTTGCCACATTCTAGCTCCAAAAGGCACTCTAGCTCTCTAAATTGTTAGCAGCTTTTATAGCCAAAGATAAGTATCCATCACTTTTAATTTTCATCGTTGCATCTGTTTTGTCATTTAGCTGCAGCAGGTTGTATTACAATGATTAATGAGGAAATGGATACAAACATTTTTATTTCGAATAGCAGCTCTCGGACAAGATCTGGAAAACAGAACCAAGCCATATGATTGTAAAAAAATAAATAAATACACACACAAACCTAAACAAGTGGGCATTGTGCCACTCTCTGTGAACACCCTTGAAATGCAAATATCTCTAGAAAGAAAGAAAAAGGTATATTTTTCACATTTGCCCATGTGATGGTTTGTTTGCCTAAATTCGTTGGAGGGGGGTGTTTTGTTTTACAATTAATTTGGCCCCTTTTATTTCACATAAATGTCCAGCTCAAGTGTGCCACATCAACAAATGGGTTCATTTATCTTTCAGAGAAAAGCCAACACTGAATTTCTATTCAGAAAAGGTAGCATATATAAAATGTACTGCTAATAGCATAAGCCTTTAGCATGAAAAATAATAATTTTTATTGCTCTCTCTAGGACATCTGCTGTAAACATATTTCATCTGTAATTTTATTCAAAAGAAAAAGTATTATAGTTACCTTCAAACTTAGAAGTCAAATAACATTTTACAATTCCTGCTGGATGGAGAAAAAACTGTGAGTGCTTTTTGCAGAAAGCAGAGAAGTCTTTCAGATTAAACCCCCTCTAGAAGAATTTTTCAGTTCAGAAGAATTAACTTTATTTCCTTAATACTGCTATTATATTCAGTAGGTTGAAAGATTTTTCTAGGAAAGCAAGAAAATTTATAAAAATACAACCACACGAAAGAACTATTCATCTAACAAACAAAATGTGAAAAACACAGATGAAGACTATAATATTAGACTGAGATAAATAATCTAGCTGGAGACCTATTAGATTCTACACTTTCATGTCAATGAAGCATTTGGCCTACCGATGTATTTTTGCCTACTCTGCCAGGCAGGGCTCAGGCTCTGCAGGAGAATACAGCCGTGGATCTCTGCAGGAAGAGAAGACCTTTTTTTCCAAGTAAAATGTTCCCTAAGTCTGCAAGGGAGGTTGGCAGTAGATCTCAAACTCTGGCCTGTCTTTTTAATACCCCTACAATAGCTCAGTTGGATTGAGACCAGCTGTTGGTGCATTACCATTTGTAAATGCTTAAAGCAACTACTCCTTGTTTTCTTGGCAACACATACTGTGAAGGGGGAAAAAAAAAAGCACTTTCATTCAGACATTAAGAATTGCTAGATGCCAGCTTTGGCTTACACAAGCTATTGTTTGCACAGCTCCCTTCAACAAGTTTTCACCAAAAAAAAAAATCCTGTAGAGATAAATTGAGCCCCTAAAATTCTGATTTACACCATCCACTTCATTGGAAACAAGATTCCTTTTTTTAATCCAACGATTTAAGGTCACAGGTCTTTCTGAGTTTCAATTTCCACAACACCCCCACAAAATCAACCAGATTGTCTTAGGAATGAAAATTATAACTTTCTTACTCACTGTTTAAAAATAACAGTGTTTTTTTTTTCCTGCTAATATAAGCATAAAAAAGAGATCTAAAATCAGAGTTTGAGCATATGGAAGCTTGGGTGCAGGGGAAAAAAGAAAACAAAAATTACATTGGCATTATTCTTCAGCATTCGAGAAATACTGAGAGTCTCAAAATACCAGATTGATAGATTGGGTTGCCACAGTAAAAAGAGCCTAGTCACAGTAGAGAACATACACCAACATTTTTTATGATTATTATTGTTGTTCTTGTTCAGATATAAACAGTTCCAGTGACCTTTCATTGCCTCATCCTTTCCAACCACCCCTACTAGAGCTTGGTGTACTGGAAGTGTCTAAGCACAAATGCGAGCATCTTGGTGGTTGCAGCTGCTAGTACAATAGGATTAATTTGCCATCCACCAACTCTAATGCCCTTCTGTTTCATCTTCTTTCCCCACCAGGGGCAGTGGTGACAGCATCTGTTCCACTGTTATTTTAGTGGCGCCTTTCGTGCTGTTATAGTTAAGGGTCTGTCAGCATTTCCATGACACACACACACACACACACACACACATGCATTTCTTGAGGATAGGAATGGCTCAAATCTGCCTCCAGAAAACAACAAAAAAAAATCTGAATGCACTGGGGTTGACAATGGTGTGAGTTTGTCAGAAGAAAGCATTTGTATGTTTGATTTTGTGGTATTAATTGAGAAAAAGAAATGGAGATACAAGAGGCTCCAAGTAACTTATTTTGCATTTAGCAATGGCAAATAATGGTGAAAGTTGATTTGGATTGTTCTATAATCACAGAGAAAGCTACAATGCCAAAAGGTGGACAAAGGAAAAAAACCTAAACAAGGTAATTGTTCCCTACTAAGCACCTTCTTTTAGGTAATTAATTTAGATGATACTATTTTAAAAGCATCTCAGACAAGATTCGATGAACAGACCAGCAATTGTGAGTGACCAACTCTAAATACATATCAGGAGCCTCAGATTTCTAAGTTGAGAGTGGTAATCACAGAGTCATAGAAAGGTTTGGGTTGGAAAAACCTTAAAGACCATATCAATCCAACCCTCCTGCCATGGACAGGGACACCTTCCACTAGACTAGGTTGTTCAAGAGCTCCATCCAGCCTGACCTTGAACACTTACAGGGATGGGGCATCCACAACTGCTCTGGACAACCTGTGCCAGGGCCTCACCACCCTCACAGCCAAGAACTTCCTCCTACTATCTAATCTAAACCTACTGCCTTTCAGTTTGAATCCATTCCCCCTTATCCTGTAGCTACAGGCCCTTGTAAAAAGTCCTTCATCTTTCTTGTAGGTTTTGTCCAGGTACTGGAAGGCCACAGTCAGGTCACCCCAAAGCCTTCTCTTCTGCAGGCTGAGCAAACCAAATTCTCTCAGCCTTTGCTCTTAGGAGAGCTGCTCTAATCAGCTTGGTGGACTCAGTACTCCAGGTGGTGTCTCACCACAGTGGAGTAAAGGGACAGAATGAGAAGAACATGTTTTCTGCAGGCAGTCAAGAACACCAAGAGGTAAAGAACATCTCCTGCTGCCAGGAGTGGTTTGAGAACCTATTGGTGGGTGTTCCCAGCCTCTCTGATATGTGTGGGATATAAAGGGTAACACTTTCTGCAGTCTGCAAGACACAGGCTCATCCCACTGGTGCTTTGTAGGAGCTGTTGCCCACACACACATCTGACTCATGAGCATTGCATTCTATCCACAAATGGAACAGAAAAAAAGCAAGTGCTGGGGCAAGTAGAGAACAGGTCAGCTTATTTCAGCAAGGAAAACCCTCTGGAAGATGATAGGCATGAGGTTAAGCCACTTAGGGCTGCTTCACAGACCCCACAGGTGACTTCTCTCCTCAAGCAATGCCAGACTTTCCACATGAGGTTATTGTGCATGCACAGGTTTCCACCTAGTCCTTTGAACTAGCAGAACTCATCTGAATTCTCAAAATAAACTCCCTCTTCTTTGGCATGTTTCACTACTGCAGGCAGGTATAACTTCTGCAACAGAAAGCAGGAATTATGTTTTTCCAGAGATCTCTCCTTACAGAGAGAAATGAACAGAAAATTTAGAGGGTCAACACATGTCTTTCCTAGCACCAAGGTACTCACTATAGGATTGATATAATCTGTAATGCCAGATGTGAGTCTCCCCCAGCCCTACCCACACCCTACCATTTATAGCAGTTCCTGCAAGTCTCTCCAGCATTTTGAAGTAATAGTGATGGTTTGTCTTGCAAAATACACAGAAAAATTTATTTAGAGTTAACTGGGGATTTTCAAACTCACAACATACTAGGAGGGTAAAAAACAACAGTTAAGAAATTAATTTGGAGGCAAGGCTCCAAAGAAATGCAGATTTCTTTAGTCACAATCATGGTAAGCACAGTCCCTGTGATTCAAAATGGATTAATAACATGATGTTTCTTTTTCAAGTTACATTATCAAATACCTAGGTATCTTTTGTCACATCACTTAACTGCTCTGCATTTCAGCATCCTCATCTGTGAAATGGAATAGGTAATTAAACACTCATGAATGCTTTGGGACTCTTTGGTGGAAAGAATTATTATGGTGTCTTATTACTGTGAGACAACATGCAATTGTCTCAGGTCTCTGTAACAGCTGAGCCTAAACAGAAAAGGAAGAAAAATCTAAAAGCTCCACTGAGATCTTCTGCCCTATCCTCTGCAAGATGCAACTACTACTTCAGTCCATTTTCCATGCTGAAGAAATTGCTCTGAGGTTGATCACGCTGTGAAAATATTATCATGTTGCAGGACTTTCAAAACTAGTCTGAGAAAGGATAAAAGAAATAACATGTCTCCCAGAAATATTGCATCCATGTATGGTAGGAATTATTTAAGAGATGACTGAAAAGAGGAAGCTCAAAAGAAGAACACACAATATAAAGCCCTCCCCCCAGGAAAAAAAAAATAAAACAAACCTAAAAGCAGCAGAAACCCACTCCCCACTGTACAGACAATTTCCGAAAAGCCCACAGCAATGAAAAGCATTTTATATTGCCCCAAATCATGCCAGCAGAGAGATCTAGGTGGCTACTGCCCACCTCACAGCACTGAAAAAGCAAGTGCCCAGTGGGTATCATTCTCCATTATCTCTCAAACCTTTGCCACCAGCGTACAGATAGAAGTGACGGAAAAATGAAAAGTGTGTATATTGTAAGCGTTGGTTAAACAACCCCACAGTAATTCTTATTTGCTGGAGGTTTTAGAGAGCAGATGTAGGATTGGCAGGGGCTGGGAGCTGGCTATATTGTTCTAGCACATTTAGAGCCAACACGGAAAGAACACGGAAAGCTGCATTTTTTTGTGTGCATGCATGTGAATGTCTGTGTGTACGTGCATGTGTGCGTGTTTGCCTTTTGCCACCAGCTCATCTAAGGTTTCTTGGATTCACACTGACACACAACAACCAAAAAAAAAAAAAAAAAAAGCAAGGTTGGTTCTCTTCCAAAAGAAATATGACTTATATCAGCTGCTGCATGAGAGTCTCTCAATTGCCACTACTAAGCTGCCTATTTTGCAGTAGCAAGTGGCCATGTGCTGTAGCACACTGATTGCCTGCTTTGGTGGTATCGGTTGCTAGAATAAGGGCAAACAAATGGGGAACCAAATATAAAAAGCAGCCAGCAGCACTGAAGAAGCATTACAGCTGCCAGGCAATAACTTAGATAGTTACAGCTGCCATCACCTAGTTCACGCAAGCTTTTTAATATCTTTTGGCAGCGCTTGGTGTCACAGCACAAAAGGAAAGTTGGCACTTCCTAGCATACTTTGTTTGACATAACTGTGGGCAGAACCCAGCTGATACCTTCATCAATGTGTGTGTGTTTGCTCTTAAGGTACGTTTTAGCAGATCAAACATTGTTTTTCTCTTTCTGTTGCACACACCACGGTTAAATCATAGGTTGGGAACCACACCAGATAAATGGGAAAGAGCTCACTAAGCTGCAGCACACAGCCAGTCCCAGCAGCACCTCAGATAAGGAACACAAAAAACCCTGAAAAAAAAGGGAAAATATAGTACAGCAGGAGGGGCTGTGGAGGGAGGTTTAAAAAAAATAAATATACTGCTTTGCCAAAATGTTCTCCTGCCTCGCCAGTAGCAGCAGCAGCCTCAGAGCCAGGCCAGATTCTCTTCTCCATTTACCGTACTTATAAAAAACCCACAAGCACAAACACATAGACCATCACATACACATAATTAAAGCATCGACATCCCTTACTGTGATTTACAATCCGCACCACCAGAAGTACACAGGCGCTCCCAGGATTTCATCAATGTCTCATCTGGTGCTCTTGGCAAACCCAACCTCTTCCTTAGACACAGCGCAGGCTGCACCTCGCTCTCTCAGAAATGGGGATGCAGAGCTCTTCCCCTTATGTGAACTAGGGAAGACAAGCACTAAATGTGTCAGCACTGGGTGATTTGCTGCTGTGGGACCTCATTTTGCAGGAGATTAATAAAAGACTAGCCTGCAGCATTGACTCTTGAGACTGCTTTCTATCATCACGAGCCTTCTATGTGGCCCACGAATTTGGGTTACAATATTGTACAAGGAACTGGACAGCCTCTGCATAATGATATTATTTTACAGCTCTTAAAAACAAATATACAGAGGGAGAAGATTCTGCCCCCAGAAGCTTCCATTGGCCTGAACAAAACAAGCCCGTAAGCCTCTACCTGAAATCATCCCAGGGTTCCAATAATGTATTGAGTTAGTTTATTTGTAATTCATCCCATTAAATAAACCCACTTATCTTTTAGGCCTCTGGCACTTAAACAGCACCAAAAAACTACAGCATTGAAACAAACAGGTTTACAAGAATTGTCAGGTGTAACACCACCATGGAGTGTAGCAATTAAGCTGACAGGAGGGAAACGTGCAGAGAGCAAATATCAAATATCAATATTTCCATTTAAAAATTAGGAAACTAAGGCACATGGATGTGAGATGGCTGGTCCAAGCCTGACCCAGACAAGAGGGACAGCATGTTCGTCATCCTGAGTTCACATTCAACACCTCACCCCCAAAAGCCAATTGCACCCCTGAACAACAGTATGAAGTGGGCTTCCCTTCAGGAAGAAGTGGAGTCCAGCCCCAATCTGTCTGCAGCTCCATGGAAGCTGAGGGCTTTTGCTGAATCCAACCCCAGAAACACCAAAGGGACATTAGGGAAGATTGCATGCTTTCCTGACACATGGTATCTATAGTGGACATTCTTTGGGTAAGCCAGATATTGACAATAAAATGTAAAGGCATGTCAAGAATCACACCAATCTGAATTATTTATTTGATGCTGATCTAGGAGCAAACTCTTTTAATGGTAACATCCAGGACAAGTGAACTGACTGTGGCCACGAATAGACAAAATGCATATGGTGGCCCATGGGAAGGACATAAAATTTTTCTTTAGGACCATCCTTTTGCAGTAGCAGAAAAGGAAAGCCAATCCATAAAACATCCACATGTCCCCCCAGAATGGTCCAGGCTATGAATATATTTTGGAAGCTCCTAATACGCTGCGTAAAGAAACAATCATTCATGTGCACGCACACGAAAGGACAGTCCCAGATTTACAGCCACCCACCAAGGAAGAACAGGTGGCTGTAATGTAGTAAAAATGTATTGCAAGGAACTTGTCATGAATTTTAAAAACAAAGACGCCTACAGACATAATAAAATTGATGTGATATTCAGTTAAAGCTAAAGCTTTCACCTATCTTAATAAAATGACAATGCAGGGGAATTCAAGGAAAAGGAGCCTTCCCATCAGCCCTTACAGAACAAAGTGTTTCACTCCATTTGTGCAAATAATGTCATTGATCTCATCAATGGCATGGCTTACACCTGCTAAATGGGTAGGAAGTCAGGACCAAAGACACCCAACAAAATCACCCCAGACAATTGCTGTAGAAAAGAAATGCCTCAAGGTCCTGGCAAGGAAAGCCAAGTCCTTTCCTTCCTCTACCACAGGATATTGCATCTTCGTTTCCTTGATTATTTTAAACATTTCAGAGGAGCTAATTCCAACTGTAAGCCAAGAATTGCTTCCTCTTTTCCTTGACTGTGTTTTTAGTAGCAGCACATGAATTTGGAAATACTAGAAATCCAAGTCACTTCTCAATAGCTAGGGCACAATAAACTGACAGATTCCCCTGAAAACCCCAAAAACTAAAGTGGAAAAAGAAAGAAAATCTGATTTAAATTTTGCAGGCAAGGTATATCCATCTCTATTAAGATGCAGACCAACAAGTTAGCCAGTCTGATAGCAGGTTGTCATATCTTTTAACTGGGGGGAAAAACACAGTCAGGTGCCATGGGATAGAGAACAGAAAGACACTGGGATAAAGAATGAAGGATAACCAATTATGATAAACTGGTTTCCTTGGTAACTATATTTATAACCCTAATGGGGTTGCTATTCTTTTAGTAATGAACGGAAAGGTTTGGTACAAAGTTATATAATTCAGGCATACAAACCAGCATCTGTTCCATTGGTAAAGCTGAATCCATGCCTTAGCACAAGACAATGAACATCAAAAGATTTGTAAATGCTTTTAAACAGCTTTCAAATGTTTATAAACTTTCTCCTCAGGACAGGTGAGCTCACAGTGCTGAATTTCTATCCCCACATCTGGCCCTGGCTGTATGTAATTACCTCATGATCTTTGTGCCTGGAATAACACTCCAGCTCAAGAGACAGCAGGCACAGGGGCAAAGGAGAAAAAGAGGGGAAAAAAACCAAATGAGAAAACCTTGGGAATGATATTTGAGTTGTTGAGCAGTTAAATGCATGTGAGCTTTACCAAATGTTGCCATAATTGCACATGGCATCCTGACTGCTTCCAAATATATTTTGGTAAACAGCCCTTTCATTTTGAAAATGTACTTGAATTTCCACTGCTGCCATCTGAAAATGAGGTGTACTGATACCTCTTGCTGCCATTTTAACCATTTTGAGAAGTCCATTGAAATTTCAGTATAAATTGCACCTGTCCTATAAAGGGTCCCCACAAGGAGTCACTTTAAAGAAGTAATTGGGGGCAGCACCTAAATGAAGGGTGTGGGCACCCTGTTGTTATCCATCTGTGATCCTGATAGCAGTTCAGGTGCAGGAACTGGCTTCCTCCCTCCACATGTTCCCAGCTTTTCCCACAGTGATTTCCAGGGTTGGAGGACAAGCATAGTTTGCACTTGGAAAGAAATAATCCTCCTGATGAACTACACTCAGAGATGGGGGCTGCCTGTGTGCCTGTGTGTGTGAAATGCAAGCCTTCCTTGCCTGACTGAAGCAGGCTTTTCAGTTGGTGCTCAGCACTGACTAATGGAAGCACTACAGCTCTAGCATTATAATGCTCACAAATTTTACCCTCTGCTGTCTCTTTAGGCCATTGCCCCAAAGGCTTTCATGTTCCTAAAGCTGTCATTTAAAACATTTGTGAATCAGGATGTGTGGACAATAGAAGAAGCTGGTAGAGCCAGGGAGTGCAGATGTGAAATAATTTAATCAACAGCAATTTTTCCATTTACTTCAATGGGCTTTGGATCACCCGCCTCATGAGTGGAACATGTATTGAGGAGGAAGCAACCCGAGCCAGATAAAGAGCCAAGATACCAAAGTAACAGAGTTCTACCAAACAAGAGAGTCCACAGCAGCTGCAGCTTGAGATGTATGATGTAAACACGGATCTAGACTCAGCTAGCAGACTGGGAAAAGGACTGAAGAGAAAACAGAAAATAAGCAAGGATTTAGCCATCAAAGAACAGAGCTGTATGAGTTACTACTAAGAATTTTTTTGTGGTAGGAAATGTTACATAAAGTACGAGCAATATTCAAAGAGCTTTACAGAATTTATCTGATGAGGAAATGAATGCACAAAGAAAAAAAGTGAAAAGCTCAGAATACAGATTTTTTTTTGCCAAATCAGAGGGAAAAAAAAACCCTGAAGCTTTTTATTTCCTATATGACATAAGTATCAGGCTATGATACTCATTGTAATAGTTATATCACACTGTGGTGCTCAGATCATTGTGTGCTAGTTGACAATGCTTGCCCTAATTGGTGCCATTAAGTAATAAAATAATAATTGTACCTCCGATCGTTGGCACTTCAGAAATGGCCATTTCCAAGCACAAGCGGTGGTGTGTCCCTGTGCACAGTTCAGTGCTGAAATGGTTAACACCATGTATTATGTGTCAGTAATGAAAACTAGCACTCAAGCAAGGAAATTCAAAGCTAAGGCTGACACATCATCGTTAACGCAGCCCTTTGTGCTTCGCTACCACAGGAGTCTTGGAGCAGCACATGGTGTTGTACCCCACACAATATGTGCTACTACAATACTGCATTCACAACACAATGAATTGAGGTCAAGTGAGTGACCTTAAAAAGAGCTTTCTTTTATTTCTTTAAAGAAACACCCCATGATATGTAGGAGCCCATTAAACAAAGCTGCAAGAAGATACAGTAAACTTTAATTAGCAGTGAAGGCAATAACCTCACTTTATACTTCATAATTTCTCCCACCATGTTTTATTACATGGAACAGTCATTTTAGTACCTTTGTACCTAAGGCAGCATCCATGTGGTGTGGAAAGGGATGTGTTGTTGGATATTTATTGTAATGGGGCTTCATGTGGTTGGAGGTCAAAGTGTAGGACTTTCATTTGTACATCACTGCTCTACTATCTGCTCATGTCTCTGGGTAACCTGATGTTCAAACCTTTTGTAAGGCAATTGCTGAGGAGGTTGTTCTTATTGTTACGAGAACTTGGAGAAAGGATGCTGGGCCCTGGCTTCGGCACAAGCCCACTGTGTGACATAGGGTACTCCGCCAAAATTTTTTCTCACGTTATCTCAGATTCTTCCACTTTTAGGGTACTCAGGTGCGGCTCCTAGGGTCTGGTCTCAGGAAACCTGGGAATCAGTAGTTCCTATTGGTTTCTCAGGACTGTACAGAACCAAGTTCGGAAAAATCACAAATTCATCTCCTCACAAATTACCTACAATTTTGAAATGTTGCCTTTTTCCTCTCTGCCTGTCAAAACATCCCACATCAATTAGAATTATATTTTCCTAGCAGCTTGCAGTCTGAAAGGGATACTGTTAAACTTTTCTTTGTCCTTTTTATTTTAACCATTTATCTGATAATGGGGCACAATAACTGAACTCCTTGTGGAGATAAGGACACTTCCTGCAGTTTACTGGTAGAAAACTCAATGCTTCTGGAGCAGACCCATAACAGGGCTTGGAAAGCTATAACCCGCCTGCATGGCAAAGATATAAGCCTCACAACACCCAGAAGTCTTTTGGCACATCAATTGTGTCACATTTTGCCCAGTTTGCACAATTTTGTCCCTATGCATGGCTAGAAAATGCTGTCTTGAAAAGGCGCAGTCTCTCAATGGGGATCCAGTACTTTTGCCCCAGCAGGCAAACACACGCTCTTCCATCTACCTCAGAAGATCAGCCTGGTCTTATGGGTACCTCTGGGACATCTGCTGGAAGGGCCTTCCATACAAAACCATCTCCATAGAACCCTCCATTTCCTCTACACCAGGGCTACAGCAGGAGGGCACACCGAGCAGTAATGGCAGCACTGGATTTCTGTCACGTGTTTCACAGTCTTTGATACACACCTTGCTTTCCTAAGTAGGTGTGCTAACTAAGGTGCTACAGTGTTAGGCTATCCTCACATCCTTTTTCTATCCCAATTATTCCTGAATTTTACAACAAGAATTGTTAAGAAGAGGCAAGAGGAGTGTATTCTCCTCTCATCCTGCCTAAGACTAGCTTGATGTGTAGGATCTAATCCTACCAGAAAAGAGATGAATGGTGTCTCCCTGGACAGCTCCTGAATTCCATCTAGATTTTACAACTAACCTGCACACCTGCCTTCAGGCTGCCAGTCTCACTGTGGGCACTGTGCCACTGAAGAAAGGTGTTGTGACACTTGCTACCATAGCACTCAGTGCAGTGGGACCAAAAGTCCTGCCAGAACTAGTACAGAAAACAAAAACATTCTGGAGGGATAAAATATATCAACCTAAATGTCCCAGTGCCATAGCTGAGACTTCAATACTGGATCAAGCTTTTCTTCTTGGAGTTTATTCATTTTTCTTGTACACACAGTTGGAAACAAAATTCTGCTAATAATTATCTTCTCTAATACGATCTTTGACATGTCAGCTTTTTGATGGACTAGCTCCTGGTCCACTCAGTGCTTTCTCATTATATAACTAAGTTTTCCTTGGTCCTTTTCACACAACAAAGAAAATAAAACTACTTAAGGACAAGAAGAGTTGGAAACCATAACACCCAAAAGTTACTGGGAGGCCTAAGAAGAAGTTCAGTTCTTAAACCTGAACCTGTTGTAATTCACTTCTTTATGGAGACTTCAAGCTGACTGTGCCTTTTGACATTCATTGCTGTTTCTAAGAAAAAGATTCAACTTAAACACAGAATGTCAATATTATTTCTTCTTCAAAACACATGTTTCATGTATGCTGAAGTAAAAGGTCTACCCCTTTCCTTCTGTCTATCTGAAAATGTCTGGAAACATTAACAAATGCTGTATCAATGTCAAATAACACACCATAAGGCCTGATTTTCTTTTCCTACCTTCATCCCTGTTGTTTAGTATCTTAACCCAGAAGGATATACCAAAAAAAAAAAACTCATTTGCTGAGAAGGACTAAGAACCTGAAAGGTAGAGAGGTACATACCACCCTTTTTTTGAGTTTGCTGATGCTTTGCCTCTTGTAGAAGAGAAGAATTAATTCTGTCCAGGTTCATAACAAGCAGGTACAACTCCTCTTGTGGGTCTGAGACTCCATTCACAGTAGGCTTGACCCTTAGGACAAGTTTAGAAGACCAGAGCCCACCTGAAATAACAGGACATGGATATACTTGTGAGCTGCATGCTAACCAAGATCACCTTTCCCAATAGCTTTATCAGCTGAAGGCCAGAATTATCAGAGCTCAAGCAGGGACACATGTGGTTCTACACAGGAGCATGTCAGGAGCTTCAGCCAGCTGGTGGCTGCACACACAAATACACACAGAGCTTGCAGAATATCCACAGATATGATGCAGGTGGCTGGGAATGGGACACAGAGGTTTCTAAATTTAGAGTGCTTCTGAAGACTGTTTGCTCTAAGCAGGGCTGACATCATTGAATCCACTCACAGGTCTGCCCTGGCACAGAAGCTTAAGTGATACCTTGCAGCCACAGGTATCTTCATGCCTTCAAAATAAAATATTTGGACAATATTATGATGTGTAAGGAAAGAAGAAAGGCACTTTTAATAATGTGTCCTCCATCACTCCATTTGGTGTTAGTTAGCACAAATGCAGTAACATACCACAAACTGCTATATCCCCACCAGTGCTGCAAAGAAGAATGTTTCCCAGAGCACTATAATTACTTAAATGAAAGGCACAGTCACCATTCTAAAAAGGGAGCCTTGAGGTTTGAGAAGAGAACAAGAGATGTAACCTGTAGATGCCAAATGTTTACATCTCTTACTTTTCACCTGAACAGTTCATTTGTAGAACTCCTCTAATCTTTCTGCTGCAAGATGTTAGAGGATTAAAAAGAGTAAGGGAGGAGAAGTTACGGAAATAAATATGATGCTCCTTTCCTCTTTTTCATTCCTCCTGACAAAACATAGCTGAAACCCTCAGGAGTAAAAATGGGTGAGATATTAGCAGTCTTTTTTCTCTATTCTGGCAATGGTAGAGCTGTGGTGCTGTTTGGTTCTACCTGACAGGTGCTGCATGAATAGAATAGAATAAAACTGAAGGGTCAATACAATTTCTCTCAACGCAGTCCTTCAAGAGGTGATGCATCTTCACCTCTCTCTGACTTAGAAAAGCAGCACTCCTGAGCATCTGGAAGGCTACACTGCCCAACAAGCATGTCAACAGCATGTAGACCTGCCTTAGCAGCAGGAGAGAACAGAGGTGCTGCACGCTCCCAGCAGCACGTTCTCAGTGGATGCTGGGCTGGATGCTCTGATCCAGCACAGGCTTCTCAATTGCCTGCAAAAGTGGCTTTGTTTGAGCACGTTGTAGCAGCCTACCCACACAGTGAGAAACACACAGGAAACTGCCACAACTTCACGACACAGGAAAGGGCAAAGTCTGGACAACCCAACAGAGAGACAAGAGGTGTGTTCGTATGGAAGCAAAGGAGAAAATTCTGCAGAATTAACACAAGATGCATTAGCACTTCTTTCATAGGTTAGGCAAAATGGCAATTTTAATTAAACTAAATAACTAAATTAAACTAAATAGCTAAATAATTTAATTAAATTTTAATAACAATTAATAGTAGTTGTATTTATCTGGTTAATTTTTCCCACTTTATGAAAGGCACCACAGTGCCATGGGTGCCATGTGAAACTCCTATTGGGATAAACCTTTTAAAAGTCATGTTGCATGCCTAAATCTTTGCTGCAATCCCAATCCCAGCAGGCCAAGTACCCAGACAGTGTTGTCATCTTGCTCTACAAAAAGCAGTGTAGAACTCTGCAAGAGTTCCATGAACACCAAGCAAATTCCACTATAAAATACTATCATCAATAAGTCCCTTACACACAACAGCTTTATATCTAGAAATTATCAAAATATACTTTGTTTAGATTCATCCTTGATGCAATAGTACCAACTCTGCAACGTCTGCAACAAAATTATATCAGGTGTGATTTTGGCCCTAGGGCAGCATTCAATAAAATTTCAGCGCATTGAGGCTTAAATGGACCAAGAGGAGAAACAACCAATCAGCTCCAGAAATTCCAGGGATGCCTTCATCTCTGTGTTTTCTCTGTGTTTTTATAGAATTTTATTACGTATGAGTTACAAATGTGGGAAAACATTAAAGTTGAGCCAACTACAAAATAAGCTAATATCTTGTGTTTTCTAAAAAATGCAAGCCTAATTAGAGTTTAGGTAATTAAAGCTTTCACAGTTATAAAAAATACAATACATTCATTTATGCAAATCTGCCACTGAGTGTGATTTCAGTAAAACACCATGTAATGCGCATAACGTCAGAATTTTGGTTACAATTGAAACGTCTGCAAAGCAAGTTCTCTTCCTAAATTTCAGGCACATGCACTGTAATTCTCCTGCATTATGGATTTAAAACTCAGATTGCTTTGTCTTCATTTAAAAATGATTAGCAGTTTACATCGGATTTATGCGCCGGCATAGCCTTTGTATCATTGAACAACTCCAAGCTGATTTACAAGTGCCCAGATACACTATGTGTATATCTATGTAACTACAAAGTAATATGTGATGGCAGGCATAACCAGCAGACATAATTTATAATTAAGTGATTAGCAATATAAGCCACTATTATTAATTAATGTGTAATGCTGACATTGTGCTTGGGGCTGTATAAACTACAAGTGTAAGGCAATCTCTGCCTTGGAGTGGCAAGAGGCTAAAATGACATGCGACGTCCCCCAGTCCCACAGCTTCTGGAGAGCTGGGAGAAGGCAGGACCCGGCAGGAGTCCTGAAGCTGGAGTGGCTCAGCCAGACACCAACACCTCTGAAATTACAGCAGTGGCAAAAGCTTAGTCCTTTTCTCTAGTCCAAAAGCAATCAAGAGCAACACCAAATGCATAAAGACTCTCCAGCCGGGAAAAAATGAAGTAAAAATACAGAGAAAGGCAGACCTCGTGCTTGCTGAGGAGCAAGTGGGGAGAAGTCTCTTTGGGAGCTGCATTGATGACTCTTTTTGCCACTCTGTCACTCCACAGAGTTGAGATTAGCTCTTGAAAGCAAAAACCTGACCATGCTTCCTAAAAGATCATGAAAGATTCACAGCATATAAGATCCCCCAAAAACCCCAACAGCCAGTTCTCATGAAAAAGCACCTAATGCACGTCTACACAGAAAAATCAAAGTGAGGAAGATGGTTCAGAAACACAGTCTGAAAAGTGAGATGCCACAACCAGAGAAGTTAATCAGGATATGTAGGAGCACAAGAACAGTCCCTAAATATTTGAGGGAAACATGACTTTCCACTTAGAGCACATATTTGGGTTTGATCCTTTCTTTCCAATTTAGATTGAGATTTTAACAGGAGCACCACATAAGAGAGCTATTTCTAGTTCACAGCACTCATAATATTGCTCTGGAAGTACTCACATTTCCTTGAATTCAGAGGGCCAAAAGCTATGAAACTTCTTGCCACAAATCAGTACAGCTCTATCAATGGTAAACACAAAAGAAGGAATAAATATCCCTTTCCATATAAATAAGGGCAGAGAGAGATTTGAATACCTGCTCTATGAATTAGCTAGGTGAAACTTGCAGTAACTAAGATTGGGGTTAACATTTTTGGGGGGTAATTAGACTTTGAAAAACAGGTCTAACAGATACTGCCATTAGTTTTGAAAATCCTCTGCTTCTTTCATGCTCAGCAATCTAAATGGGAAAAAATCCAACCTGGAAGTGTCCTTCATCATTATTTACATAGAGCCTTACCTGCTCTTTTGTTGATAAATCGAAAAGCTGTATTTGCAGCAAAATAATGATAATATACAGCTGCATGGGCAGATTATGAAAAGCCAAGCAACCAGACAATTATTTACTGTGCCACTACAAGACAGGCACTAACTTCCTTCACATCAACAAGTTTTAAAACTGTCACGCAGCTTTTAATTGCCATTAATAAGGTAGAGATAAAGCCCTCTGGGTCTTAATCCCGTCATGGTGGTGTCGCAAGTTAATGATATGTTAGCCAGTGCTTTGTATCACCAGCTCACAGAAGGGTCAGGGGGAACATTTCATCCTAGGCCATCAAGACTGTATTCCATGGGTAACCTCTAACCTGTTGGGGCTGTCAATCAATGAGCACCGTGCATGAACACCATGCTCCTGGTAAATCTCCTTTCACACCTAAGAGTTTTGTCAGTCATCATCCATTATTAGCAGTTCTTTCAGTTGCCAGATCTTTTTAGGATAGCAGAGGGTGATGGGCTATTGATCTTATCTCAGAGAATTAGGGATCTACTCATGGGCTTGGCTAGCTGATGGCACTGTGAAAGGTAGAAGATTGTTTTGCTTGCTTTGAAGGACCTCAGAAGGTGTCATGTTTGAGGCTTACCCGGAAATGGTAAGAATTTGTAGGCGGCTCACTTGAAATCCCAGGTGGAAATTCAGGAGGAAGAGGGAGGAGCTCTCTTTTTCCAGGCAGGGTGTCCCANGAGACACAAGAGAACTTTTCTTTCCTCTTGTGGAGAAGCTTTTCCATAACACGAACAAGAGGGACTCCTCTCCCTGGGAGAGAATTGAAAAAGACTATTTCAAAAATGATGGACTGATTGGGATTGTTTGAGTGTTATTTCTTTACATTGACAAATGGGAAGGAAAGGCTTGTGGAGGGAGGAGAAGGGTCTGAGGGGTTTTGGTGGGTTTTTTTTTTGTTCTTTTCCTTTTTCTTTCTTTTAGTTACTGTTAATAAACTGTCTTTCACTTGAAGTTTTGAGCCTGCTTTGCTTTTCTCCTAGTTGATCCTATTTTACAGCAGGAGAGTGCTCTGGTGATTAACCAGCACGAGAAAACCCACCACATTTAGTGGTGCATTTGGCTGGGAAAATTTCAATTTGATTGAAATTGGGGAAATTCAGAATTGGCGAACTAAACCACTACAGAAGGTTACAAGAATACAAGAACTGTAAGAATCCTATAAAATATTGAAGGGGCAATCAAGGAAACAGCTTCAGATGAATTTAGCTAAGAGATGAACTGGGATCATAAAAGTCAGGTCATGGAAAGTTGCTGGGCCCCAGTAATGAGCAGGACCTCTAAAAGGTATTGTCCCACAGACAATAGAGATCTGCATCCAACCTACCACAAGATTCATTGGCACTTTGATCAGATCTATGTCTCCTGTATAGATAAGGGCAAACAAAGAATCCAAAGGAAAGGCCATTTTCCCTAGCTTGCCATTGAAGTCTTTTTACAGAAAAAAAATACTCTGGAGACCAGGGGCTCTGTTGAATAGTTTTACATAGGAAATAGGACTGGAAGAGTCCTCCCAGGTCATCCCCTGCTACGCCTGACACATCATATCTCATTGATATCACAACATCACAATCTCATTGATAAATTTCTCAAGTTTTTTCTTGAAACCAAGTAATTTTCTTGCCCCTGTGACTCCTATTGGAAAACTGCTCCAAAACTTCACATTATTAAAACTTTCATCCCTTTTCTAAAGAACACTTATTCAGTTGGCTCCTATCAATTGTTCCTATGGCATTCAATACACCCTTAATTTAACCAGTTCTCTCTCACCTGATACTATATTTATATGGAGAAATACACCTCTACTCAGTTTTAGTTTTGCTAAACTAAAGACACAGTCCTTTATCCCCCACTTCCTATCTCAATTTAATTTCCCTTCTTCTGGAGTCTGTCTTTTTTTGGATGTCCCCAGTGCCTTGTACAAAAGTAGTCAGGAATCCCACATGTTTCCTGGATATGCTTCCCCTGATGCAACATCCAGGAGAACATCTCAGGCAATACTTCCCTTCTCTGCTGCTGTAGAGCTCCAGCATTTGTCAGTCATTGGGAGATTCAGCAAAACACTTCTCTCTTACTTCCAGCTGATGAGCCTCCTGCTCAGAGCAAAAAAACATCTGCATGACCTTGTGGTTTATTAGTACTCCATTTTATCCGTTTTCCATTTCTCCTGTGGTCAGGGTCACTCTTTCTCTGAACTGTCAAGGCCTCTCAGCTTTCTGTCTCTTTATAGACTTTGTATTTGCACAGATTTTCTGCTGTGACTACAAATAAAAATGTTCAGATAGGTCAAAAGACTGATCATTAATAAACTTTGCTAGTTACTGCTCTTGTCCCTTGGCAGTTCTTTTGGCTCAGTTTTCAGCAATCTTTCCTTAGCCATTTCTTTACATGTATTGTGCCATATCTTTTCCAGCCCAAATTGTTCTCTTCCATATACCACTGTGTTAAACATTTTACAGAAATCTTGATGAACTAGAACTACTATATTTCCCTTGGTCACAAACGCAGCGAAATCTATCACAGCAATGTAGCACAATTTATCTTTGGTAGTTATCTACTGCTATAGCATTTGTTAATTAATCTTTCTTCCAACAGATCTATGCAAAGTTCAGTGTCCATGTATTATAATGCCAAAAAAGGTCAACTGCCCCTAATCTCACTCTGCTAGAAACAGAGAGCTTAAAAACTTCGTGACATTACTTTGTGCAAAAAAATATGTAAGAACTGACCGGCCATGGAACATGAGCCATTATGTAAACCCATAACAATAAGATCATTCATAGAAATTGAAAGGATTTGCCATCTCAAAATTATGACATTGTTTATTTAGAATCAAAATAGGTTGAAATGTCCCACCAGCCTTTGATATGTTTTGAAGTTTATGGCAGGAAGTATCATTAGCTACTGTTGTTGAGCTAAGAAAACACCATTTAGTTGCACACAGCTACTTGCCCTGGAGTGTGCAATGAGAGTATAGCAAAATTTACTGTGCTGTCCTAAATAATCTTTAACTTTGCCTCAGCAAATCCCAGGTGCCAGCCCCTCTCTAGTGATGACCTTGTGTTCTGCAGGACAGTAACTTCAAAATTGCAAACATGCTCTGAGCCCATGCTGCTACGGGCTTTTTCAGTCTGCTACTCGTGATGCTAATGGAAGGATAGTAATATGGACAACTGGCTGAAAATTACATTCCTTTGTGAACTCCACTGTCTCACCAGGTCAATTTAATTATTCAGACAAGATTAACAAAGAGAGGAAGAAGTCCCACCACCAGACCTCAAACCATGTACCAACCACATCCTTCTGTCAGGAGAGAGGATGACTTTGACTAAAACAGAGCAGAGAGAATTACAGTGGGACTCTGGATGTCCTTTACGACATTGGGTAAGTCTTTTGAGCTCTTTGTGCCTCAGTTTCCCTGCTCGTAAAGTCTCCATCATGATAGTACACATGAGTACACGTCACAGACCCATTCTGAAACTTTTAGATCCTTAGGTGAAAGTTGCTAGAAACTATTATTGACTCAATAAGTATGTTAAGAAGCAACAATTCTGATTTTCTGAGTAAATAAGGCTACCCCTCATATAAAGCTCTCAGCTTTATATGAGTAGTTCTTAAGGGTTTAAAGAGCCTGAGTTACAGCCTTGTTGAGGTAGCTTGGAAAAACAACAGCAATGTGCACAACATAGTGAGTGTTGACACACTTGTCCCTGGAAGCCAGTAGACTTAGGTGAACATGAAGGTGACAGCAGACAGATACCCCAAACCCTGACAGAACTAAATGGTAGAAAATGTTTTAGTAAAGATCTGGCATTTGCCTACAGGCCCAACTCCATGAAATGCAGGGCACCTATGACAGCCATTCACCTAGCCCACACTACTGATTCACTCAAAGCTGCCTGAGCAGTCTAAAACATTTTCCTTACAGCTATACAATTCCTTTATTAAACTTCTCAGACCTGGGCTTGTGTGAAATCCAAGAGAATTCACCAAAACTCAGCAGGTAACCTGCAGACCTGTGCAGTATGCTTGACTGTCTCCCTGCTAGGTGTGCATAACTCCTGTTGTCCAGTCTTCTCTAGAGAAAGAGGACAGGAGGAAAGTTCATTGTTTCCTCAACAATTTGCAAGAATATCTGAATCAAAAACTGAAGTTTTGCCATTTGCATGGCAAAGAGAGCAGGGAAAGAGAGGAAGTATTGTTAGGTATTGGTAATGTAAAAACATAAGTATGCTGTTATTTATGTAATTAGTTATTGCTTTCATTATGGGTGCAGTCTTAATGGTTATAGTATTTATGTATAATTACCTTAATATTCACTGAAATTTCCAAGTAGCTCCCTAATTAACTGTCTCAAATATATAATTACATTGCATCTTTACGCAAGACTTGCCTAATTAATGTAGTTACACCACTTCTTTGTGAATGTGCATTATTAAATGCTCTTCGCATCATTCTTCTGACTTCTTGTAATTCACTCTTTACAAAAATTAAGACCCTGAATTAGAAACCTTCATGAGCAACCAGCTCCAAAAGCAAGCGCCAGATGATCTTTTCTTAACAAAAAACAAATCTTACTAAGCCTCATTACCACTCCTTTTAACAAAAGCTTTCCATCTGGATCTGAAAGAAATCCCAGGTACCATTGTCTTTTAAGAGGGCATAGAAAACATGTTATACATACAGTTAAAGAGAAGAAGACTTTGCTGCCATCAAGGGTCCAAACTCCTGGACTTCCTAACTCATCCAACAAGCCCACCATCTAGCAAAGGGATCAGATGACTGCTTGACAGCACCCCAATCACTTGACAGCGTCAGGTGGCATTTTCAAAATACAAAAAAAGTGTAACAAGAGATTTTGGGAGACTGTCATTATCCTCCAAAACCATGTGTGACATGGTTTAAATCAAAAACCTTTAAATCCTTTGTCCCAAGTGTTCCACTTCTGTGCTTGGCACACTGCAAGCCACTCTGAAGTGCCTTTCATGTCACAAGTCACCATTGTCTCACAGCTTAGGGCTCTTCGCTTGAATTCAGCTCCCAGCTCCATGGGCAAAGGACTGAATGCCACCATCAACCAACAACACATGTGAAGGGAAAGCTTCTGCTTTGAAGAATTTAATTGCATTTATAGATTGAATTCCTCTGATCCTCAGCATCCTGGGCAGCCCAGGTAGTGACCAGAGAAGAAGATTAAGAAGAAATTCTGGGACCTTTTCCTGTGGCAAGGGGTCATTTATGCCCATATTCAGTTGAGGACATTACCAAGCTACTGAAGTGGCAGACAGGTTAGGCCAGACACAGTTCCTCTTAACAGGAGCAGATACACTGGGAAGTAGCAGAGCCATGGGTCAAACTTTGGATACATTGCCCACAGAGAATCTTGTTGGCAGTAAGAACATCACAAGCCTTACAATGTCCTCCAGTAGCAATGGACTCAACCTTGTTCAGCTTGTTCAAAGGCAGCACATTTTTCACACCCTGGGTCTTTTGAAGAACAATAGGGTATTCACCACAGACATTTTCCAAGCATGTATGTAGTGGTTAAAGGGTTACTCCAGCGGTTGGGATTTGGAGAAAATCTTCCCAAGTGTACTTGTAGACACTACAAGTGCTTCAGCAAGTGACATCCACCCATCAAGTGAGTGAAGTGGAGGAAGAAACATGCTTCAAGGACATTTACTCGGAAAATGTTCACTTGCAGAACTGAGGGGAAGGCTGACAGAACTATGACAAAGATAGTTGCTGTCAGTTCCAAATAACCTGGTTTTTACATTAGTTATCCCTTTCCAAAGTGAAATTTGACTTGACACATATTCATGGCAACTAAATCTCAGAGGTAAATTGGCAAACCCTCTGGAGCTTCGGACCCAGGCTTATATGTGCTTACCTTTGCAAAGTTTTCAGCAATGAGCTGTCAAATATGAGCATTACAGGTATGTAAAACTAAGCAGCTCATCCCATTTCAGCTCCAGGCACAGTCACTACATACTAGCACTAGGATATACCACCTATAAACCACACCATAGAGGAAGAGAACCTGACCCTGATAAATCTGCTTGGATATAATTACTTTGGTAAGCAAAGAGCTGGCATGGCTGAGCTTTATGAGGCAGGCTGATATTTTCAAGTATAGAAATACATAGTTAGGCACCTTAATGGATAACCTGACTTTCAGAAGTTAGAATAAGAGCTGCTGTGTGCATCTTCAAACATCCTGCCCTACACCTGTGTATTTTGGCCATTTAATAAGTCCTAAACTACCTATATCAAACAAACCTGTGCCTAAACAGGTTCAAGCACTGAACAAATATTAAATCCATCATTGCCAGCAAATCGTTGCTATTTTAAAAAAGCCTTTTGCTTTTCAAAATAGCAGATGCCAGCTCATACCCTGAATGGATACAATAATCAAGCCCTTTGTATAGCAGTATTTTAGATAGATGTTGAACATATCAGCTGAACATGTTTCAGCCAGCGTGTGACACGCGCACGGAAAATACGCTATCATTCCAATGTGGGGTTTTTCCACTTGCCTTTTTTTTTTTTTTTTTTCAGTTCTGTAGTACACAAAGAGTTACTGAAATAGCCAGCCATACAACATCTGGGAGAAAAAAAACACACACAGGAAAATGCAGCAGAAGGGCAAGATTCATGAAAACAGGAAACATTAAGAGGAGAGTGAAAATATGTCAAAACAAAGGAGGTAATAGACTGTCAGAACACATGAGTTCACCAATCGGCAGAAGTTCCTCAAGAGCCTTCAGAGACCAGCCAGGTGACGTCTGCCACTCCTGACACAACAGGACAGCAACCTTTTTAACCTCCATTTTGCACACATACGAAGGATGGTGGCCTGCCCGTAGACATGCTCATTCCACACAGAAAGGTCCATTTTCTACGCCTGTGCCTCTGATAGAAAACAGCAGCATTTAAAGAGCACTGCTAACAGCAAATGCAGATGGCCACAGGTGCCCAGCATAGGTGTTCAGATCTAGTTAAAGCACCATTTACAACATGCACATTGCAGAGGCCTTTTGCTTCCAGCTGTGTCCATACCCTTTCCACCAGGGTTGGCACAAACAACCTTTTATTAGCCCAGAGTTTCCCCTGTGCTTCTTGCCTTCCAGGCCCACAGGAGTATTCATTTGCATCCCTCACCTTCCCTCGTGTTTCCATTCAGAACAGTTTAGTCACTCACTCAGATGCTATCGATAATATTCTGTGCACTGGGATAGTTTCACAACAGAATAAAAAGTGGTAAATACCCAAAGTGAGCAGCCCTCACTCAGACTGAGAACTGTTCACCCAAGCTCAGGCAATGTTTCATTGACAAATACAAGTGTAGAAATCAGGACATGGTGCAACATGAGGAGCTGTGAAAGCAAAGGCCATTCTGCAAGAGATTACACAGACTTTAAAGCCGGTCAAAGCAAATCTCCCCCCGCCTTTCTGAGGGGACCCTCGGATAGAGGGAGCCTTTGTAAGACATCATCAGCTCTTGAATCTCTATAACTTTAGACAGAAAAGCAGCCAGGTATCATCTGTACAAAGACAAGTTCCTTGTGTGGATTTTCTCAGTCTTCTTATCACAAAACTATCTAGGAGGATTTCGACTGAGGAGATGAGGTATCTCAATGCTTTGTAACAAACCAATTCCCGGCCTGTGAGAAATGAAGGATGTGAAGGCAATTTAAAAAACAAAAAAAGACCAAAAAAATCCACAAAAAAACAGTTCAGTGTAGCCTCACCCACTGGCTTTCTTTATCACTTGCAACAGATATGTGGGCTCTACCCATTTCACAGTATTTCCCTCACACACAAAGGCCATTTAGATGTGTAACTCCTGTTGACTTTCAAAAGAGAGTAAGCACTTAAATGCATTTGTGCCTTCAAAAATCTCCCCCTAGTGACACAGCAGTAAAATTAAGCCTCCAAGACTTGCAATAAAATGTGTTCGCCAGTGCCCTATGAAACATCCCAAATAAAAATCACACTTGCTCATGGGAATGAAAGCAGTGCATGGAACAGAGCATTACTTTTGCTTTTCCAGCATAAGTAGCCCTCTGTCTTCACTGACAGGAAGGGGAAATGATCCTGGCACAGGATTTACCCTGCCCAGGGCAAGGGGAGCCACCAGTTGGGCTCCACTTCTCCCCAGGGGCATGATCCTCCTTCCCCTCTGCTACAAGGAGAAGGAGTGGGCCATGGGCACTGTGGAAGGGCTGAGGGGAGGACAAGGAGGACAACGTGGACACTGGCAGCTGTGCAACCAAGGTTCTGGCCTAAAAATTCCATCAGCTTCAGTCCCAAAAGTTGCCATCTGAAGGGCACACCATCTCCACGAACCTGTATCAACACATGGCCTCTAAAAAGACTACAGGAGATAGGTTCTTTGGGATAGCTGTGCCCCCAAGGGCAATGCAAAGAGTTGTTAGATGCCAGCCTTGGCAAGAGGCACGTGTCCAGTTTATCTCCTTGGAAATTGTGAGCTTGAGCTCTCCCTCCAGCATTGCAGCTACACTGCCACTGCCATGGGTGTTTCATTTTACTTCGAAAAATGTTAAAGACTTTCACAATCTCCAATTTTGGCTTCAAAGGTACCCAAAAATCCTGCTCTTTGCACTCAAGACACAAACATGATTGCAGAGTAAAGTATCGTTCCTAGGCATCTGTGGGGTTGCAGCAGATGTTGGCCCAAAAGATGAATGACTACAGACCCTGAAAGTTCATTGTAACCCAGGACCACGTCCTCTTACACAAAGACCTGCCCCTCTCTGTCCACAGACCCCCACAGTTATCAGGCAAACAAGGGATACCCCAACTGCCCCGGATGAAAGGCCAATAGCAGCTGCCAAGGCTGCCCTGCAAATGCACAGAGAGCAGCCCACACTTCAGACCCAGCCATCAGGAGGACGTGTGACCCCACCCCAGCCCCTGCGAGTGAGCAGTACTGCAGCTCAGCACCGTGCTCAGCAGGGCTCTGGGAAGTGAATCCCTGACCACACTCTCATTTTTACCAAGTTAACGTTAACCATTACCTGAAAGGCAGCTCTTCCACAATGTGTTAATCATTCCCAACAACAATGAAACCAGGAAACATACAGGGAGTTAGGGAAAAAAAAAAAAAAAAAAAGGAAAAAAAGCCTCTTAATTACATACAGTGCTGCATGACTTCACAGAGCAAAGCTTTTCTTTAAGATCTTAAGACCACCCACAAGCATAACACATGGCCTGGAACCTGAAGAGAATATCTGAACAGGGGTCTCAGCATAAGGATGGGAGGGGGGCAGTTTGCTTGAGCATATGCAAATGCTTGCTTCTATGGGATCAAATAAAAATTAACTATTTGTTGTGTCTGGTTATCACTTGTCAGAGCTGGGAGCTGCTTGGTAAAATGGGGAAAAAGAAACCTTTAAAACCTGTGACACAGGAGGATTATTTGTCTGTGCAAGGCTTTAGTCACGGGTTTTGGTGTTTTATGTATGGATGTTGTGCAGGAGCAGGACAACAAGGGCTTTGTTCAACTTGATCATCTCATCAAACAAGGCTAAAAGAATAAAAGTTGGGATGCAAGACTAAATGGATATGATCTGAATGCATATTTGTGTTACATCTAATACAACTAGCATCATAGATGAACAAGATCAAATAAATGGTAAAACCTGACAAAGAGAAGAATAGATGGTGTGTGGAGCCATCTGTTTTGGAGGACACCCAAATCTGTCTGAATCAGGAAGGCCAAACTACCAGCTATTCTAAGATCCTCCATTCCAAGAGTGGCCTAATACGCAACTACACAATCAGCTTCTCTCACCATCACTTTGGCTGCAACTTTTTTGTGCAATTAAGTAATTTATTCCTTTCTTCATCCTCCTGATTCTAATGAATCCAAGCCACAAACAAGCCCCAGTTGCTCCTATTCAAGGAGTCTGATTGCATCTGGCAGTAATTGCTGAAAATCCTGAAGAGGAAACAGGGAAGGAAAGCATATTGTTTGTGGGGGTAATAGGTGAAGACCTGCCTCTCTTGACCTATAATACATTAGTGTCAGTGAACATTTGGCAGCCTTCAGATGATTAGCAATGAAGATGAATCAAGCAAAAAAAGAGGTAGAAATCTGCCTCATCTGAATCGCCAGAACTGCATAAATTTGCATGTTGATTAGCTGTTCTTTTGTCTGTGTTCCTAATTATTATGACACATTATGTCTTCATCATGCAAGATTCTGATCTGTCTTGTTCAAAATGCATGTAGAAAAAAGTGCTGTTTATTGATTCAACATGTAACTTTAATTTTTATGTTTGCTTTAATTAAATACATATTTGATTGCCTTTGACTGGTGCCTCCGATTTTTTTAACTCTTATTTACTTCATCCTGTTGACAAACAAACAGGTAACCTTTCTTTATCCTCAGATCACTTGCTGATTGAAAACCTCCCCACCCCCACCCTTGTCTTCACTCACAACAACTTTTGCTTCCTTGTTAGAGCAAAGATTACCAAAAAAACTCCTTAGGCGGTGAAGTGTGATATCTACAGCACTGAGCAGGATTGCAAGGACGATAAAAGCGTTGACAATAGGAAAGAAGAGCACACGCTACAGGGTCAAGGTAATTTTCTTACACCACAGATTCATTAGCAGCAAGCCCAGGGAAGTACCTCAGTGTGCAGACTTTCTGATTCCCAGGATTAGCTACAACAGGACAGATCCTACACACACATTTTTCCAGCAACTTCCATTGCAGCCAGCTTAAACTCCAAAGCTCCTGAGCCCAGAGAAAGTGAGGTCCCCACCACTCCATTGACTCTCCTGCCTGGTTCCAATAGCTGGAACATTTTACCTGTTTCTGGGAACTGGGAAACTTGGAATTGACATTTTTTCCTTCAAGCTTAGTTCAAGGGGCTATAGGCAGCCAAGTCTAACCAAAGCCAAATCAAAAGATAATACGTAATCATTAGTTGCTTTGACCCAAAATAAGTTTCCAGAAGTTTTCCTTTCTTTAAAAAAAGAAAGCATTAGCAAAAAAAAAAAGTGAATTATACCATTCCAGCAAAAAAAAATTTTCACTCAAAATAGTTTAATTTATATTTAATATCTTTCATTTTACTTGTTTAAAATAAACTGAAGTAATTTTGAGAATTAGATAACATTTGTAGTTGTGAAATCAAAGTATCTCATTGCAGAACATATTGGAATGTTTAGAAATGCTGAAAGGAAACAGGTTTTTTGGCCTTTTTTTTACTTTTTTCCCCAAATTGAAACAGTTCCCCACAAGCAGCAAAAATTCATTACTCTCTTTGTTTGACAGAAAACTGCATGTTTTAACCAAGAAATCAGTTTCAGATTAAATATTTGACCCTCTCCTCTGCTGGCTAATATTAGTTTACCTTCATTACATGTGTGCTTATTGTGAGCTCTGACCTGTTTGTAATGGGGCAAACAATACTTTGCTGGAATTTTTGTTTGTTAAATAAAAATAAACACAGTATAGTAATTTAGAAAACTAAATAGTTCACAGATCTTTTCAAATAATTCTTCAGATTCTGGGTCAAATATGAGGATCATCAACATTGTCTGACTTCCCCTAAACATAAACATCAGGTTTTGTTTTGTTTTAAATTTCAAAAATCCACCTCTTGGAGAAAAATAGTGAATAACCTATTAAATTTTCTCTAATGGCAATAGGAAAATGCCAGTCAGTGTACAGATATTAATCAAAGCTGTGCTGATAAAGATGCCTGAAGGTGAAAAAACTCTGTATATTCAAGCAGTTGATTTAGCTGTTATTTTTTACCATCATACCCTTGCCAAACCAAATGAGATTTGAAACAACAGTGCCTGCTATTTTTCACTGTTAATGGCACAGGATTGGCCTGAAGTGTAATCAGTTGCTTGGTACCCACTAATCATCTTGAAACACAGGTAAATGTAAATCCACATTTGTAAGAATATAAACACCTAATTAACACATAGCTGCAGAAAAACTACTCAGACATAACGACTTAAAGGTTTTGACATCGATCCATAAGGTAGGAAGGAAAAAGTTGTTGCATATTCAGGCTCTTCGTGTTTATTTTGGTTCAGTACCAAGTGCATTTGGTCCCAACCTGATGGTACACAGTAACCACCCCCATGGACTTCCATTAAATACCGACAGCCAGAAGGAACCTAGGAGCACACATAGGCACAAATAATCACAGGGAGCTCAAATGAAACAGCTAATAGACTTTCTCCTTTCTGTGATTCTCTTCTTGAGGCCCTTCAGGCACGACAGCCCTGGGCTCACCCAGCTTCCACAGCAACCAAGCAGAGCTGGAGCAGCTCCGTGTGCTGCAAGCTGGGGCAAAGTGCAGTGCGCTAGTGGCCATTCTTTTACATATGGCAAAAGTTGCCTTCATTTTAAAATTCTAGGAAGTGCTCTCGCCCATTTGATCAGAGGAAAAAGTGTTTACCAGTGTGTTGGTAGGACAAGGCTTTTGGCTGCAGTGACTACACCTCAGAACTCATTCTTGTCCTGGATTTAACCTGGCAATTTTGTCCATCTTCTGCCATCTGCCCAAGATTGTTACAGAGCCCAACCCAGAAAGTCAAAGCCTTGAAAGAGGGAAGATGGGGAACACCAACTGGGGAATTACCAACATGTTGGGAATTGACTATAACCTAGCCTTGAGGAAATCTACCCTGTGGACGTGAGTTCTACATAACCAATAGCCAAGAGGTTTCCCAGTTACCAGGAAATTTCTTATGGTTTCTAGCCAAAGGGCAGCTTGAACTCTACCTGCTAAAGGTGAATCTTTTAAATCTGGCACAGTCTGGATTGAAGCCAGGACATGAAACTGGAGCTGTTCAAGTGGCATTGATGGATGACACCCTCCTGTCAGTGGAAAGAGGGCAGGCATCCATCCTCATCCTCCTTGACGTCAGCATTAACCATGAGATATTGCTGTCTCGCCTGATGGGTGGCAGAAGTCCAGGATAATGTACTAAAATTATTTTGAATGATTCCTGCAGGTACACACCTCCTGACTGGTGAAGAAGTGTTATCTCCAGCTCCACACTTCTCTCTCCTGTGGACTCCTGATCTGTATTCTTTGTGGTGCCTCCCTGTTTCTCCACAAAGCTGCTGAGTGACACGGCATGGACTGAATTTCCAGAAATGGGCAGGTGAAATACAGCTATACCTAAATTTCTCTGTACATACACCAACATGGCAGTGAAATAAAAACAGCTGGCTAAATCCAAGCAAAACAGAGGTAAGACAGATGGGAGACAGGAAAACTTCTCTAAGAGCTTGTCATTTGAGTGCACTGTGCCTGGCTGGATTGTGTATTTCCCCAAGTGGTGTATTGGTTTCGTAATTTAGGTGTACTCTTGGATTTGCGACTGATGCTAAGTTTTCCCACAGCAACCTCTGCAAGAAACACTTCTTTTCCACTGGTTAGGAGGCTCTGTGCCACTCTGGCAGGTGATGACCTTGTCTCTATTATTCATGGCTATGTCACTTCTCAGCTGGACTATAGTAATTTGAAATATGCAAACACGCAGCATTCATGCCTAGAAAACTTCATTTACTGCTGCAATGCATCTCTTCAGTGACAAAGGAATATCAAACCTGGCACTGGGCCTGGCACCAGCTTCCTGTGGAATTCCTAATTGAGTTTGTGGTCTTCATTCTTATCATCCTCATCACATATAACACTGCATGAAGCTGCAGTGAAGGAAACATTTGACAGATTCACTCCACCAACCCTATGAGCTCTCTGCAGAAAGAATCACACACATCTGTCCAGAGCCCTCAGCTTGTAGATTGAACACCTTCAGGGAATGCAAACCTTCACCAAACTTCCCCTCCATCATATGGCATATTTGACTTGCATAAAGAATAACATCAGAAACAAGATGCTCCATTACATCCACTGCTCCCTTGGCAGGAAGGTGAGAGAGGGAATCAATGAGCGTCTGATGAACAGGTACAAGGCTCACTGTATGGTGCAGGGAGCTGGCTGTTATGAGCATGACCCCCATGAGCTCATGTTAGCAGGTCACCTGGCCTTTAAAATCATGTGTTCTTCTCTGAAGTATAAAACATCAATCTAAATAAGGCTTTTTTAAATTGATTTTTCAAGTGCTGCAGTATTTTTAAAGCATTATTGTAAATCACGTCTTCAAATACTGAGCTATCTCTGGGTCCTGAAATCTGAAAAAATCACAGCAGACGATGGTGAGATGGCAGTCACGCTACCTGAAAGCACATGGAAATTATTTACAGTACAAAAACTTGTAAATATAATGAAGACCTGCATAAGGGATGAAAGCATTTTCCTTAAAAGCACTTTTCACTGAAATTCACACTGATTTAAATTATTGTGGCAACAGTCTTTTGTTCTTCCCCACATCTAACTTTCAAGTCACTCATAAGATGGTTCTTCCTAATATGTTTATATCTGGGAAACTGTTGAATTGCACCTACTTTTTTTTTTTTGCTGTAAATACTCTTTGCCTTCAAGATTGACACTTGTTCCATACTCAGATTTCTACCAGTCAGACATGTTTATTTTGCCAGTGTATTCCAACTAGTACAATTCCTAACGTACACCAGAACATTAGCATTTATACACAGTATTTATACAGTACAAATCTACTTGTGTTGTAAGTAAGAAATCACTACCATAAAGCATCTTTCTATCAACTGAATTTCACTGACACAATGGAGGTTGTGTTAAATTAACCAGGCTAACATGATCTGAGGCAGATTATGCAAGGCTTGTTTAAAGTCACTGCAGCTCCTTGCTTGTGGTCTTCCTTGGGGAGAAGGATCACCAAAGTTCACGTTAGCTGGAGCGTTTTCAACTATTTTTGTTAGTGTGGCTTGCCCAGATTTCAAAATCAAATGAGATGGGGGGAAAAAGAAAAAACTGAAGGACCTTTCCTCTCAAAGGTGACGAGACCTGTGTTGAAACCTTGGAAAACAGGGGTTGGCCAGAAAGTTTGCCAGGTATGATCTACCCAGTCAGCAGAAGACAGCTCAGGGTCTGGGGGAGATGGCACTTCCTGACCTTCCCATATCCCTGCGTAAGGGCCTTCCTTACCCACTTTTATCCACCGTTGTGCTGTCAGAATCCCACCACCTCCTGCTCCACTCTTCTCCCAAAACCTGGAACAGATCAAAGAGCACATGGCTGTTTCATTCTCCTTATAATCTTGCTATTTTTTCCCTGAGGAGAGATCTCCAAAAATCTGTGCCATAGTCCATGCCCTGCCACCTCTGGTCCTGAGGCAGCTGGAGGGGCCCTCATCTCCACCAAGGGCCATGGCCCTGCTGGGTGCACCTACACCCTACCCTCCTTTCCTGAAGTTTTGGAAGGAAAGGGAAAAACACAAACCTGAACCTGCTCAGGAGCTGATGAGCACAATTGCCACAGGCAGATGTGCAGGTGTTGGCTCCAGGGTGGGGGGCAGTTAAACGTTCTGAGGGACAGAGTTACAGACAGGAATATCCACCAAAAAGTGGTTGGCAAATTCCTTGGAAGTGAGGATTTGCAGGGCGCATCAGCTTTTCTGCTCTCATGGGTCCTGGGCAGCCCTGCAGGGAGGTCACCTCAGTGACCCACAGCCGCGTCCCCAGGCAGGAAAGAGACAGTGGCATGGCTCCTGCCATCAGCAGTGGTGAGAGAAACATGGCTTTGGGGTGCGGATTATTGTTCCTCATATTCCTTTGTTTGCCACTGTAATCTCGGCAGTCATTCTCCTTGATAAACAAACAAGTGAAAAGATGCAATGAGGTGTAAGAATAGATTTGCGCAGGGCAGACAACTGAACATTTAATTTATTTACCTCTCCTAACAGATACCTGGGGTGACATTTATTAATAAACGGCATTATCAGGTGTCTGATATGTAGCTCACAGAAATTAATTACCCAGCCCATGGTAAAACCATAACAAGCCTGCAGTGCTGTAACATTTGTGCTAATTGAAAATGAGATAAGTGCTGTGGGTGCAATTTGCATTCAATGCAGTGTATTAATTATCTTCAGTTCTCTTCATGATAAATATACCTGACTGAACCACTCTGCTAATTTACTGAGTAATAGAGTCATAAGTGGATTCCCTTAGGTGACCAGCTACAGGCATTGGGCTCTTTGGAACATCAAGGCCTTCCCCTTTCCTGAGCACTTATATGGGTTAGCAACCATGGATCACTTTTCTTGCAGCCTGGGCTGGAAGTACGTGGCAGCAAATGCTTCTTGTGATCACACAGCTCAGTACAAAATTGGGAAACACCCCTCATCCCAAAACTTCTGCACTGAAGAGGAGGCAGTTTGTTGATAGCACACCACAGTGTCTCGTGGCAGCTCCGTAAGGAAAGGATTTTCCCACCCTTCTCCTCACTCCCCCCCTCTTCATTTCACAGTCAGGTTATCATGGGATTTAATTACATTTTGTGTGAAATATAAATTAATTGACTCTTGTAATACCCATAATGATCAGGAAAATTCAGATTTAAAGATACTGTGTAGTCCCAGTAGATTAAGGCACTAATTGTTCTGCTCTCACCAACTATGATTTATGTGGGGATCAGGTTACAAAACCAATATGTGCTCAAGTTAAAGCTCTGTGGTACCATACAATTAGGGCTAAAGCTTTTTGTAAATGGGCCCAATAATGCAAAAAAGCTCTTTGCTAATCCTGGTCTTTTAATTCAGAGGTCACGCATTGTCTAAGGCAACCGCTTATACTGTACACAGCCACCGTCCTTTATTCACCCTCCCCGTGCAGCTCGGGTATCTGAATTTGCCACTAACCTTGGACGTGCTGTTACTAATTTCAGGGTAGGTGATGGCAAGGCAGGGAGATCAGGGCCAGCTCTTGGTGCGCTGCCCCCGGAGCAGCCCGGGCGCGCTGTGACTGAGAGGCGATATCTGCCTCCCCCAGCTCCCCTCCAGGGCGCCCGCTGCCCACGGGGTCAGCTCCGGGGCTCTGCTGTCAGGCACGCAGACACCCGGGGCAGCAGACGGATGGAGGTGACAGTCACTCTCACCGCTGAAGGGGGCAGGAGGTGGTGCAGGCAAGGAGAAGGGGCAGCAACAGAGGAGGGGGCAGCAACAGAGCAGGGGCCACAGGCTCTGCTCCCCTTCAACCCGCTTACCCCACAGCCGGCAGCACTTTGTTGTCTTCATGCGGACGAGTGCTTTTCCATTATTTTGTCCTTGTCCCTGGGGTGCTAAAATTCAGCTTGGTTTTCCCTGCTGAGCATTACCAGGACAGCTCTCCACCACTCTCCATCAAGTACTGGATACCTGTGCAGTGAAGGTGTGCTCGCAGGGCAGGAGGTGGCACGGGACGAGCACGTGGTCAGTGTGCCAGAGGAACTAAAAGGTGACAAACATAATTCAGTGCCAGAAGAATCAGTTTGCTTTTTCAAAAGATCATCTAAGTAGGAACAAAAGAACTGGAGAGAAGGTGTGTGTGTCTGACAAAGACAGGTTCACATGTTCCAGTTCAAGACAGAGAAAGCTCTCTCAGCTCTTACTCTGTCCGTTCAACAACAAATACAAGTTATTTCCCAAAAGATTTTGTGTGGCTGCCCAAATACTCCTTGCTTCTTGAAAGAAGCACTGTAACATTTTGAAACTATTTTTAAGGTCCTGATACTACCTGTGCCAGAGACCTTAGCAGTGACACCTACAAAGGAGGCATCAGTGATATCTCCTCGCCCCTTTCTCATTCTTTAGCACCCCTGGGCAAGCTAGTAAGAAATAGTAAGGAATTCTTTGGAAAGATACAGTCAAAGAAATCTTTTTTTCTTAGAAAACTCTGTATGTTAGCTTAGCAGTATCACTTGGCTCAAATGATAGCCCAAAACCAGATTTCTTGTTTTTCCCTTCAGTGGGCAAAGAAAAGAAGAACCTGGTGGAGTACTGGTTCTCCCAGTCCAAAGCTTTCATAATTATCTTGCTACCAGGACAAGGGATGAGAGGGATCTTGTTAGGGTGGAGTACTGGGGTAGTCCTCAACCCAAGCAAGGGCAGGGTTGCCCCACTAACACCAGAACTGTTTGACCTCACTGACTTATAGAAACAAGGAGGCATGGGACAACATTCACTGCAGCCACCCTTGCTTTACCATCCTCTCCTTATTATCACCCAGGTCCAAGCTGAGTTCTTCTCAGCTGTACCTCCTCATATGGACTATACATTCTTTTTCTGGAGAAGAGAAAAAAGCTCAGAGGGCAAGGAGAGCCACAACACATCTGCAGTGCCTAAGGACCCCCAGCACAGATGTCTGAGCTGGCATCCCTCAGTGAAATGTGCTGCAGCACCTGCCTCTCTGTGCACCAAGCAGCCCACCTGCATCCTTGCCACCATGGAGGCCACCAGCAGCTTCTGCAGTGTCACAGCCCCTCCTGGGGTGAGCAGGATGGCTGCTGAGCTGCACTCTGAGGGTGTCAGCATCCCCACCCCTTGGGCAAACAGGACACAGCAGAGTGCAGGCTCACAGCTTGCCCAGGGGTGCTCGGAAGGCTGCACCAGGGCTCAGGCAATGCCCTGCCCTGCTTTGTCCTTGTTTTGTTCTCAACATGCCAGATCTCACTGCCTTTGCACAGGTGCAGTGGGTAAAACACTTTCCTGCTCTTTCAGGCAAGCCAGCACTGCACAGAATAGGATATGAGATGCAATCAAAATCATGGCAGGGAAAACACGAACAAAAAGTCTTAACTTTTAGTGTGAAGCACACATTTGCTAAATAGAATCCTAATGGCATTATTGTAGCTAAAAACAGAGACTTGAAAATGCTGTATACATTATTATGTTCATTATCTACCAACTGCAAGAATGCTGTACTAAAACTAACTCAAAACACCTCAGGTAAGGTAATTGCTACTAATGGATTTGAAGTGTGGAAAATTGAGCATTATTACACAGACATCACATTCTCAACTTGGTGAAGCCGTTGGATATTGTAGCCACCAGCTCACTCATCTCTCGATCAGGCAGAGATTTGAGGAAAAGGGCAAGCTCTCTTTCATTCGGCACTGGAAGGAAAATTCAACAACACGATATTGCAGCAGCCTGTTTGCACCTCTGTGGTTAAGAGGGGGTCAGTCCTTGCTTTCTGAATCAATGCTTCAGAAAAACATCTACAAAAATTTATTCCAGGATTCAATATCTCGGGAAACACCTGAAAGTAGACTTTGCATTTATAAACTTTTGCAACTTGTAGGTCAAAAGAAAAGAATGGAAGAGGGGCCTGCAAAATTATGAGGGGATCCATAAATCCTATGTCATATTCTGATGCAAATTAAGGGCTGGCTCTTCAAGATATCCCAAGCCACTATAAAGCCCTCCTGCCTAAAGACAGAAGACAGAAAACAGTTTTAATAGATCCCCTCCTATGCTAGTATATGTCTGTGGGTCAACCACAGCAAATCTAAACTTCAGCAAAGTCCAGGTATGTTTGAAACAAGATAGTTGATTCACCAGCTGGAAAAATCCCATATAAAAATATACCTAATACATTTAGTTTGTTTGATATCTTGGCTTTCAGGGAGGGTAGGATATATTTTTAAATTAATGACTCTGCATAAAAATCCATTATTCCAATTTAACTGTTTGTAGCTGCACCAGTTGCCCTCAGGTTATCCTCAAAAAAGGGCCTCCCAGGAGTTTTGCTCTCTTTCATGAAAACAAAAATTTAACTCTTCCAGAGTAGATGCTTTTCTAATCTTTGAGAAGTTAAGTTACTATCTTATAAATTATTTTAGTAGTAACACTAAAGCTATGAATTGGTGTTTGGATAAAATTATGTAAACCATTGTCATTTCAGTTAATATGCAGAAAAAATATGAGGCCAGGAGCTAGTAAGTTTCAATTCCTTCTGATTATGTTGAGGAAAGAAATTAAAAAGGCCATGTATGTTCAAGATTAAAGCAGTCTCTATCTGAGTACAGAAAGCACAAAGAAATTTGAACTCACAGCTGCAACCGAAGGCAATGGGAGCTGTGCTTTGAACAGATAACAAACTAAGTCCTCTGAAAAATCAGACCATGCATCTCAGATGGGGAACTTAAAATTAGTGAATACTTTTGTACTTAATCTCTTTCTGCCTCAGTTCTTCATCATGAAATGGGGATAATGCTACCACCCAATGCCTCACTGCAGTGCAGTGAAAATAAGTTCATTAATGTTTATGAAACATTCAGTTACCATAGTGATGAGTTCTATAGAAAAGCCCATGTGGAAATTAATATTTCTGTCTTCAGAGCAGGGCTTGAATAGAACACATTTAGTAAGGCCTGGGACAACACAATGGGGAGAAAAGTAAACAGTAAATAACTTGCTATTGAAAGATAAAAACAATAATCAAATCAAAATGGCCTGTTAAACAAAATATTTTTTAAAGAAATCTTGTATTTCTATAAAGTGAAATTTTATTTTACAAATTTTCACCAATTTCTCGGTAAAAAAATCCAAGTTGTTTTGCTTTTAACTTTCACTACTCTAGTTTTCTGCTTTTGTCTTCCTAGCCTGGGAGAGAGAGTTTTTTAAAGGTGATTATTTAAGTAATCTCGAAACCCTTATCTTCTACTTTTCAAAAATCAAAACTTTTACCGATTTCCTTTGGCAAAATACCTGAAAAATTAATGACATTGGTGGCCTCAAGGTTGCCAAGATGGGTTCCTGAACAATCCTGACCCATTCAATGCAGCAATTCTTCTCACCAAGTTGGTTTGCAAAGTGGGAACCACAGTGTTTATATTTTGAACCATAAACCCAGGTACTTAGTTTGGGATTGATTGCAGGCATATCAGGTGTCAATTGGGCAATCAACACAGCTATCTCTGAATTTGAGTCATTAGTTTCTTGGCCATAAGTAAATCACAGGCAAGTACAAACTGACCCTGCATAACCTGTGCAGATAAATATGTAGATGAGAAGGCTCCCCGTGTTAAGAAGAGAAATGGTTCTGCCAGGAAAAGAGCCTTATCAAGAAACTGCCCCCATGGCCAATGGCAAGTTCCTATGGCAAGTGCTGGGTGACCCACAGCAAGCACAGATCAGGGATAAATTTGCCCAGAGTACACTTCCCACCATTTCATGAGCTGCTTTTGAAACTAGATCCCCATTTTTTCCCCTTCAAGCAGTTTTGCAGTCAAAGGCATTGTCTTTCCTTCATGAGAGAACTTCTGCCAAAAAACAAAGAAGAAAAGTCTGAATAAACCTACCTTCCATTAAAATAAATTATTTCTTTCTCCCACTTGTCTGCTTTAATCATTGCTTTCTCACACATCTCTGCTGTTGCGTCCAACAGAAATATCACAGAATTGCAGAATGCTTTGGGCCAGAAGGGGCCTTTGAGGGTCATCTAATCCAACAGCCCTGCAATAAGCAGGGACATCTTCAGCCAGACCAGGTTACTCAGAGCCCCAGCCAATGGGATCTTGAATGTTGCCAGGGATGGGACACCCACCACCTCTCCAGGCAACCTGTTCCAGTGTTTCACCACTCTTGTAAAAAAGTCTTCATTCTATCCAATCTGAAGCTCTTTTAGTTTAAAACCTCTAGCCCCTGACCTATCACTACCTGTCTTTTTAGAAAGTTTGTCCCCAGTTCTCTTGTAGCCCCTTTAGGTACCAGAAGGTGCTATAAGCTCTCCCCAGAGCCTTCTCTTCTCTGCTGAACCCCAACTCTCTCAGGCTGTCTGCACAGCAGAGGTGCTCCAGCTCCGTGAAAATTTTCATTACCCTCCTCTGGATCTCCTCCAAAAGTTCCATGTTTTTCTTGTGCTGAATATAGTGGTAGAGCCTTCTGCAGCAGCTTTATTTTCATTTAGCAGCAATGCTTTTTTCTAAAAAAAAAAAAAAGAAGATTCAAAATTCAAAATGTTGCAGGGCGACAAGTTTGAGGCAGGGATAATAAACTGCTGGAATTACTTATTGTGCTCGTTTGTTGAATTTGATACCAAGCTGGGTTGCTCACCTATTTTTTCTTTCTGATGAGTAACACTGTTGTCCTGTTAATTACCAGTCATTTTAAAGCTATGATTAGTAGTTTTAAAATATGTAATAACAGAATTAATAGAATATATTTCTAATGTTCCTGTGTAGGAAGCAAAGGAACCTGTTCACTCATGCAGAACTTCCACAAAGCCAAAACTCCAAGGCGTGTGGCTGCAAGTGCTCTGAAACCCTTGTCCTCAGCTGTGCTGGGAGGTGCTTCTGCCCCCTTCATTAGCACAGGGTGACTCTCCTACCACACAGGAATTGCTATGGAGCTGAGCCTGGGAGCCAGCACTCCAGGTAAAAGAGCATTTCTAGTTAAGCACAGCATCAAATGGGCTTGTGCAATCCACTGTCACAAAGTCCCCTTAAAATCAAGACATTGCTGGGATTTAAAAAACAATAAGTAAATATTTAAAACCCAATAAATTTTAACAACAGTTCAAGTAGATCTAGTTAAAGCTGTTCAAGTAAACAAAGGTAAGATGGGTATAATCTTTCACATTTCAAAGCAAAGTCTGAAACTAATTGGACTTTGCAGGGAACTCCACCTACAAGAAAGTTATGTCATGGTTCTTTATTATACAGATGCAATTCTCAGGCAGGCCTGGTGCTGAAAAAGAGTGAAGAGCAGGCACTCAGGGCAGTGAGTACTGATTTTATTTCAGAATGCCTATGTTTCTACATGGCACCTAAAGCTGAGGACGCTGCAGCACCACTGGCTCTGCGTGTTTGCCGGGAGATGCAGGGGGAGGAAGAGCAGCTGTGCCTGGAGCCTTCAGTGTCCTGTTACAGGAGTGGCCCTGCCCCACAGGCAAGGACCAAACCAGCCCACAGTTATAAACTTGTCCCTCTGAGACAGAGAATCATGCTGTCCTTTCCACAAACTTTAGGGAGCTGCGCCAGGATTACAGAAGCTTTCAGGTTTCCTTTAGGAAAAGCTCTTCTAAACCGAGGAAGCCTAATTATGAGACCTGAGTCTGCTACACAGAGCTCAGAAATGATGAGAGGGCCAATTGCCAGGACTAAACATTTACTGCATCAACAGGTGTTACATGTTATGCATCAATGAGGTGTACATCACCGAAACATAAAGGCCCAGCAAGCCAACAGCACAGCTATCAACCAGAACAACACAGCTATAAAATCCTAATTAGCCTCATACACGTGTTATGGACATTTTTATTTATTGACATGGTCAAATTAACAGGCAGCAGCATTTATTTTTAATGATAGCCTTGAAATCAGCCCAGGAAGAAAGTTAGCGTTAATGTTCAGAATACTGCATGCCATGCACATTTTTCCAGATGAAGGTATATTTTAAAATAATAATTAAATATTGTCACCCTAATTAAGTTACCTTGAGCAGGTGAGAGAAATCCAGTTCTGAGTCAATGCAAATCTTGTTTGTCCTATTCTCAAGCTGTACAGAAAAACTACCCAGCAGGAGAAACTCAGCAAGCCCCATGGTTTAAAGTGTGCACTTAATTTAGGTGAATAATAAACTGTGTCTATAAAGATTTGTGTTGGTCACCACGGAGTGTAAGATTCCTGTGAAGCAGACAAGATGTAATTGCCAGTAAGTATCAGTGCTAGCTTGGCTACACAACAGTTACAAAGCAGGAGGGAATATCTTGGTGTATTTATTATTACAGTGGGAATTTTGACAGTCAACCTAATCTCTCTTTGAGACAGGTAAAGAGAAAGGAACTGGGCAGCAGCACAATTATCAACTGGGTTAGAGAAAGCACACAGAGCAAAGGAGAATGAAGAGCATTTCACAGGCTATCTTAAACAGGTTTACATTTGGATGAATATATTAGGAATGTTTGGAAATCAAGCACTTGTGGAAATTAAATCATTGCTTCATGCTTTTAAAATTTACTCGCTAGAAGTGCCTTCACAAACCAGACTGCCCACTTTAAAACTTTTGATCTAGCCACCTTAAACAAGAATATTCCATAAATTGCAAAGAAAGACTGGGAAATGATCTGTGTGTAATAGCTGAACTAAGCAATTTGCATATTTCCATGAATTACTGTAATGTGTTCTGCTCGTTGGTAATTTCACTTGTATACAAAGGATCACAGTTGCAAAAAGTACCAACATCTCATGTTTAAAAATGATCCAGAAATCTAATTTCATAGTCCAAGATGCTGAGACACCTAAAAATTAGAAGTTGAAATCATTGTTCTCTTCATTGCACTAGAAAGTTTTGCACTAAATCCTGCTCAGTGGCTTAGATATGGGCTGAAAATTGGAGGAAGAGGAAAGCACTGTTAGAGTCTCCTTGGTTCTTTTGACTTGGCATTCACACGTGCATGCAGATAAACCCGTCTCAACCTATTAAAAAAAATAATAAAGCAAAAACCAAAACCAAAACAAAAGAACTAGAAAAAATCAATTTACACTGAAAGATTCTGTTCGATTTTTGGGGGTTTTTTTCCAGCAAGAAAAGGTTTGTAAGCTTACCTGAGAAAAAGTTTCCACAGCAATTTTATTTAAAAAAAAAAAGGTGATGAACAACCCACAGTGAAGGTGGGAGAAGGATCCAATTTCTGCCCACAAGGGAGAAGAATGAGGGCAGGGTGGGCATCTTGGGCTGCAAGAACAGGCACAGGACAGGGCATGGGCACCCAGGGCAGCTGCCTGTAGCTCCTGGCCAGTCTCAGCCTCTGTGGGGTCTCTGAGAGGGGCTGAATTATTGTGCCCCGGGAGCTCCCCCTAGTCCTGGCCAAGCCAAGATACATTTTTATAGCCTTTCTTCAAGTGATAGAAATATCTGGGGGAGGGCAAAAAAGAGGGGAGGGGGGAAAGGGAGGCAGTTTCCAGTATTTGTCATTATTATAGGTTATATATACAGGAAGAAAGTTAATTAAGCTTTAAAAAATCCATCACACATCAATGGGTGCATTTTAATGAGTACAAAAAGTTGAGATGTTTACTGCCAATTAAAGTGGTTTTTAAATAAGCATTAATTAACACGGAAATTCAGAAGAAAGTTATACCTTGTCAAAGAAAGGCCAGTGCAGTCTATGCCCACTTCTGCTCCCATTCATACTCAGATAGTAATTACCACCAACCCTATATTTTCCATAATAATGAGGAGAGGCTGTCATGGCTGTCAAACAAAAAACAAAACAAAAAAAAGGTGCTGCACAAAAATACCCTCAATCTGAAGTAAACTTTTGTTTTTAAATATATAATAAAAAGGCACAGGAGACGCAGTGTGGAGCAAGGCAGCGAGTGGGGCAGTCAGGCAGCCATGCCAGGGGCAGCTGCACACACCAGGCTCCTTCCTAGGGAGCAGAGACTTTGGAACTCAGGAGGAAGCCTCCCCAGATAGTCCAGCTGAAGAAAGACTGAAGAAAAGCCAAAGAACAAGCAGTTGTTTCATCCCTAGCACTCGTGGAGGAGCTGATTCCGTTTTTTCCACAAACAAGTGCTGACAGACCAGCTCCGTGCTTCCCAAAGTCAGATCAAAGCAACCACTGCAAAAAAGTTCAGTTTGCTTGTGCACTTCCAGCTAGTGCAACTGGTGACATGGAAAACAGTATGACCATCAATTCTGTCACTCCTCCATTTTTGAAGGATTTCTTGATAATTGTCAGGAGTTTCAGGTCTAGTTCAGCTACTGTCAAATCCTGAGGGGAGAGCAAAGGAAGTGAATTCTCCCATTGTTAGTCAGGTGTTTAGGTATTTCCTAAATATCTTAGGAAAACCTTCCCCTCCCCAAATGCATCTTAGACAACAAATAAGATTTCAAACTGCCTTACTGAGAATGGTTTCTCACTTCCCCAGCTGTGAAGAGATAAAAACCCCACTGCCTTTTCAGCCAACAGAAGAGGCAGGTCCCTTTCCCAATAGCCTAAGGAATTTTAGACAAATCTTTGGTCTAGTGTTTTTTAAATTAATTAAAAAAAAAAAAAAGGGACAAAGAAAACAGAGAAAAGAAGGCTGTAGATATGCACAGACTCCTGCTCCTGACCCTTGGCATGTCACTCAGACAGTGTGCAGCCCCTCTGTAGAGTACATAGCTTATGTCTATCAGGGAGTATCTGGGAGCCTTTTTCCTACTCCATGTCCACAGGCAATATCTACAGTGATATAAAAAAGGAGAGCATTAAAAGCCATGGAAGTTTTGTTGAATTTAGCTGGACAGGGCCTTCAGATCTTGCACTAATCTTTCTAACATATCTGATGGCACTACAGAGGAATATTTTATTGCTAGAAATAGTTGAGCGATTACTTCAGAGAAAGGACGGACGTAACACAAAAGAGTTTCCAAGTGCCGACAGGAAGGAGTGTTGCTCATGCAAAATTCCACATTAGGTGTTACAAAAATAATAAAAAAAACCACCGGCCCTTGTGATGTCTGAACTCCCTGACACTGATATATGGACAGGGGAACAGAGGAGGAAAAAGACAGGGAGAGCAAAGCAAATACACTGGGATGCTTACGAACAGAGTACAGGAGCCAAGTGTCACAAATTGACCCTCTGTGTTTGCACTGAAATTTGACCACTCCAGACAAAATTGCCTCAGTGGGTTTCACCTGGTTTGTGTATGGTTGATAATGGCTATTTCTTACAGTATTGTGACATTAATGCTCTTGAATCAAGACTTCAGAGGAGGAGTTACAACTCTAATTCCTAAAAAACCCATTGTAAGACCTTTATGTTTTCATTAGAGGGATTTGACCCAGCTCTGATTAAGGGCTGGAATAAATAAGTGTTGTGCATAGAGTGGCACACCAGGGACACTGCTTGCTTTGTAACAAATGAGCTGCACACATCCAAGGAAAATGCTCTCCATGATGACTGCAGAAAAGCCCTGTTGTATTCTGTGCTAGAAAATCTCTGACTTCCTGCAGCAGAGCTGCCCAGGTGCTCAAGGTGGATGTGCTGTACATCATCCTCTGAGAATCCCATGGCAACAACACCTGGACACCAGCACAGGGGATCCTCATCATTCAGGAGCAAGGAAAACAAGTGAGAAAGTTGTGGTGGATAGAAATCATCTACACCTTTGTTATTGGGGTGAGCATGGCACTGGGCTGGGAGGACCTGGGAAATATCAGGCACCTGAAGAGAGACTGAAGAGCTCAGTCCCAGCAGGATCAGTGTTACCAAACACTGTGGCTTCAGTCCCAATTTTCAGGCCCTCTGATATGAGGCCATTCGAACCATCAGTTCTCTGGGGCTGAGAATGTTCCCTCCTTCAGGCTTCCACATGGGTTGTATGAGACTGCAGCATAAAGACAAAATAGTGCTACCTTACTGAAGACAGAACAGGATTTTTTCTCTTATCCATCAGACTTTTGGGTTGGTGTCCTTCCCCAGCTGGTCCAATTCACACTTAGTTGGAAGAGAGACTATACCAGTCCCATAACTGGCAGGAATTCTTGGTACTTTGGGTTTTGCATAATAAAAAAAAGCTAGCCTCCAGCCAAAAAACCTGATCAAAAACACCAGTGGGAACAACAGTCATACTATCAACAGCAGGGTTAAAAGATGGAAACATGAAGAAACCTGGTCTGCTTTCAGTCTTCTGGAAGCTGTACTGACCCAGCTCTGAAGGTGGACTCTGAATTCAACTGACTATGTCAGAGCTCTGCAGTTGGTCTCTTAAAATGATGAAAGATGAAGAACAGAAAGAAAGATTTTGTTTAAAAAGGCCTAGTTGAAGGTTGACTTATGCTTTAAGCCAAAAGTGCTTCTAATTCTTCCAAAGCTCCTAATCTCTTTCACACTATTGGGATTTTTTTAATATTTCTCATTCATATAGAAATATTTTAATAGCCACGTAGACTTGTACAGCTCTTGGGCCTCAACATACAAGCTAAAAGGATGTACTAAAAAGAAGGGAACTTGCTTTTAAAATGTTAGAATGGAAAGAAAGCCAACACTTCTGTAGCAAACCACCCTTTTGGCAGCTAGAAGACAAGTCAGAACCAAGTCCATCTAGAAAAAGACTAAAAACTAAATGAAAGTAAAAGCTGCTGTCATGTGAATGATATTAACAACATTCAATGAATAACTTGGCTGCAAATGGAACCCCCTCAGGAAGCAAATATATGAAGAGAAAGGAGGAGGAGGTGGTATTCCCTTGGAAGTAACATAGGAGCTGTCCAGGCTCTTAAACCTTTGAGTGAGGGTGCCTGGTCTGAGCAAAGCTGTGCCATACTCCCAGGATTGTGTTTTATGCTGGCTTTTTTTTTAGTTAAATCAATGAAAAAGACCTACCTGTACCCTCTGAAATCAGTGGAAACCTGATTTCTTTGCGTGTTGATCTCTGCAGCCTCATCAAACACACCTGGCCAGGTTAAGTGTCCTTCCATAAGGGACAAGCATCATGACACAAGTGTAAATCTCAATATAACCCATGTCTTGCACCAGCACCAGGACTTGAAATTGAATGAGAATTACATTGAAAATGAAAACATCAGACAATGTTGGCTTGGCCTGCACTTGCCAGGAAACGGATCAAAAGTCTCAGAACCCAGCAGCACCACCAGGTCCACCTCCACAAGTAGTTACAGCCATAGGACAGACTGCTTGCCCGTACCAACCACTTCAAGCATGCACAGCTTTATTTGTGATCCTGAAAGAAACACACATCTCCTTCACTGCCTCATAAACATACAGTGACCCATCTCTCTAAAAACCAACTTGACAGTTTTATATTTTCTGTACAACTGAACAATAGGTTCCCATTTCAGTGAGGCCTTCTCTTTTGCTCACCCCTCAATAATATATCTTTTGGTAGAAAAACACTTGCACACCAGAAGCATTTTGAAAGGACTAAAGAGATGCCACACTGTAAAGAGAGTCCAAAGAAAATCTCAAAAGACATCTCTCTTTTTTCCCATTGACTGTGTGGCAGGAGCCCTGATTTACACCTCTCTACCTGTTCAAGTGACAAAGGTCAACAGAAAATTTCCAAAACGGAAACAAATCTTTAATTTTAGATACTACATTTCCAGAGATGAGGCCAACAATGTGACAAGATAGTATGCTGGTATGAAGGTGGATATTATTGTGAAATGGGTGGGAGGTCAAAAAGCCACCCCTGAGCTACAGACAGGAGGTGACCAGTAGCACAGGTTCCATATCCCTGTGCCAGAAAAACCAAACCAAAACATAAATCCTCACGTGCCTTTGCACACGTGCTGCAAACCAAGGTGTGGGACTCCTAAAGGGGCCGTGCCAGTGCTGGTGTCACATCCCAGACAGGACCTAAGGTCTGCCAAGAGAGCTGCTACCCCCATTGTAAGGACAGCTTGCCAGATTTTTTAATTTGAAAACCAAAAACTATACACTTTCTAGAGGGAAAAGAAAAAAAAAAGAGAGTAAAATCTAATTGACATAACAAAAAAAATAGAGTACTGTGTTTCCAAGAGGGTCTAAATAAAAAGACACCCTGAAAACCTCACGTGAAACAGCTCTGAGCATTTAGAGGTTTCTCATGCATTGTATTGTAAAACAGCAGCTCGTTCTTTTCAGAGCAGCAGAGGTAAGAGCACACAAATGATTAAACAAGCAGGTTTAACTATCTTGCACTGACGAGGAATTTGTCAACACGGGCTCAGTATTTATGCAGCTCTGCAGCAAATACTGTGTGGCTGCAGGAGTCAAACAGCTGTCTGTCAATAAAGCTATTCTCCTCGCTGGAACATAATAGCACAGACTCAACATGACCCTCAGAGGCCTCTTTAAGCTGCCTGGCTGTCTCCTCCTTCCCCATCCCTCCAGAGTCCTTCACCAGCAAGCTCTGAATTAAAAGGGAGAGTGGAAAAAAAAAAAAAAGAAAGAAAAGAAAGTATTAGAGTCTTTTCTATCATCTTAATATTAAAAGTGACTTAACCCTGGGCAAGTCAGTCTACCCGCACAAGCCTGAGCTAAAGCAAAGTTAGGGAAAGACAGCTTTGATTCACCGCACGTGAAGGGCTACTGACAATCCCTTTTAATAGAGCTTGCAACATTAATGTAGCCAGAGCCACATGTGACACCCATTAGGGCCAGGGAGAGCTCCCACGCATATATTTCAAGGAAGCAGTAGATTCCCCGGTCCCAGAAGCTGTCTTCATTACAAAAGTCTAATGCATTTTTTATTATTCAGCCTTCAGTGGAAATGTCACCTTTCTAAAGCAAGCTGTTATCGTGTGTTTCCCATGCCAAACACATGGCCTCTAAGGAGAGGGTTTTATCTCTACATTTTTAGTGATTTGTATTTCTCTTTCAAGGAGCTCCATGCCTTAAGGCACCTGAAACGCTCACAGCACAAGAAGGTGAGGTTACACGGGATGCCGCCGACGAGGACAAAAAAACCCAGGGCCGGGAGCCGGCGCAGCTTGCAGCAGCAGCCGCCCCAGCCGATAATTCACCTCCTTTAGCAGATTTAATTATTATCCCTGTTCTTGGTTGGGACCACATCCTCAAAGAAGTGGGGCGCCCACCAAGCGCCGCCACGGCCGCCTGGCAGCGCAGCCAGCACCACTGCCCGGCGCCTGCCAACCAGCCAGATGCTGCCACATATTGGCATCTGGGGCCTGGAAAAGCAACTGCGGGCTCCGTTTGGCGGCCAAGCCTGACCCCGACAACTGAAGGAGACAAAAGGAAGATAGACGGGAGTGGGGGGGGGGCGGAAATCTCTCCTGACAATTTCACTGGTAAAGATTTAGACAAAAACCTATTGTTTCATTGCTCTCCAAATGAATAAGTTTCGGAGAGGAGAAGGGAAAAAAAAAACCCGCCCGGCATATTCTAAATGCTGTCAGAGTCCAGGGTGCAAGGACAAGAGATTATTTATGAAAAGAAATAATGAGAAAACCAGATGCCTGCCTTTCTCAGCCCTCTGCGCTCCAGTCACCCTAACGGGGCATGTGCAACCCTGCTCATCAAAGACTTCTCAGCCTTAAAACGCAGGGCAGGCTCTCAGTAACTCTTCCCATCTCTGCCACCGTGCAAAACGCCCTCCCCGTTTTACAGGGAGGGCCCCACAGTAAATCAGAGGCACAGCAAAGGCTGAGGGAAGACTAGCAGACCTCACCTCAGCCAGGGAGAGTAACTGAACAGCCATATTAACTGCACCCACCACAATAGCAAAGAAACCAAAACATTAAAAAAAAACAAAAACCACAAAAACCAACCAAACAATAAACCTCCATGCTTATTTCACAAACACCAGGACTGAAACTACATGGGCGTGCTTAAAGTAAGAAAGCAAACAAGCTTTCTATACCTGTTTCCAATTAAATTGGCTTCTTTCTGTAATTGAAGGGTAAGCTCCTGACCCCAGAAAAGTCAATGGGAAAACTCCCAGTGATGTTAATGGGGCTGGGACTTCACACTGTGCAGTTGCTTTACCCTGGAAAGGTGATTAACTCAGGGCTCTGCAGTATCCCAGAGCACCTGTCGAGAGGCCTGCAAGGAGCCAGAGCAGCCAGGGTCCTTCTCAGGGGAACTCCCTTCTCATCTCACCCTGTTGTGTTTCCTGGGCCTGGCAGGGGCTGGTCGCAGGGGAGTTCTCCAAGGCCAAAGAAGATACGAGGCTGGAAAGGACAGAGATCAAGGCAGCAGAGTTGCAAATTTTAAAATCTGAAGGGTATTTGCCACTTGGCTCGTGATCCATGCCGTTGGAGTAGCTCTTCTCCATGCCTGGTTTGTAAAAGAAGATTATGAGCTGGCAAATATCAGCCCACAGAGCACAAGCAAGACCCCAAGTGGAGCATAGCTGGCCAGCACCGTGCTCTAAATCATGGCACACCACGGTCCCTCTCATGGAGGCTCCTTCCTCGTTATCCCACCACTGTGCGAGGTGCCATAAAACTCTCGTCACTCACACACCGCTGGGGGAACCAATTTCCTAACGTTTTTACAATCCCTGTACTTTCATACTGTGGAAGTACTCCTCTCTCTCTGCTTCACCAGTACATGGGGATAACAGCTGCATTTAATAATCTGCTCCTGTGTCCCAGAATTTTGGGGCAGCATTTCAGAATCAAGGGCACAGAAAGGGCAAGAAAATCTATGACCAAGGCTGAAGGATGTAACACAGGGCATGGATGGAGAGAGCTGAGCAAACCTAGAAAATACCCTGGAAATAAATGGCTCAGCTGATGGAAGGGGCTAGGAGAAACTGGCACAAGTGAGATTGTATCAAAGCAAAATGTCTCCTCTCCAAGGCAAACCAAAAAGAGGTTAGCAAGGCTCTGCTACGGAAGACCACTGACCCAAACAACTGCTCATTCCTTGTCTGGTCCATCTTCATCCAGCTCCACCACTTGGCAACAGCCGAGTCTAGCTTATTATCCCCCAAAGGACTTTTCTACCCCTTCCCAAACTTGCCACCCTTAGGATCTCAACAGCAAAGCATCAAGGCAACCACGCACAGCCTACCCAAGACAATACCAATTCCTCACTGCCCAGAGCTGCACATGTCCCCAGCCCTCCCGCGCATCACAGAGCCACCGCAGTCCTCTGGCAGCAGCACTAATCCCTCCTGAGGGGTCCCTGGGCCAAGAAGATGGAGACAGAGCGGCCTTTGGAGAAGGAGAGCCTCTGATCTGCCAAGAGACAGTGAGGTCCTGTTGGGGCAGCACATCAAGCTGTCACCCGCTGCCAGGAGTCTGGAGCATCCTCTCTGCTGTACCCTGATTAGCCTCTCTGCCCCGCAGCAGGGGTGCAGATTTCACTGCACGGCACCAGCAAGCAGTGGAATTCCTTCCACCGCTTTGCCACTCACAAGTTGGGATTTTCTTGAGGAAACCGCAACCTTTGGGGCCAGGGCTCCCCAGTTCTGCTCCTGCAGATGGCTCAGGCAGGAACCAGCCCTCCACCAGCCCTGCAGTGCAGCAGCCAGCCCTGTGCTGCCAGTCTCAACCCCTGCTGCTAGCAGCAGCTGCTCGGCACCTTTTAAGCAAGTCCCATTCCCCCTCTGGGAGTTGGCTGTGCCACCCCTTCCCAAATGGCAGCTGGAGCCACATGAGGCACCCTGTCCTGGGGGCTGCCAGCATCCCTGCTGCTGCTTGGCCCCATCCCTCACTCCCCCCAGACCCACTCCCCTAAGCAGGAGATATGCCCCAGCCTGGTGACCTTGCCACAGCCCTCGTCCCCGTGCAGAGCCACAGGTGTGACGCCCACAGGGGGGCCCAGCCCTGGAAGTGCAACCACATGGAAGGTCCTCAGGCACCAGGGTGGCCAAAGCCGCAGATCTGGTCCTCAGTACATCCCATCCTACCCTTTGTTGGTGGGCACATGCCAAACAACCACCATTACTGTGTGGCACCACCAACCACGGCAGAGCCGAGCCCGTAGGAGGCTGCTGGGCAGGAGCATGGCTGAGGGAAACAACAGGCCCTGGCCACACGAGGGGCCTGTCCAGCAGCATCTCCCACAGTCCCCTCAGGACACCACGCAGCAGGTACAGCAGTCCTCAGGGAACAAGCCACTGAGGGGAGGGAACGGGCAACATTCAACAGGGCGCTGCTGCAGGCAAACAAACCCCGCACACCAAACTTCTTGGGGCCTGCAAAAAGCTCTGGGGCTCTGATTTGAAAGCTATGGGTGGCTCAGCAGATGCACAGAGCTGAGGGTCAGCTGCCAGAGGTGCTGCTGACTGGAGGAGGACACTGGGTGCCCAGCCACACAATGGCACATGCCAGGGCCTGGGAAACGGCCCCTCACATGGAGCGCAGGACCAGGCAGCAGCCAGGAGCCACAGCACTCAGCTCACAGCACAGCCCTCACAGAAAGCACAAACCCAAAGAAACTAATTCTACTTTTCATTTTATTACTAAAATCCCTACCATAAATCTCACCACAGAGGAAGTTTCTGTTTCTCCAGCTTCCTACTCAGTGTCCTTGAGAAAACAAATGATACCACACTCAAAAAAAAAAAATCCCATAGTGGTTTACTTCACACTTCCCTGTACCTTGTTATGCTGAGTGCTTCATTTAGAGAGGGCTGACCTCCCCAGCCTTCTTCATCCCAGTGCCCTTCGCTGCAGGGACACACCAAGGAACAGGTTAGCACTGGAGAGAGGAGCGGGTGGATGTTCCAGCGCGGGTAACCCTGCCAACTCAGCATCCCAAAGGTGCGCCCAGAGTCAGCGTGACAGTGACTGCTGTCTGCGAGGTGATTTTCACAGGAGACACGGGAGCTGTGCTACAAGAACAGAAGCTGTGAATACAGCCATTCAAAGTTATGCCCCTTGTATTTCATGAGATGCAGTTTCTCCTATAGGTCTGGGCAGGGGCCCAGCTTACCTCACAGCAATTCTACCCTGGGCAAGCCTTTGAACATTTTGTATCTTAGTTTTTCTTAGTAGGACACAAAGAATATTACAGGGTGGTTCAAGAGAGTGCAATGAATTACCACTTTGAGATGCCCCAAGTGTGTAATCTGCTGTACCTGAACACCCACAGAATAGGAAAACCTATGGGTTTATTTTACTGTGTTTTACATAGAGTGTAGCTAATTCTTGTGGGAAAAAAAAAAGGCACTGATTTGTTTTGCTGTTAGCTATTAGGTGTAACAGAAGGAAGTGGGAATGAACAGCCATCCAAACTGAGATGTGCATCACAGGGCTTTGTAACAGGCACCAAAAAGAAGGTATCTAGAGCATTTCAACTCATTAAAGCAAAGGACAAAAAGCACTGATCAGTTAAGGTCAGTCTTCAAGAACTAAATGTGAAGTTCAGAAAGCCAAGGTCTGAATTAGGTTTGAAAGGTTTTGTTTATTAAAGGAATACATGTAAACACCAATACAAATAATACATGTTCAAGGAAAGAAAAAAATTAAAATAGAAGCAGGATTGCTTTTGTGCAATTAACTCCAGACCATGCTTCCCTTGACAAAACAATTATCTGAGTCAGTGGTAATGTTACAAATACTTGTAGCATCTCAAAGGCTCATTTCTGGCAAGTCATACTGCCATTCCTTCTACTCTCCATGATCTAGATTTCCTCACTACTAACACACTTGAAAAAAAAAATATATCAGTGTCATTAACTAAACCAAATGCTTTGCAGTAATAGTGACTGATCATCTGGTTTCTGCCAGAACAGGGTTTTCCTTCTGCTGCTCACAGAAAGCAGCTTGTGCTCCTGTGCTATCTTATCCTGCCTTTGCTTACAGCCAGCACACGGGCACAACCTGAACACGACAGCATTTCAAAGTAACACGGAAAATACTTTTTTGTACAGTTATCACCAGGCAAATGCAATGGGACAGATCAACACAGGCAGTGGCATTATCTGGTGGCTGGGCTAGAGAGCCCCAGGGAGGGAGTCAGGTGGACAAGGGGAGGGAGGCTTTCCTTGAGCAACGAGCCCTCTCCAAAGTCACAGCCAGAGCAGTGCTGGAAGGAAGCTGGGGATCAGCTTGGTCTCTGCATTAGAGATTTCCGACCCGCTCGGCACAGGAAGTTGTTCCTGTGGCTCACCTGAGGGAGTTCCTGTTATGAAGCCAGAGGGTGGCGGGTTGAAACGCAGCTTCTGCGAGTGATGTAATCTTGGACGGCGCTGGGTAGGCAGTGATACTAGTGACCTGCTTACAACCTGCAGTGTTGTGACAGCCCCTCTGCTGGCCTGGCCATCACAAGGAAGGGAAGAAAAAAAAAAAGAGGAGAGTGGAATAATTTTAAAAGGGAAAAAAAAAGTTTCCAGATTTCCTTTGTTTAAGTGAAGCATTTTCCTTTTCCACTTTATTTGAATACGTCGACCTGGTGTCTAACAGATGGAGACTGTACAGATGCACTTTTGGGAGTGCCCATAAAATACACTGTTAAAATACAAATGGAAGGATACCTTTTTTTTTTTTTTTGAGTTGTAAATTCAGTAATCATTGCTGTCACCTCACTTTCCCAAAGGAATCTGCCCTTTGTTCTCCGGATAAAGCTGGGCAGAAGAAGAAAAGGGGGGAAAAAAAGAGTGCAAGCAAAGGGAATATTTAGGAAAAAACCCACAGATACATAATCTGTACATTGCAGTGTACAGCCTTTGTACATCAGGAACCCATACAGGCATGGCTGCTTAGCAGCACTTGCAGCACTCAGCAAAACATTCTGCACGTCTTATATTCTTCTCCCATTCTCCAGACGTTTCTAGCAAACAAACAGGTCAGCTAATTGGCTCCTGCCCAAGTCTCACCCACTAGGGTTTGCTCAGAGATGTCACTTAGTCATTTGGCATGAGCAAATCCCAGGCTTCTTCCTGTTCAAGCAGCAGAGTGGGTGAAGCCTTTCTCTGATTTATTAAGACTATTAACAAACAAACAGGGGAGTTCAGAAGCTTCCTCAAGCACAAGAACATGAGCAGAAAGGTTTTTTCCTGAAGTAGCAGCTAAAAATAGGACACTTAGAGGAAGTAAAGTTCATTAAGTGATAAAGCAGTGGCTGCAGCGATGAGAGAAGAGTTTTTCCTTTTTTATCTACATAATTCTTTAGTATTATGTGTTCTTGGTCCTTATTAGAGTGCTAAAGCAGTGTTTATCCAGTTGAGGAAAAGATGATTTCCCTTTCTGTAGTGACTTTAACATGTAGCTCATCAAAACAACAGAGTCAAGAGTTTTAAACAGACATTGCCAGCCAACAAAGTACAACATTTGACAGCATTATTTGCATTTTATATGCTCTTTCCAGAATGGCAAATGAAATGCTATTTTCAAGGCATATTCCACAGTATTATGCAACAGCTTTCTTAATTTTTAATGGGTATATTATTTTTAATGCGTCAACTTTTGCATAAAGCATTTTAGTATTTTATTTAGTATTTTCTTCAGCATATACCATTAATAAATTATTTGCTTTTTCCTTCCCTACTGCCCCCCCCCCCAGAGCTGCACTTAGCATAATGGGAAATGGTCTATTGACACAATAAAAAAAATACTTTCAACTGGCACAGTCTATAGACACTTCCATCGAAAGACCAGGAGGACATTCCTACCCCTGCTTATCTGGCAGTGCCAAACATGCTGCCCAGGAGTTGCCTCACAAACCTTCCTTCGATGAAAGGGTTCACACACACGTAGCAACCAGCTGTGGTAAAAATAAGCCAGCACCCTGAACAACCAGTGATTCCTGTTAAAAGTGTTCACTTTTGGCTCCTTTGCTCCAGCATCCTTTAGCCATTACATCCAAGTGGTTTGAGACATCCAAAGGAAGTGAGCCAGGGTGCTCCTGTGCCAGAGAAACTTGTCCAGTTGACCTGAGTTTGTTCAGAGGGCACGTGCCTCTCATCTCTGCAGATCTGCCCATTCTATAAGGGCAAAAAATGGATGAGATTTGATGTCTTCAACACCAGCAACGCCAGCACCAAGACGCTCCGCAGGATTAAACTGCAAAAGCTTGACATAAAAGAAAAATACACATGATTCAGTGAGTAAGAACAAAAACAACTGCTTAAAAGTTCCAGAAAGGTCTAAGGTAAGGGACATCCTACTGTTTTCCTGCTCTATGAATTACTTTCAAGAGTGCAAAAGCATACTTGAAATTCCTAAAATCCAGTAAATGGAAGAAGACTCTCCTTTCCTTGAGTATCAGTCTTACAGTCTTCAGAGACTACTGATCACAGCATGCAATTCCCTGAAGCACTGCACACTGGGACTTCATTTTAAGTGTAACCTCATTTTAAAAAGAGACAGCAGCAGCCAGAGCCTGCATCAGTAGAACTCTGGACGCTGCATTTGCTTCATGTTAACCTTTGCTCACATCACTGTGTTATGGCTACATCAGGGACAGTGGTCTGTAACTTTCCGTTTCATAAATTTTGAGTTGGTCCTAAAATATCAGGATAACATAGACAGCTCTCCATTTCCTAAAAAAAAAAAAA
>VWZP01002402.1:269941-282855 GCA_013396995.1 Dicaeum eximium | reverse complement strand
AAAAAAAAAAAAAAAAAGTTTTAAAGAGTCCTACAAATGGCCTAAAACTGAAAAATCAAAACCCTAGTGAAAGAAACAAAACAGCCTAATGGCTTCATGGAAATTTCCTGAAACTCAGCACCTCGTTTGCTTTTTAGTTGTACATCACATGCTGAATTCATGTGAAAAGGAAATCACAATATTTACATCTGTTTAAAGATACCAATCCATATAAAAGGGAATGCAAAGGTAAACTCCAAAGAGACTAATAAAGACACACAAACATATTTTGCAGTTTTCAAGAACTGTTTATACTCTATTCAATTACAGCCAGTACAAAGGCATGATCTCTTGCTTGCTTTTTCTGCAACAGCTAATAGGATAACTTCTCCCAGTTGTCACTTGGAAAAATGTGTATTCATATCTTGATACAGTCAACATCTAAGTGAGCCTACATCCATAAACATAGGAATTTACACATTTTAAGCTGGCTCTGCTATTTGCAGTCATAGTGTCACACAGTAAAAGCAGCTTGCTGACAGTGAATGGTGCTGCTCTGGTATCTCCCACAAGCCACAGATGCAGCCAGGGTGTATCTGCCTTCCCTGGAAATACAGGCATCACCAGCACAGGGAAATCACGCATGGTCACTTATTTTCGGGAGTTTATCCTTCCAGAATAATGTTAATCTCAGAAAACAAATGTAAACTGAAACAGACACCTATTGAAAAGTCACATTGCATATTCTGTTGGTAGTAGAACTTGAAGGTTCCTGGAAAAAAAAAAACCCTGAATGCAAAATACCAAACCAACATCAAAAAAACAACTTTATCTTTCACTAGAAATAAACAGGTCTCTGTTTTTCAGATGCTGGCTAAATGAAGAAGATGTTTACAATGAAGTCACCTGGACTGGAAGGCACAGCAGGAGACAACGCCTGACACAATTTTCTGTAGAGCTGAACACTGATCCCGGAGAGTTACTCTGTGATGTTTTGACCTGTTTACCCTTGGCAGTGGGGGGAAGGAAAGTCGCAATGACAAATTGCTATCCATGCCAAGAGAGCTCTCTTCCTTTTCCTGACAAGGCTTCCTCAACAATGAATGGCAGCTTCCTTGGATAGTCACACAACAAAAATGTGATTTACTGCTTCATATAGCCAAACCTCCACCAGATAAGTCACCACCCTACACTAGACAGCTTGACCTAAGAGGCACTGGGGAGACTGTTCTCTGAACAGACATGGCCTTGTAACACAGCTGTGAGTGGCAGAAATACATCTGCCACTTAAAACCACCAGTGGCAAAAGAGACATTCTTTGGCATATGTGAAAATAGGCAACACATTAGTCTACAGCAAAAAACAATCCTGCACTGGCAGGGGCACATGGACTGGATGACTTCACTTGTCTTCTCATCTTAATGGGAGGAATTCCCTTCATTAAATGTGATTTTGCTTTCCCTCAGCTATTTGTCTCTTACAGCATCTGGAGTGAGGGTAAAAATTTGCTGCCATCCAAGTACAAAAATGCAGATTATATAGAAATGGGATTTTTCTTCAGTCATTTCCCTTTCTACCTTTGCCAGACATGTACTTTCACCTTCAGTGATTTCATGTCATTTAGTCAAAGTAGGTGGTGTCCAAACATACAGTTCCATTTCCACTAATCATTTCACAGTAACAGCACAGAAATCCATCTGTCACTGGGTCTTTTCAATCACTGAATTTTCAAAATCTGAGTCCTTTGTTTTCTTCAAAAAATACTTTATCCACTCTGTTCGGTTCAAAACTACATCTAAGTCATGCCATTATTTATGCATCCAGTACCAAGATCCTCTTGAAAGCTGAACAGCACAATTCACATATATTGCTTATTCTTCTCAAGTGGAACAGGTCAGATCTAGGCATCACATCCACAGTTATGTCAAAATTATCTAGAAGGAAGATTGTATTAACTGAATTTTAAGACCCTGTACTGTAAGTTCTTACCTAAAGCTAAGAGTAAACTAAAACCATCAAACAGTACTATTCCCATTAATTTAAAAGTGGTGTATCAGCCCGGAAGCTCGTCTATATTTTACAATTTTGCCTTTTGTCCAATCTACCACTTACCTTCTGACTACAAAAATCATTGGATTCATCATTTAAAGTACTTTTCTTAACAAATGGCATCCAGAAGGTTTCCTGGAGGAGAACTACACACTTTCAACCACAGTGAAGTTGTAACTTCAAATCAGTGTGCTACAGGTTTCACAGTACTTTGAGCTATCTTGCTGAATTTGCATCAGCATTTTTTACTTTAGTTCATTACAAATGTTTCCATGAACATTTAGGGCAGAATTCCTAAAATGCTCAGGCATCACCAGGAAGTGTTTCCAAAGCACTTGCCGTACTTGTTCTTTGACGGAATGGCAAAGCACTCCGGTTTTCTACAGACCCAGCCGGCAGCAGAAGTCAAGTTTGCAAATGCAACAAGACAACTGGGCAAAATTCGTCAGTGCTGACAAAAGGGCCACCCAAGTTCCTATCAGCAGATTTCTGGTTTTACAGTTACTTCACCAGAACAAGTTAGGTAGATAATTATTTGTCCCATCCACACATGCACACAGAGAAAACAAATTCTCCCCTCACATACCTGCTGAATCAGTGATCTGGCCTCCTTCGATACATGGTCTGGTATATTCAAAGAAGTATGAGTGTTTATTCCTGATGGATGGCACTCAACCAGAGACTGGAGGAGAAAAGGAAAAAGGGAAAAAATAAATCAAAGCAGGAAAGCATTCATTTCAAAATTGCAGTGTTGGATTATCTCCTAATATCCATGCAAATTTGACACAAAAAGCCAAAATTCAGTGCTTCCTATTATGAAGTACTGGTTCTGGGAGGAATGTCTACTGGTGCTGATGAGCTCCTTGAGATAGAGCTTTAGAGAATTTACATCTTAAAGCTTCTGTTCTATTGCTCAAATTTGAAGAGCCTGGGAATTGGTGGACTTTGCCTTCCTCCTGCAGAGCTGTCAACCAATCACCAGCTTGATTTGGCCAAGCACTCTTTGTCTCAAAGCTCTGAATTGATGTGTGAAAGCAACATATGGGTTCTACCCAGTCTCAGGAAATAATACTGGAAGTATTAAGGCAAAAGTTTTGTACATGTACAGATGGAATGTTAGAGAACTTGGATTTCACTGTAACTAAGAGGGCAGCCCAGTTTTGGTTACTTTTTTTAGTCCTTAGCTTGGTACAGCTCTATTAAGTTGTTCTGCTGAAAGCTGAACATGTTTTGTTTCTCTGGTCCCATGCAGGCTAAGCAAACTGAGAGTGCTCAGGTTGACAAAGCTCATCAGAGAAAGACAATCAAGGGAATCACACCTGGGCACACCACTGGTAAGGAACTACTGGCCAAGAAGTCACTTTCATTGAGTCACTTATTCCTAGCCCTACCTTCCCAGTGAGGAGTTCAAAAAGAATGGCACCCAGGCTCCACCAGTCACAGGCTTCTGTCTCTTCTAGGATAGCACCAACCTCTAAACATGAGACATTTCAATTAATATTAAAAAGGTCAGCTACACCTTCAAAATTAACATATATTTACAAGGTGACTGTTTAATGCTGACAGAACATATACTAAACACCACAGAGCTTTCATTATGCCTGCAATTTAGTTAGCCCTTTAGCCACCTACAGATTGTATTGTTCAAGCACAGCAACACCATACATTTCATGCATAATTTGTCTTTTCCCCGCATACATAGGCACTTTCGACACTTGTAGGCATTACAGTTATGATTTTTCTATTCTGGACAAAACTGGACAATGACAGACAGTAAAGCAAAGCATATTTAGAGAATTTATCCTGGCCAGAAGAGCCAGACAGATCGGAGTGGCCTAAAACATCCAGAAAAGCAGCACAAGGGAGAGTGCAGGAGTCTACTGCATGCCTTAGTTTTGCCTTTGAGGGTAGGATTTGTCTCATGGCTAAACCACACCTTTTACTGGGATCCCCATGGGAGGCTTTTCACAATGGTCTCATAGAGAGATATCAAATCTACTTGCCACAGCATAACCACAGCCAGTAACTGTGTATTGCTACAGCCCTGCCCCAACTGTACATTAGTATGAAAAGTTGTTTCCCCTTGCATCCAAACCAACGCTGCTATTGCTGCACAGGCACAAGGGACAGCAGGGAGGGGAGATGGGGGTGACAGTCCCAGGCCATACACACACACACACACACCATTCAGAAGCATGATGCACGCAGAAAATGTGGCCTTCACTGACTCAGGCTTTAAACTACAAAAATTATTAAATACAAACACACCCCGCTGTCTGCTCCAAAACAGGCAGAAAACCAGATTGCGATGAAGATGAAATCTTCATTTTGACTGTCAAAAAAATGCAGAGGCAGCACTAAAATAGCTTTGGTGGCAAAAGCCACACCAGCACCCCAGCAGAGGACAACAATTAGCATACAGTCACAGAACTGTTGCTGTGAAAAGCAGTGCAACATGGGCAGAAAAATCCTGCTCATCATTTTATGGAGCTTAGCACGAGCATGGCCAAGGAGAGCTCCAGATGAGTCCCAGCCCAGGGTCAGGGAGAGGGAGACATCACCCCAGAGCTGCCCAGAGGCAGGAAGCACAGCCACGCTGAGCTCAGGGATGTGCAGCTGCCACACAAGCTGCAAGAGCTCAGCACCTCGCAGAACTAAGCTCAGGCTGCTGTTGCAAGAGCAACAAGGATGGCTCAGACTTGGCTTCTTGAGGAAGCACATCCCTCACATTGAAAAGTTTACTACACTTAATGGCCTTGGAATGACCGATATGTCTCTATAAGGGTGCCACACATCAGAATTTATTCCACTCCTCACAGATTAATACTCCTATCAGCACCAAGAAACTTTTACAAAGATGTAACAGCAACCACATGAGGAACTGTACCAGGATAATGACATGCATTTTTAAAATGTTTTAAGATTCCATGCGAGCACCCAGATGAAGCTGAAATTACGGTAAATTGAGAGAATTTGTGTAAAAATCAAAATGTGTTCTTGCAATTTAATTTCGAAGTCCTTCAGAAAGGCAGACCTTCTAGGTAACTATCCTTTAAAAAAAGAAGAACACAAAACCCCTAAAGTCAGGCCTTTCCAAACAAACCAGCTGCTGAAAGGTTTCCACAGCATTTCTCAGTGAAACATACTAAATGGAAATGCCTTTTTGGTTCAAGGGCACTTTCTTCCCAACAAGTGAAGATTTTTATTTTTAAATTAAATTACACACTTATTACAGAATAAGGATAGCAAAGCCAAGAATTAGTAAGATTGACTACTACATTCTCAGTTCTGTTAACTATCCCATATTGACACACCTTAAATTTTAGAATAATGCCACAGAAGGAAATAATCCTTTTTTCCCAAAGGCATTCAGTGGGAATGGGCCTCATGAGTTACAGCCCAACTGAAAAAAAAAAATTACCTAAATATGAAAAAAATACATCATTCAGAACACAGGGAAAAGCAATTCTACAAAAAAATTTACTCAGTTTTGGTGTTATTTCCCTTTATGTTGGCAATCAGAGATGCTGATCCAATTCTCTAAAGAACCAAAGTTACACTGCCTTCTTTCACAGAACTGCTCATTACAGGAAGTAATGAACTGATGAAGAAAATGGACACATACAGAATTAGAGTCAAAAAGCAAACCAGAGTCCACTTCCTCAAAATCCAAGCTCACATTTTCAATTGGAAGAACACTTTCAATACATGCCAAGCCAAAACAAATGTCACTGCAGTTCTCTGACAAGAGCAGCACTGAACTGTTCCATCCACTTTTGGCCATGACCAAAATTACACCAGTGGAATAAATTAAGAACAGGCAAGCAACAGAGATTTCTCCCAGGGCTGATGGGCTCTGCCTGGGTTCTCATGCACAAGGAGAAGCTGCACAACAATTTCATCTGAACCAACACGGAACACAAAATGGGAAAACTCAGCTGAGGGCAACACCTGAGTCCCCTTTTATACAAAAACTAAATTTTAGCTCAAGTTTTTTCCTATTATGCAATGTCTGCCTCCTGGCTGCTTTCCCTATGTTCCAGAGTTTCCTTATTTCAGATTAAAATAAATGTTTTTCTTATTTAAAAAAAAAGGCAAATTTAAAAATCAGTGTGTATAGTACAAACAAACATGTAGTTTACATTTCCTTCCTTCAAATAGGTCACATGACTTCAGATGCAATACTGACCATAATAAGTCCAGGATACCACATCAATATTACTGCATTTTATCTTGACTAAACATCATGGGAAAATTTAGAAACTGCAGATTATGAAGTACTTTTGAGGGACACAGAGTTGCTGGCTAATGTAATATACCACACAAGGCATGTGCTTTTTTTAAAGCTTCAATACTGCAATAAATCTGAACTACAATATCTGCCTTCACTAAGAAAACATTTTCATCTCAATCCATCAGCAATGTAATTTAGACAATAAATGGTAGTGACACATAAGCTTAAGTGAATAACATGGGGATATTTGTGCCAAATCTTTCCTTCATGAACCTTGAAATCAAGGACCTTACCCGGATTTGTACAAAAATAAACATGTGTACACATGTACACGGTGTTGGTGCTTCTAGGACTGGCAGAACAACATTTGCAGAAAAAAAACATTCATTTAATCTTCAAATAGAAAATCACAAAATAATAAAGCAGGGTGAAAAAAAGTCTATAGCTCTTCCAAATTTACTGCAATTTAATTAAAGAGAGAGCTTTCCTCTTTCTCCCTTCCCAAAGCATGGCCATGACATCCAGCCCCAAGAAGCACAAGTCAACAGCAATGCTAAATTCCTGCACAAAGCAATTCCAACAGCAGCCACTGGGATAACTGAAGGGAAGGAGATTTGTAAAATGCTATCAGGTTTAGACAGAGACAGATGGTGTGGGTAAACACCTTCGCTACCCTGCACTGTCCTCCTTCCAGAGCAGCTGGTCTCAACTGAAAGGCCATTTCTTTATGGTTTCCATGCTTATCTCAATATTTGCATTATACACAGCAATACCTTACTTCCTGATAAGGGAGACATAGCTGACAACATTCTGGATTTTAAACAGAAGTGCCAGTTGCGAAGAAAAAGCAGAACTTCCCCTCTCCTGAACACACATTCTCAATAAAGCTGTCAATGGCAAACCAAGGCTTATTTTCTCATTCTTTACACAGCACCTCAACTTGAAATATATACCCTTCCTGCTGAAGGATTCCAAAGGCTTTTACTGCCACACCTGCCACACTCTCTTCCAAAAACAGTTTCCTCCAGGGCTGACAATATTGCCTCATGACCAGCACAAGCAAACAGCAGCTAACATGGAAGGAGCCAGGCTCCTTCAGGAGGCCTTAGACATTCACTGTGCAACTCAGGCCAGATGGCTTGTGAATCACCAAGAACAAAAACTTATTCAAAAATTTTGTAGGACAAACTGTAATATCAAAAAAAAACCACAAAAACCTGCATCTCCAGTCAGCTCACAGGAAAACTGGCTCTAGGTGGATGTAGTGCATTCCCAGACACCTAGGAGTTGGGAAAGGCTTTGCACTTAGATGGTTTCTTGGAATTGAGAAGGGCAGATTGATAAGAATTTCAAAACCTGAGGAAGCCCTTTCCCTTACCCCCCACTGCAAGCAGAAACAGCATACTCCCAAGTGTCATTTTTGCACTGATAAGAAAATAAGGAGACCCATCTGAACTACCATCAGGTGTCTGAAACTGTTCATGAGGAATTGGACTTGTTCAACATCCTGAAAAGAAATACAATGTTTTCCCCTTCTGTGGCCATTAAGATAAACATTGCATGAAAAACCATTAGAGACTCTGGAAATTCTATTTACCTTACACTCACTTAATTTTAAAAGATTACTGTTTTATCATATTTTGATATCTATATATGTAAAGAAACATTTGCAGAGAATCAACTAAAATAACTCCAACCTAATTCGCTCTCATCAGACTCAGTCAGCCAAGATACCGTAAGATACAGTCAAATAAAACATCCCACAAGCAATCTGGCCATAATGCTTTGCCTAAAATGCTTCAGCAATTTATAAAGCTCAATATTGAACCATGTATATTTAAGTATAAGAAGTTCATCATGGTCTTTAAACAATAAAGTAGTGAGGCAAGTCCAATGAACATTTGCTAAGATCAAATGGAGTATGAAAATAGGAAGTTTCATTTAAAAGTTATTCAAAAACAGATGAGCATCTATGTTCCTCTTTGGAAAAAAAATAGTAAGAAACAATAATAGAGAGAACTGTGTTCTTTCTTTCTTTTAGCAACCCAAGATGGAATCAAAACTTCCTCTAAAATAATCATGTGACAAAAGAGATGAAGTTTTATTACTATTCTGTTATCAGAACAAAGCAAACATTAATTAACCTCATAGCTAGTTCTGTTTATTTTCACAAGGCATCTTGTATGCTATCTTCAAGGCTTAGTCCCATCTGTAATATTAATACTACTACTACTAATAAATAAACACAAGTAAAGTACAGTTTCTTCTGGAGTTAACAACTGGCTTTTATGACAGCCAGACTAAAACATCAGATTTTTACAAATCAACAGCTTAGGTATATCTTACTGCTTACTCTAGTTACAGAGTCTAAGAAAAACCACAAGACCAGGTACTTCACCTGAAACACACTGTGTACTTACAACAAGCCTGAGATCAGATTTTTTTCCAGAAAGTACCTGATATTCTCCCCAAACCTATGCTTTCAATTACCAACTCCAAGTTCATGGCATTTTGCTATTCTGGAAGCAGCCAGTTGTCATTGTTTTCTTTGGGACACTCTGGGGTCTTTAGAGAGCCGTCCCACTCCAAATGGTTGCTGTAAAACTGTTAGTCCCAGCCTCACAGGAATCAGTACTTTTTCTGCACATCCAGACCTTATTCACACCAGCCATGTATCTTTCATTTTTATGTTTGATTCTGTGTCCTTTTGCCAGGGCTTTTCCAGTCAAGCTAGCGCATCCTTCTGATTTTGATGCCCAAAGCTCCTTCACCTATCCAGATTTTTTTTTAATTTTTTTTTTTTTAGGATAATCCTGAGACATTAATGTCACACAAAAACCTAGGACAGAGTCAGAGATAAAAAGCAAGAAGTCCAGTCTTTCACTGTAACCACAAAACCAACCCACCCCTCAACACCTCTCAGGGTCAATGGCACTTTAATCTACCACAGTTATATTCTGCTTCTTAAACAATCTACTCAAATTAAATTACTATAATACAGAATAGCAGATCTAATGAGTGCCTGCAAACCCCTACTGAAAAACACATACACAAATAATATGCAGGTTTTCCTGCATCAAATGTCTATTTGGTAAACAGAGGCAAATAATCTTTTTCCTTATTCAGTAAATAAAAATTATAGCATGCAGGCTAATACTATCCACTAGCAATTTTTATTTTCATGCCATATATTTTAGATGACCAGCTGCACTTTGCATCTGTATTTTCAATTGTTTAAGAGCAAAAGTGACATCTTCATTTGGGAGTACAAAAGCCAGGTTGCACACTGAACCATTTTTGTCTTTTTTTTTTTTTTTTAAACAAAATCCTTTGCACACAATGCCTTCTTTTTGCTTAGGTTTTGCACTGTACACAAGTAACAGCAGGTTACATAAAACCAAATTTACCATATATTTATGTGTAGGCTTCTGTGAATGCGAGTTTGTGTAAATAAGACTTGATTATAGCACACAGCTTATGAAAGCACCAGAATAATACAATGCATTACTGATGGCTAGTTTCCTACTTACATTTTCTAGGAAGCTAAGCTCCCTTTGGCTTTAGGATCTCAAGCAGCAAATCTCCAGTTTTTAGTAAACACAGTCTGGTGAAAACTTGTTGTTTAAACAAGAAAGAAAAAATATTCTAAAGGCAGCCCAGCTCTGAAACCTCGTCCTCCAAAAACACTACAGGGATGCAACAGAAAGCATCCCCGCTGCTGGAACAAGAACTCGGGGAGTGTAAATAAAACATCTCATTCACACATCATATTTACACAAGATGTCAGACCAGCAAGCTGCTTCTACAACATGACACTTCACAGGTTAGACTGAAAAAGTACCCTTAAGATTTCTCTTCATGAGAAAATCCTCAACTTAAATCTGCTTTACCTGAAGACAGCCTTGACTAGGCAACAGCTGTAGACAATTCTGTCTTTCTCACAGGTAATAAGCATGCTGAGAAAGGTTTCTAAAAAAAAAGTTACCAATTTTATTTTTTAAATTGTGACTGCCAAGAATGGGATACAATTATTACTGTATTTAAAAGTTAACAACTCTTTATATTTAAGATCACAATGTTGGCAAAACCAATACTTAAAATAACAGAAGGTGATAATTTGCATTTCAAAATTCATCTATCTTGCTTTTCTCTCAATTAGACCAAAACATGTTGATTCACAGGTTTGTGTGTGTGTGTGTGTTTCTTTTTTAAACTTATTTATAGAGCAGAATAATGGCCCCCCTGCTAGGCTGGCATTTGCTCAAGTTTCTGTCCATGTAAATTGAATCTGTTACTGGAATTTTCCCCCCTTCAGAATACCAAGGCACATTAACCAAGAGATAAAGAGATACATTGCTGATACTATCAGCCACCAGGCAGGTGGATAAAGCAAGGGATTTTTTTGTTAGTTTTCGTGGGGATTTTTTGGACAAATATGTGATAAGAGTTCTCAGGGGGCATGGAGAGCAAAGGGCTGTTTAAACAGAAGTGAATCATTCTCATCTGATCTGCTAATAACTTTGTATTCAGACATCAGCTGCTCTGTTTTCTGAACTTTAAAATGTTCAGAAAATAAAATTGCTATAAAGAGGAGGAAAGTTAAAGGAAACAAAACACATAAACCTCACTATAGTCGCCTTAGTCGTATTAACACAGCAGAAATACTCAGTTACAAGCACTTAATTTCTTCTTTAAAAGCAAATAGGGTCATTCTTAGCCAAACCCCCCACAGTTTACTCAAGGTGGTGTTGAGTTTATATGGTATGATTTATAATCCAGCGTTTCCCTTGTGAATTAGAGAAACAACATTTGACTTATCATAGGTGAACAGCAAAGATTTAGCTTGGCCATTAATCAAAGTATAGCATGGGCACTACTTTTAAGCATCTGCAGACAGCTTTGTTGGTGCCAGTGCTGGTTCAGGAACTTCTGGTTTGTTTGTTTGTTTGTTTTTAATTGAGCAGAACTATACAGCAGTCAAGAGTTACCCAGCCATACCAACAGATTCAACAGCACCGTAACACACCGCGGGCTTGCGAGCACAACTCGTGATGTGCAAATCATCCCAAATGAGCCGCACCTTCGGGCTCCAGCTCTTAGGAGAAGTTAAGGAAACCAGGGGCAGCCAGTGCGACAGCAACATCCATTAATGGTACAATGCCACCTCCCGTCGGCAGCGGGGAAGTGCCACTGCTGCTCCCAACCTATGCACGATGTAAAATGACAATTGCTATTCCATACTACACTAATGATACTGCTCGCAGGGAGCGGGATGCAGCTTCTTAAACTGTTCCCTTCCCTCTTTTTGTGTCTTTTTGACACTTCTGCGTTTATAATCGTTGCAGTTGTTCTGTTATTTTATATCTGCACTGCATAATGTCTTTTTGACATACGCAGTCAAATTGCCTCTCCACTTTTCCTAGGACAACAGGAGCTGAACAAGTCCCTGCACTTCACCAGGGCAGGGATCTGATCACTGTTGCTGTACTGACACTGCCTTGCTTTACCTTAATGCAAGGTTACACTCTAGTGTACAGAAAGCCTTAAACACAAAATCCTGGATCCCACAAGCAAGTTCCACATAGGTGGACCTCTATTCTCCCTTGGCCCTGAAGAGCTTCCACACTAATACATTACTATCCCTAGCCCATCCAGCAATTAGTTTTCAATATATAAATTGTAGAATTTAGACTTCATGGTTTTCTTCAACAAATGAAACAGCTTAAGATCTAAATACGTCTTAATGCATTTCACTGCAAATTGCTTTATAACTGAAAGTGTAGTAAAGAAACATCTGAAACCTCAGCAGCTGAAAAGACACAACTCTTTCAAATGCATGTTTAAAATGTTCACATAACTCTGCAATACAATTTCCTACCTATTTTAAACTGAAGATATCCTGCAATGTGTTTAATTTCACATTCATCCTCCCCTTTTTCTGCCTTCAAAATTTGCTCCTCAAAAATCAATGCAGAAAAAGAACTGCAGCCCTAAACTCATCATCTGTTCTCGGTCCCTGGCAGCAGACCCTAAAAAGCAATGTTTATTGATAGACATCTTCTCTTTCTTGCATATGTTGAAAGAGTGCACTAAATTGTTGAAATCAGGTAGCATACAAGCTATCATATCCAAATCTATTCTATCTCGAACTCTGTTAAAAGCACACAGCAAGCTAAACACAAAATTGTTACAAGGCAAGTTTCACTGCATCCTTCAGCGAGAAAAGAAAAGGAGAATGAAGGCTGACTACTACCTAGAGGCAGGGCAACACAGCACATAATCCTGAAAACACCAGGAAAATTCAAAACGAGATAAAGGCTCACTTTGAGTCACTTATTTTAGGCACTGTGTTTTATTATGGTAAGAAATCGTAAACCTGATAAAATTTTGTGAAGGTAATTGTTCACCTCTACAAAACTACAGCATTTCCCTCAGAAAAAAAACCAAACCACAAGTTGTGAGAAACACTTAATATTAAAAAGAAACTTAAAAAATAATATTAAAACCTCAAACTTGTTCCTAGCATACTGAACTGAAGCACAAATATAATTGCAAAATCCTTATTCTAAGAAGCAGCTTGAGGAGCAATGCTTTCATGATAAAGGGGTTCCAGGGACATGGTACACTCCTCAAAATGGAAAAAAGTTATCCT
>VWZP01002402.1:149703-269905 GCA_013396995.1 Dicaeum eximium | reverse complement strand
CCCCCCCCCCCCCCCCCAATATTGAAACCTAGAGAAAGCTTATTAACATAATTTTTTTTTTAAACACTGCTCAAAAGTTCTAAAGCAACGTTTACCAGCAGCAGTAGCCCTAAGAAAGCTGCTTGTGGACTCAGCTGTACACTATTACTGAATCATTCCTCATAACAGAATGGCACTTGACTCCAAAATATATTCTGTGCTTCTAAGTTATTCCAAGTATTACTCTCTACTAAAAATTAACATGTAACAGCTACACTGAAGTACAAGCATGCTTCACAGAGATAACATTAAGATCAAGAAATATGAAAAGCAAGAAACATGGAGCAGTACCAATTCATCCACCTTGAATATATCTAACACTTGCATTTGCAAACCTCCACCTTGCAGCTCACCAGTTGCAGACACCCAAAGCAAATGCAGCCTGGGGTAGGGCAGAGAGGGCAGAGAGGGCAACTTCGGCAAAAAAAGCCCGGATGGATACCACACCTGTGCTGCGAGGTGGAAATAATGACCGTGTGGAAAACTTTATTCTTGCATCCGGGGACTTCTAAATATTATTTCAAGTGCTCCCTAAACACTTAATTACTGCAGGAGTTGGCTGGTTGGGGCTTAGGGGGCAAAAAAAGCTTCTCTTTGGATCCTCATTAAAGTATAGAAAAATTAAGCCTTGACTTTCACAGCTCATTAATGATGACAGGGTGGGAAAAGGCTGCACTTCCATCTTTGCTAGAACTCAACTGGGGAGCGCTTTGCTGGCGGCTGCGTTAGGGAGGCAGGAAAACACCTCTAACAGGTTGTCACACATGTTGGCAACCAGGACAACCATCTATTTAACAAACACAGTAATTGCTGGGATTCCCCAATTATCTTGTTCTTGAATAAACGTGGCATGAGGGTAGAACGAAGGTGTTGCATTTACTTTGATAGGTGAAAAGAATTGTTTTCTGTAATACCTGCCCTTTTGACTTCCGTAGAAAAGATTTTGTTTTCCAACTATCTCAAGAAGCTGACATTCAAAGTTTGTTGAGACCCTACCACCTTTATTCACAGAGGCAGTTCTTTACTGCCTTTCACTTGCAGAACAAAAACACAGAAGAAACACCTGATGCCAAACTGAATTCAGAACTTCCAAGGCTGGCAACTCTTATCCTAAATTTTTCTAAGCACATTTGCAGACTCTGAGCTTGAGGACCACCTGCATGCCAAGCTGCAATGCCTGGTCAGACCATGCACTCAGCAGAAAGTTATGTGAGCATTTCAAAGTCAGAATGAAAATGTAGTAATTTCAACTCTAATTGTAGTTTTTATAAGTTAACTATGAAATTATTTTACTAGGAAGCTGGACATGAAACACCTGATTTTTGGCTGTCACTGCCAAAAATCACAGACCACTATATTAGCAGAAAATAAACTGGAAAAAGGAAAGGAGAGAGGGCTCAGTTTCAAGTGCCATCCTTGCTATAAAATCCCAAGAGATATTGATTTTATCACCCTTATGATTGATGAAAGCAGTTCTAAGGGAAGAGCTCTCTAAACTATTTCAAAACCCACAGTAGCTCATCAAAAATGTCAGAGGCCTCTCTGAGCCTATTAGGGTTGTATTTTCCAAACCTATGTGGCTCTCCCCCCACCACCCATGTCCCTTGCATGTCTAAATTTTTGTATTTTTAAGTGTCTTAGTGCCACCTTTTCAGCCTCATTTGCTCTTTTCATTTACCAAGATGTACTCACACACAGGAAATAACTGGAAGAAAACAGAACATTCCTAACTTGCTTAGACAAGACATTCAGTACAATTACACGTTATGGAAGTAACATAACAAACACCACCACAGTTCAACAATACAGCAGTTATGAGCCCTGTAGCTTTTTAAGACATTAAGGAAAAGAAGCAAAGAAAACTCAGATATTGCATGATCTCAAGCTGTATGCTACAGAGACTACACGAGAAAATGAAAGCTGCTAATCTACTTTCCAAGTGAAACATTGTAGGTGATTGCTCTAACCTGGGGCACAGTACATTCTCTCTATGGCATCGTTGTCACAGGAATCTTCAACCTCCCTCCACCTGCTAAAATACGTTAGCTGAATGTGTCCTAAAAACAAAACGACAGGAGAAATCAAAACATTTTTCCCTTCCATTTTCTGCAGAAGTGAACTGTAATTACTCCTTTTGTAGCTAAAAACAGTATCATTAAGAATAATGGCATCATTAAGTACTAGAAGCTATTACTGGGGGTGAATTTGCTGCACTGATAATGAAGCTCTAGACAGGAAATGAAGATACTAATTACAAGATAAAACGCCTACTCAGTTAATTGGAAGCAGCAGCGAATAAAAAGAAATGCATTTGCAAAAGTTCCTGACCTCTATCATTCAATAAGATGTTGTTTGGGTTCAAATCGCGGCACACAATTCCTTCTCTATGTAAAGCATCAAGGGCTACCACCATTTCAGCTGCCCATCTTTGAATGCAATCCTCTGGGATATTAAACCTGGAGGTTAGTGCTAATCTTTCGTCGAGGTCCTGAAAAATTTGATGTATTTCCTTGTGCCCTGCTCCTGCTGTTTTGTCTTCCTTCTTTGGTGCAGTCTTTTTACTTCCAGCTGCTGGTGACACAGCCGAGTCTGTCTCCTCCTTCCCGCTGCCTTCAGTTTGACTGGAAAACAGCAACACTCCTCCATTCCTTAGCACGTCTGTGTCCAAGCTAACATCTTGAGCACCTGGGAGCGGGTTGGAAATACATGAACTTTCTTCTTGGCTCATCATGCTTAAGGAGCAGGCCCCGAGCTCCTGGAACAGAGCCCCATCTTCTGAAGCACCTACCTCTTGGTGAGATGTAAAGAGGGTCCCAAGAGCTCCCTGAGCGACACCGCTTTGCTCATTTGCTTCCTTGTGGGCAGGATCACCCACTTCTGGTGCCACATGATTTGGCTCTTGATCAAATGCTTTGCACGACTCTGCAGAATTATTTAATTGCAAGACATCAGGTGTTTCTAACAACTTTACTTCTGACACGTCCCTATCAGATTTTGTAAACTTTGTTGGCCTTGACACGGCTGGCTCCTCTGCTTCATCAGACATGCCTGGTAAGTTTATTAGGAGATCAGGCCTTCCTTCATCAATGCTAGTCACATCATCAAAAGCAGCATCCTTAAAGGAGATAACTGGCACAGAGTCATTTGAACCCCTGCTCACGGTGTCATGAGCTTTCACACCCATTTTGCTCTCCAGGGCATCAAAGCTTCTGTCATGATCTGGGACAGAAAACAATGGCTTTAAAGGCTCTGATTTCAGGTTATATAATTTTTCTCCAAACTCCAGCCCCACGAGCTCACTAGTGCTATCTTTGCTGTCTATCCTGAAGAGCTCCATGGGGCTGTTCTTGGATCTAGTTAACGAGTCCAGGATCCTGGTAGGGCTGGCTATTTCTGACTCGGCATCGTCGATGAACAGCTTTCGTTCTTGAGGTGCAACCTGGGAGGTGAAGCTGTCACTGCCAACAACACTGCACTTCTCCAAGGAACTCCTCTCTTTGGTATGCAGCCCTTCACCCTCTGCTTTAGCCACTGGTTCCTCATTTAGGGAGCCAGAGTCAATTTTTTCCTGCCCATATTCATTGCACAATGTTAAATAACTAGTGGTGCACTCTTCTTCTGAGCTGGATGCTGAGTCCATCCACTTGGAACTCTCCTGACCATCTTCCTGGTTGCTGCTGTCATCCTGAGAGCTTGGTGTCAGGCTGCTCCTCAGTGGGATCACCTTCAGCATGCTCTCCCCATAGCTTTCTCTGGAATCAGTGCTGCTGCCAGTTTCTTTAGGACTAGGTGTTGGCTGCTCCAGGTAAATTTTAGTTGAACTGGATCTTCTGGATTCAGGAATATCAAAGCTCTCTTCAGGACTTCTGTTTAGGAACTTACTGACATAAGACCAAAGTTTCCCTCCTGAAAAAAAAAAAAGAAAAAAGAGAGAGGATCTCTTAATTTCACTCAAAATAGAATTTTCTTTTATGAAACAGGAAGATATCCTCACTGTCACTATACACTATACCCCTATGTCCACAGAGTTATTTGGATCTGCCACCCCAGCAGGAAATAATTACACGGACCACAACTTGTTTTTCATGTAGATTTGTATTATTACATATATATTTAAAGAGCTGCATCTGAGATTAAGCTGCTGCTTTTTTGCTTTTAAACTTCAGTAAAGTCTCATTTCAGAGTGTGTCTCAAGTTGCACAGTGGTCACTACTCTCCACCTGCTGCCTCAAAAGAAGCAAAAACTAGGGAAGATCAAATTGTTTAGTGCCCATCTCCACTTCTGCCTACACTGAATAATTCTGTATCACAGCTCTAAACTCATCAGCAACATTAGAAATTGAAATGGACTGAAAACTAAACAACAAGTTCAGTAAGGGAAATTACCATATTAGGAGAATATTTTAAGGGTCTGTGTCTGTCTTTGAAGGACTTGGGGTTTTTAGTTAAATATTGATATATTTCTTCCATTAACTTTAGAATCAAAAAAAGCTTTTTATGCTTTACAGCACCACACAAGGATTTATCAATACTTTAAGTTACACAGGCAAACAGCTCCTTCACAGCATCTAAGAAAGTTATATCTCCAAAAATAAGTTACATTTAAAAAATACAAATCAGAACTCTTCATGTTTCCAAATGCTGCACATATTTAAAAAAAAAGCTCACTGACTTCAAAACATTAATTTTAGCAAAATAAATCAGGAAGTTACTGTACCTCTTATATGTGCCAAAGAATTTGGCTTAAAGCTAGCAAGTCTCCTTTGATAACTTTGGGAGAAATGCAATGTCAAGACATTTCAACTTAAAAGACTGTACAGAAATTCTGGAAAATGCAGGAGTTTGAACAAAATCTTTGTAAAAGAAAAAATTAAGTATCCATCCCACTGGGTATCTGCAAAGTTGGTGGGTTTTTTGTTGGGTTTTTGTTACTTACTTGGATAAGACAGAGTTTTATATTTTTCCAAAATACATTCTTTAATAGTTTGGGGTTTTTTAAACACTCTCTTTATCAGGCAAAAATCCTTTAAAAAGTACAGCAAAAGAAGAAACTATTTATCATTGCCTAGGAACAGATTTGCTATACTCCCAGGTTTTCAAATAAAACTTATCAAAGACAGAAAAACCTTGACACTTTAAAAAATTAATTTGAATAACATAATGTGAAGTTTTCCTGCCCTCCATCCCCCCGGCTAAGACAAGACTTGTTTTTCAAGGAGAAAAGAATACCTCACCAGTTGTGGTGAAAGTAAGTATATTAAAAACACTAAGAGGGAACTCTAACAGCTTGAGTCCAATGGTAAAAATGAAAATTTAGGTTTGTTAATCCACATGGTTTCTGCCCTAAGTACAGAGTTAGCACTAGGTCAGATGACCCTTGCTACCTTCTGGAATATGGTGAGAAAGGATGCCAGGTAAACCAACAGGAGCAAAGGGAAGCAACACTTACAGAGAACAGAACAAGAACTGCAACACTGACCACTGTAAACACAAGCACTTTAAATTCTTACCCAGAGGTGCATTCACAACATGCACCCCAAAGTGTGCCCTGCCCCAGCAGCAGGCTCAGCCCTGAGCCCCTGCCAGCAGAGCAGCAGCCCCTCAGCCCAGCGGGCAGGGCAGCGACCGACACTGAGCCTGCCTGGGCACAAGTGACCCCAGGCCCTGTGCTGGTGACACCGAGGGCCCTGGCCCTGCCAGAGTTGCCTCATGAGCAGGATGTAACCCCTGTGAGAAGCAGGGAGCCCGTGCAGGCTCTTCAGGTGAGGCCACTTGTCTCAAACACAGCACGTCACACAGCAGCGCAGCAGGGCAAAGGCTCCCTGCCTTCGGAGCCCTGCAGCTCACACAGCACTTCAGGATTATTGCTCTTCAGCTGATCTGGTCAAAATAAAAGTTGTCCATCCCATAATCACCAGCAGTTCCTTTCTGATGTCATACTTCTACATTTATTCATATTTTTGTTATAAAATGGCAGGGAGATTAAAAAAACAGAAAAGAGAATGAGAAAGCAAAAACATAAATGATTTTTACATATGTGTGAAAGAGCCGATCCTCTTTTTCACACTTTTATCCATAACAATTAATTTCCTTTAAAATTTCAATAAATTACTTATAGCACTGTAACAAAATAACTTTGCCCAGTTTATTAACTAGGCATGGAATTATTCAGGTCCATTTCATACCAAACAATAAAATCTAATATGAGAACCACACCCTTACTGCATTTAATAAAACACATTATTTAATTAAAAAATTATATAGTCTCCCCATCCCAGCTGCATTAATTAGTACAAGCTAAATATTTTCATCTACAGGTTACTAGTGTTTATTACTTGTGCTTCATAAATTTCTTATGAAAACACAAATCTCAGGTGTCAAAGCTTGTTCACAGACCATGACCCATGAAGACTCACATAAGATTTTTGGAGCTTTGGGAAGTGCCTGGCACAACACCACCTCAGCCTCCAGGCATGGCTTTAATGCAAGTATGAGCACCATCAGTGCTTCCTCTGAAGGAAGCTGTAAGAAATGGTCTTTTTAACAGAGGCCTGCCTTGAGCTTTGACCCAGGGAGGCAGAAAGCTCAAAACCTTCTTCCTGTGCTCTTCTGTCACACCTTGTTTTGTTGTGTCATTTACTGGACACCAGGTGTGCTTTTACATGTGGCACCTGAACAGCTCTCACTGACCCAAATGTTTTGCACCCCTACACTAAGGTAAGAAGGGGCTGGGCTGCCCAGCAATGTGAAAAATTCAAGAATTATCCTTGCGCAACTTAAGTTTTTCACCTACTGACAAGTCAAGCTGCTCTTAGGACAACTCCTGTCTTCTGCTCCCCCCACATCACTTCATGCAGGATTTCATGCAGCCTCCACGAGATTTGGGCTTCTGCTTGGTTTACTACAGCTTAAGAAGGGAGACCCAAGAAAGATTAAGGAAGGAAAAAGAGACATGTTGGGATCAATACTTCAAAAATCCCCATAAAAATCACTGGCACATTTGAGAGGTTCAGTAAACAAAAAAGTTGCAAAAGACAAAAAAAAAAATCTCTTTATTCTTTGAGTGTTCAGAAATTCACCACTGTCCACCTGTGAAAACAGGGAGAACTGCAACAACTCATTTGTTTTTGCAAATTTATTATCTCAGTTTTTCAAAAAGAAGTTGTGCATTATTAACGACTTCTATTTAAAAACCACACTGGAAATGACTACTTACTGCAACTTCAACTTAAGAGTTAAACACAAGTAAACAAAACAAAATAAAAATTATGTCCAAATATGTTAACATACAAATATTTCAAGACTGGCCTCCTGGGTCAAGTGGAAACACGTAAATAAATGCCATCCAATAATTGTGTTCTACAGTGAAAAACAACAATTTTATTCCTTTTTGAAAACATTCAATCCAGGGTCAAACAAAAGTGATATTTGTATCTGTGTATGTAATTATGCCTTTATGAATGACATACTAATAATCTTTCCCCCTCTCCCCATGTGTTGTGTAAGATCAAGAAAACCCATTAGCAAGCCATGCTAATATAGTATCAGGAATCTATAAAAACTAAAATTACAGAAATCAATCCAAACAAGTAAGCTTCAGTCCCTGTCAAATAGTTCAACAGACTAAATAACTATAAAAGCTACAGTATTAAGCTCAAGTTTATTAGTGTTTAATACAGTTTCAGAACTATATTATTAACGTAACTAATTATTAAGTTTGTTTTCTTCTACCATGAACTGATTTTACATCCAGCCTTGTTCAATCTTTCTGGTTTTATAAGCACATGAAAATCATCAAGTTCCCCATTCTTCTGCAGTTATTCAATGAAAAATTTCTTATTAGCAGTGCCATACTTAACCACATTTCCAGCATTCTGGATCTTATACCTCTGCTTCTAGAGGTAGAATCTAAAAAGTTAGTGTCTAAAATAATCAACAGGAAATTCAGCAAAAGGTGACCAAGTGATGAAGCTGACTAGGAATCTTTTCTATTCTTTCAAACATTTCTGCAGCTTTTTTGTTAATAGCACTTGATGTAGGAACATCAAAAAGAAAATACAGAAACTATATCGTACATATGACAGGATAAAATGAAACCTAAAAAATCAGCAAATTTAGTGTCCTAAACATATTTTTGCTCCAGCTGACAAGAAAAATTCATGACCAGTCGGATTCTTCCTCTCCCAGTGCTCAGACACTTCCCATTTCTGCTTCACATCCTGAAAGACTGGCTGACTAAGGAGATATATTCCAAAATAAATCAATAGCTTTTGCTAGCTTGGCCCATGAGATTATTCCCAAGGATGAAGTACTGCAATTCTCACAGAACTGGAATGCAGCTAAGAATGCAGCAGTCACTGTATTTAGGAAATCCCTAACAAAGTCTAATGAACAACCCAGGCTCCCAAATACCTGTAATGTGATGAGGAAGAGAAACAGAGTACTGAAAGACATATGCTTGAATTATTCTCCAAAACTGGGCCCAACTCTCTACATCCCTGCATAAGGATTTGTTTATGGCCAGGGCTTCCAATCCTAAACCATGCACCTCATGAGAATGAATAGCCTTCCTTGCTGGAAAAGGAACAATTTTGAGGTTTTCAAAGAATCACTGTTCTCCTTTTGAACAGAGACATGCCTACTGGCAAAATAAACTTCACCACGTTAATGCAATGGCTACAAAAAATGATGCTTGCACAGTTCCTAGGCCAAAAGCAAAGCAGACACACAGGCACTGCTTGGCACAACACTATTCCACAGCATCCCAACAGTGCAGCCACAGTGGAGCTGCAGCTCCACACGAACAGGAAGCTGACCTCCAGCCTAATCTCTAACCTGACAGTAGTTACAAGCACCAGAGTCCTGTATCTGCAGTCCTGTATTTCCAGTGCTGCTGGTGAATCTCTGCTGCAAAGTTTGCTAGTTTAGGCAAAGCTCCAATGCACTTGGAGCAAAAGCTACTATTCCAAAGCAGCCTCCTGAAAAAGTCACTTGCCAAGGAGCATATCACCTTCCCTACATTTTCTGATTGCTGTCAAATATTTACAGCTAGCATTATCTCCTCTCCTAACAACAAATCCCCAGCTTTGCAAGCCAGAGCGCTACCGTGGTGTTGTCTATCAATTGCTGCGTGCAGCGAGCCTCTTCAGCAGGAAGTTTCTTGAGTGCTCTCCAGATTGATAGGAACTCCAGCTTGTTTATGCTTAAAGAGATTTGACAGCTTCTAACAGCCACTTAAACTTTGATGTCCCATGGAAGCCCCCCAGCCTATTTTTGAAGCATCTGTTTCTAAAATTTCTGTTGTTAGTAGTGCCAGGAAGAAGCGAGGCCTTATTAACATCAGATTGGCTCTCTCCCACACTAGAACTTGCCAAGTGCTTTCCAACAAAGCTGCAAGACAACTTTATGGACTTTTGTACTTCTGATGCATCCTTGAAGCCTCTCATTGTGGCCAGGAGAAAAATTCCTAAGAGAACCCAAGACCTCACTCACCTATTCTAGGCATGTAACACCATCATGATTTACCAAAACAACCAACCAACCCAAGCAGTGTTCTTCAGTGTGGTCAAGCTTGCAGAATTCCAGACAAAACCCAACTCTGCTGCTCTTAATAATACAGTTAAATCTACTATGAACAGGAAACAGTGAGCAGCTGGACAATATACATTGTCCATTCATAACATTAAAACCTCTGAATTTGCTACAATATGAGCCACTGTCCATTTAAATTAATATTTTACCCTTCAAACTCACAATGATGTAGCTAACATGCCTGACATCATAAATCAGCACCACTTACAAATTTGACTGGCACTATCTTCTTTCTTATTGGAACAGAATTACTTGGAGTATGAATATTTAGAGCATTCGTAAGTCATGAAATAAAATTTCGAGAGACTATTACTTTAAAAGTACTGCCTTAGAAATTTTTATGCTTTCCCAACATCAACTACAAGCACCTGCTCTATTCATATCTGGTCTGAGATGGATGAAATTTTAAGACAGGTTTGTCTGTAGGTATTCCTGGTATTATTACCCTTGTAATTTAAAGAATGAGTACTCTAACATAAGACTGATCTGATCAAAACCATCATCAGTGAGGTGAGCAAGACATGTCTGCATATAGTGCAGCAAAACTTTAGCCCTATTTTTATTTATCCTTTATTCACACAGAGTTAGAAGTCTTTCTCCTGAATCACTTTCCAGCATCAGACTCATAGCAGGGTGAGGAGCAGTGGCCATTGCCCCAGTTTGGTATTTGGGATCGGGCCCTACACCTGCAATACACTTATTGAATACATTCTCAGGCAATTTACTCATCTCTGTGTACCCCAGCTACCCCTCTTTAGAACAGAATATATCTTCCTCTCCCTTTGTGTATTCTGAGCCCAGACAGTAGGTTCATGAAAATGAAAGAGCTCTGATCATGCAATGTTTCTATTTTTCTTACTGTTATCACAATAAAATTAATACTTCCAGAAGATTGTCTTTGTCAACTGCTCACATTAGGCTTTCCTTAAAATTTTTGTTCTTACATCTGACCACTTCTCCCACAAAATTCCTATACTACTCCACTCTTTTGCATCTGTCTCAAGGAAGAACATTCTTCCTAAAGAGAAGAGCAAAACTGTAGGACTTCAGAAACTGCAGAAATATTAGGGAGAGGCTTTTTCAATTATGTAATTATGCTAACCTTAAGGTCAGCTGGTATCTGACAGGGGTTGTGGGTGGGTTTTTTTTGTTTGGTTTGGAGTTTCTTTGGTTGTAGGTTTTTAAAAATACTTTTTTCTCCAAACAAAATGTAAGAGCTTACATGGAGATTGCAGCTCAGGTGAGAATCTCCCAATTTTCTTGTGTATTATTATATATACACCACACTGTACAGAGCAGCACTGTAAACTCCCAAGATCACCATCAGGCACTACTGTAATGTGAGGCTTTTCTTCCTGCATCAGTGCTCATGGCAAAACCAAGCCACATATTGCAGAAACATTCATTCCTGTTGCAAAGCTAACTTTAACTGGCCTCATATGACAAACTGTTCATGAAAAAGCCAAAATCTAAGTTATTAGGGAAAAAAAGAAATAATATTACATGCAATAAAATTATCTTCTCTATCAGTCAGCTTAGTTCCTTCACATCATCCATTCTGTCTGAGTTATTAACATTTCCTAAAAAAAAGAACTATTAGCAATCCCAAAATTTATATTCTGCACTCATTCTAAACAAAAATGGGTAATTAGATTTAGGGAATATTTAAATCCAGGTGTTAGACAAAAAATCAAAATGTAATTATTTTGTGCCACCTGTTCCCTGTACATTTAACAGAAATTTTATAAATAGTTTGAAGGCACAACTCTGTGGTTCTGCTTTGAACTCCTGTGTGATGCCACTAGCTATTTTCTTAAAAATCCAGATTAGTGCAATATTAACCAACATGAAAATGTTCATGGCTTTTAGCAGAGCTATTAAATTCTTGTGCAAATACTTGTCATTTTAACTAGAAGATGCTAAAAAGATTTACTAGTCAAAGTTTACGAAAGGAACCAAAGACTTTATCTCTGAGAGATAACTGTAAATAATGCAGATAGTTGTTGCAGTCAAAGCACTCCCTTCTCCTGTAGAAAATAAACAGTGGGAAGCTTTCAATACTGCTACAATTCAAGTAACCCATCAGGATTTGAGGCCATTTGAAGCAGGAATCAGATCCACCGCAGAATGAGAGGGGAAGAGGGGGAGGGACAGAGGAACGGAGTGGGGTGTCTTAAACAACATCTCTCTGCCACACTAAAAATATTTTAACTGGATGTATGAGAGATTAACCTGACAGTGAAGTGCACCATCGATTAAAGCTGAAAACCTTTGACTCTTTTCAACAATATGCTTAAAGGAGAGGCAAACCTTCTGCGTGCTGCAGCAGGAGGAAGACAGACTCCTCGGAGATGATGTACTTGTGCAGACACACCATGTTGGGCACGCAGCGGGGGATGATGGTCGTTCTGCTCCTGCTGCACTCACTACTTTTCCTTAGACCCTGACAGAGAACAAAAAGGTCAGTTGTACCCTCAGTTGCCTTTGGAGCCTGCTGTGCTCTGTGTTTATCAACCAAACTAATCTATCCGAGTTACTCTGGGCTTCAGAGAAACCACTCATCTGCTGCTCTATGCCCCTCGGTCCCCCGAGGCTGTGCTGATGGCATCTGGCGCGTTTCCAGAGAACAGAAGATGGCACAAAGCTGCCATTAAAATCAATTACATGGGTCAATGTTTTTATTAGAATCTCTCTCAAACTAAGTCATCAGGATGACACTCAGTTATTTCTCTGTGACCTTTTTTTAAAATTTTATTTTTGCGCGTGACCAAAAGACACTTAAAAAAATTAAATTCAAGTCTTAAAGACAAAAGAATGCCTTAGCCTCACAGGTAATCCTCACATTTCCATTTTACTTTACTAAAGACAGCAACCACCTCAATAAAAAGGAAAGGAAAGGATTAGTCTCCTTGAGAGGCAATGATTTTTGGGAGGTAGCGTAGGGATGAAGTTGCCAGAAGTGAAAAAATTGATGTGGGAGGGTGGAAGGGAGGGGAGAGAGAAAGAGGAAAAAAAATTATGTCAATAGTGTGACCTATTACAATATTGATAAACATAGGCAGTTACATGGGAAATTCAATGTTACCCTATCTGCCAGTAGATAATGTGAGGTTCTAATATACAATATTCACAAATGAACCTTCATGAGAAACAAACGGGCTTGCTGTATCCTGCACATACAATTTCAAAGGCCAATGCACAAAGTTAAGGTGGGTTGTAAGCCAGATCTGAAGCAAAGTCACAAAATGTTAACAAGTAATTAAAGCCTCATGTTTGGGATAGAGCTTTTTTTCCATCCTTCCTGCCATTAGCAGTGGAATTCATGTCAAGGCGAGCCTGAAGTGCACAAAACTGGCCACAAAAACAATACTTATAACTACACCAATTCTCAGCATCACAGATGCTCTGAGCACACTGGGGTCTTGATCCGAACACTTTCTGAAACATGACAGTAGCATAAAAGAGTAATGCAAAAAATTTTATTCTGACCAAATAACTGTTCAGAAATGTAATGGGTTAGTAACATTAAACTCAGTTATCTCACACTATTGATTTAAAACATAAGGAAACAAATTTGAACAAGACCAGTTGTAAATTTCATCCAGAACTCACTTTGGCCAGCAGGATATTCCTCAGCTAAAGAAGACCAGACACAAAGTGCAGTGGATGTGCTTAGATTAAGGAGAATTTTCACCTTTGTCACAAGTCCTGAGCCACCAGGGCTTTATAGAGGTTTTAAGCAGCACATTAAATGTGTGATTCTGTACCAAAGGCTGCAAAGGTGTTGGCCTCAATAATCAGAAACTTCTCAGGTGACTACACCAGCACATCTGAGCGCTAGGGATGTTAGAGAGAAAGGAAAGGAATGCAACCAAACACTGACAAAAAGAATTCCAATGCACCTAATTTCTATTACCATAATAACAATTTATTGCAGGGATACCTCTATATATTACATACAAATTGATCTTTGTGTGGTGGTGTAATTTAGGAGGCCATATAATAGAAGATTATTAACAAATAACAAAAGATTTTACTCACCTTCAATATCAAAGTCTGCTGTGTTCTAGTGTCCATTACAAGCAAAACCTAAGCAAAAAGTAATCAGAATTCATTTAAGATTCACAGGAGTAAGCAAACAAAACTTAGTTCTTAAATCTAATATTGAATACTCTTACAAAAAAAGTGATATAATCAATTTAAAAATTAAACCCCTGCAGCATTGACAGATGCTTACAGACTTGACAACCAGTCTTTTTTTTTTTTTAGCAAAGAAATTACTGAGGATATAGATCTCTAAAATTAGGGTAACAACAAAAAAAAGAGGATTTATTTAGAGTGAAAAAGTGTGGATGGGTTTGCTGCAGAGAGAAGAACACCTACAGCTGGCAAAGAGCATCTCTGTTAGCAGTGCATCACCTCTATGAAAGCCCTTTAAACACAGCAATGAGAGAAGCACTAAATAGCACCTACACTCTTAGCAAGCCCCATTTGTTTATGTGTTGAAAACAAAACAAACAAAAAGATACATGTGTATATACATTTAGGAAACTGCAGCTTTAGAAAGCTCAAGTCACTGTGCTCAGGAATTAAGTGTTTTCAAACCCTAAGAACACAGATGTGCTTGGAAAGCACCAGCTGCAAGACAGCCACATGAGCAGCACAAGCACAAGCTCAGCCCTCCTCGAGGAACAAGAGTGTGCCCTCATTGTTTATTTACAGCAGACATTGTAAGCTTCCAGTATAAATATTCACACACAGTTATACCAAAATATTTAGGCTGCAAAATCAAACTCCCAAAGGGCTTCTCTCCCTCCCTTGCTGGCACTGGGGTTACCTAACACTGGGTTTAACAGACAAGATGCAGCAGCTCCAAGTGAAGAGACAAGGTGCAGTGAAGATCAAGTCAGCTTGCACCCAAAAAGACTTCCTGCAGAGGAATGACATGTCAGGAGCAACACAGCTTCAGCAGGTGACAGAAGGAGAAGAGCACACAGCCTCCCTTGGCTCCCTGCTGCCAGGGGCAGCAATGCAGCCGTGCTCTGCTGTCTCTGGATGGCAGCACTCAAAACCCACTTCTCTCCCCACTGCATTTCAAACATGAGGAGGGGAACTGAAGTATTTTCGAATCTCTTCTCTCCCACCATATTTCACCAAAATAAATGAAGTCACAGACTTTTCTCCATTTCAAAGACCTCCTCATTTACTAGGGTTGCAGACAATTTTAGAAGCTTTTCTGTATCTTTGGAGGGGGGAAATCAACAGAAGTTGGTGCTACTGAGATTTTTTGACAAAGGAATGACACACAGTTTCCATGTCAAGGGCATGGTAAGGCAAGGCAAATATTCCCAGACTACTGAGTTTGCCAAACAAGTTTTTAGGCCTCTTACATAGGGCTTCCAGAAACAATGGAAATCAACTCAATAAATAACAACTCTAAAACTGGTTTTGTTATCTTGACTTAACCAAAAGGTGTAAAATTAAAATCAAAGAGAAACCCAAAACCAGACCAACCAACCAAAGAAAATCAACAGAACAAGAGAAAAATAAAAGCCACTTTACAAGAGGTGCCAAAGGAAGACAAAAATGTTTTAAAATATCTATGTGTTTACAATCACTTTCCTTCCTCTTCTCCCAAATTTGTTTGCAACTAGACACGGTTCACATTGAGGCAATAAATACGAGAACATATGTGATTTTTTTTTTTAAATGTGCCCTTTGACTGTCAATATCTCCCAAACAGGTGTTGGCTAAATGATTATAAATTGGCCTCTGGATACACCTCTTCAACTGAGCCGTACAGGACTGGCGATAATATAATTAGACCTAAAAACATCAGGCTGGTGAATGCTTTCCATCTGTTTGGCAATAATGTTTAGTTAACAATAGTCTTTAAAAGAAGCACCTTCAACTTCAGTTCTTAAAGTTATTTATAGGGCCATTCTTAACACACCAGCACTCTTGCTAACAAGAGCTTTAGCCACTTGGAAATTATTAGCCATACGGCTGTGTATGAAAAGGAATGGCAGCACTTAACATCTGTATCTCTCCAGATTTACAAGCATCAACCTCATTTAAAGTCACTTCTTAATGAACAGTTCCGTGGTCTGTATTAATATTATAGTTGCATGCACAAAGATCATAAGGAGCCAAACATTTTTTTAATACCAACAGTAGGCCAATCAGTAATGAAGCTGTCAGCATAAAGGACAGAATAATAGCTTCTTTAACCCTCAAACAGGATTTGTTCATTTGTAGAGTAGAAGACACCAATTTAAAAACTGCTCATGGGTTTGCTCACCTTTATAAAGACAAAAATCTAATTTGGTACTAATTTGATACAATTGTCTTTCCAATAAAAGGCTCCTAAAGCCATCTTTTATTCCATGATAAAACAACTGCTACAACTAAAACTGTCATGAAATAATTACCTTTGATAGCATACCTTATTGCACAAATACAATTAATGTATTCCTCCCTTTCATTTTTCACACTTGCTTATCAGCACTGTATTAGCATATGGTGCAACAGAAGAGATTACTGAGCCCTCTCCCCACAAGTTGAGGTACAGAACCACGATCACTAAGGCCAATAAAGCAGGCAGCAGGTCCCTGTAGGGTAACTTCATCTGCTGTTGTATTGCAGCATCAACATGAAAGCAGCAGCTACAGTTTTATACCTGCAATAACAACAACTGATATCCCTGTGCCTTTGAGGTTAACTACCTACATAGACTACCCAGTCCAACTAACCAGCTCCTTTCCTTTTGCTTCCCATCAAGCATCCTACCTTGTGACTAACACCTCATTTACAGCTCCACTTCATTTTAGGGACAATTATTTCTTTGTTGATTCAGTACCAACCTTTGGCAAGACTGTTTACTTCAGAAGGGACTCCAAGAAGCCCAGAAGAGCCTTGGAAGTAACTTCAGTAATTCATGTAGTGATGGTCCATTTGGCCCTGGCAGACAGCAGACTTTACATGGGCCCAACAAACCAAAAACTTGTTTCAAGGGAAAGCAGCCCACATGCATTATTACAAAGATGTGGTTTAACCAGATTCTCCCAAATAATTAAAGGACAACATGAATGGGCAAGTCACTATCAGAAAGCTATTTCAGGAAGGGATAACACCAGGAAAGAGAGGGTCACAAGTCTATTTGCTTGACTTTTTATCACTCACCCAGAGCAGAGAAAGGTCAGCAGCTCTTGGATGCATTACAACACTGCTGCAGAAGGGCACAACTGACCCAGGTGCCAACTTACTCTCTTCACCTCATGCTTTACAAGCAATTTATAGACAGAAGTGCACCAAGTCTCCTGTTTGCATTTCTACACACTTCTCTCCCGTAGCAAAAGTGTTTTTGTAATTCTAAGATTACTTGAAATTCCTTTAAAATGCAAAGTGACAAGTCCTCACCCTAAAGGCACAATGGACAAAACAGGATTCTCCAGGGCATTCCCTAGGACAGAACTCTGCTATTCTCCAGAGCAGATCACACAGAGATGCCAGCATTAGCCGAGGCTGCTTCTAGCTCACATGAGCTGACAGAACCTCTTTCACCATCTAAGTTGTAATATTTAACTTCTCCTAACAATGAATATTTAACTTCTCCTAATGGCTGTAACATTCTGCATCGTGTCTCAGAGAGGAGGGAGAAGAAGGCACAGCAGGGCACTCCTGGGCACTGAGCAACTGGACTGTGACACAAAAAGAGACAAGGCAAAATCCTATTTGTAATACTAATGGATGAACAGAGTCAAGGTCCACATATCATGCTGGCTCTTATAGCTCTGTTGCTTACTCATTCTTTCTCTCTTTTTTTGCACTGATGACAACCTCAACACAGCCAAAAACACTGACACACAAATAGCAATTACCACAAATAAATATCTGATGTAAATAAGTGTCTTCAGCAGCACAGGCATCCTAATTTTGTACAAGCACTGGAGCTCTCAGGAACATCCCAAAAAACAAGTGAACACAGCAGCACCACATGACAGCATCTCAGTAAAGTGCAGACAGCAATACCCCTCCATGATGCCAAATAGGATTTCTTACTTGTGATTTTTTTTTGCCTTTCCTAAGTCAAGAGTTAATTCTGATGCTGACAGCAGCTACTTAAAAAAATTAGCTTCTTAGATTTGATTTACAGTGTACCAAACAGCTTAGAGGAAAATAAATTCAATTCAATTCAATATAGTAAGTAAAATTAATTGGAGAAAAATAAAATAAAACCCGCTCGGTAAATAACCACAGTCTAGCTTTAAGAAAACAGTTAATTTTAAGATCCTTTAAATGCACAGAAATTACCAAATGTTTCGGTATGCTAATTTTTTTTAATTAAAAGATATTTCTGCAGTAAAAGCTCTTTCATATGCACTACTGATTCTTCATCAAACGTTAAGTTTCCAACTTAACACCAGTATAGCCGGTGGCAGCCTGAAGGTTTACCATCTGCTGCCACCCAAAGTCACGGTGGCCACCTTCAGAACATATGCATCAAAGCCCTGAGATAAGAGACAGAAGGAATACTGCACAAGTCAGCATAAGGGGGAGCACAGACCCAGGGGCAGGCAACAGGCAAGTCACCAGGAAAAAAGAACATGGTGAACCAGCAGTGCCCCCACCGAGCACCCAGCCAAGGTCACGGGGACAGCACTGGCAGAAGGAAGGGCTGCTCCTGCTGGGGGCTTCAGCACCCACCCACGAATCCTGCCACTCTGCAGGCATTTGCTTCCCCAGCTCCCCTTCCTTTTCTGGGATTTTTTTGTCCCCCTCGCCCTCCTCCCCTGCCCAGCACCTCAATACTGATTTTTTCCTAGTTTCTGTTCTTTCAGGACGTAGCACAGAACATACCGGTGCTTTTTATTTACTGGAGCAGCTTTTAACACTAATCAAAACAAACACGTCAACACATTTGCTTACAAAAATGTGACTTTAAGTTCACTAACAGAAGTGAAATATACTCGTGCCTGATCAAAGAAAATTGAATAAGATCTCTTACTGCAGTACCAGACAACAGAAAGGCTTCCAAGACAAACCACAGCTAAGGGATTACTCTGAAACCAGCTCCATTTTGTTATCAAATTGGTGCTTTACACTGGAAACATATCATGTAAATATTGTCACCAGTGAGCCACCTATTAACTCTGGTCCTTATATGCTAAACAAATGTACCCTTATCATAGGATAGATACTCTAGCAGAAGTCCTATAAACTTGAATATGTATGAGATATCATCTAGGATTTTTTTTCCTTGTGTTTGCTGTAATGCTGTAGTGACAGATGACAAGGAATGAGACAAGTCATCCACCTGATCCCTGGCACGAGTATTTGGGACTGCAAGAAAAGCTCAGCCGGGGCTGGAGCTCAGCTGGGTGCTGCACTCAGGACAGGGCTCTGTTGATGGGCAGGAGCAGGGGCGCAATTCCTCCTGCTCTCCTCAGCTGTGCTGGCTGTCACAAGGCTACCAGGATTAAAAGATCTACTTAACACAGATTTATTCTTGTCTCTTTTCAGATTACACCACCCGGACTCTCAGTCGTCTCCCTCTGTCGTTACAGAAGGAGATTACATTTGGCTAATATATATGAAAAATGTGATTATTCCTTATCCTTGTACCTGTGCAATATGAATTATCTTCACTTTGCAATTATTCCTCCTTTCAGACCATTATTCTAAGGAACTTACAGCCTGTATATTCTATGACTTGGAACAATAGTGTACTTAGAAGACAAATGGTGCAGCTTTAAATAATGAAAGTGCTAAGAAAGCAGCACATATTCAAATCCGAATTTTTAAATACTTTGAGTTGGTTGGTAACAGAGAGGAAAGTCCATTTTCTTAAAGTAAACTAAAAACTGGCCAATAAATTACAAATGGTGAAATATTAACCTAGAAAATATATCTGGCAGGTTTTATTAGAGAAAGCATTTTGCAATATGAAATGCTACTGGCATCCCAGAGTACTTGCCTGGCACAAATTATGTATTAAAAAAACTTAGTAACAGTTAGGAAGACAAATAATTTTGGCTTAAAAGAAAATACCTCAATAATATATTTATTTCTGGAGGCCAGAAAACATATAGTACAGCCTGCAGAAGAACCTTCAACAATGTAATTTCTGTTTTCTAAAGGCAAGAGCAAAATTTGCATTACTCTACCAAATCTCACCCAAGTCAAAAGAAATTTTAGTGAGACAAACAGGAAAGAAGCTAGAAAGAAACTAAGGGTTACAACAACAAACACTGAGGAATGTTCAGATTTGTGAAGATGGAAAGATTTCAGGAACACAAGTGGCAGGTGTTTGGGGGCAGGGAAGAAGGGACAGGACTCTTTCTGGCTGGCAGAGAGACTGTGTTTTAAAGTTGAGCAAGCTTTGTTACTTGGGGCTTGAAACCTGACAGTAGCTTAGGAATAATCCCACAGCAGTAGGGAAAGGAAGGTGGCAAGCCAAGAAAGCAGTTTCAACAATAACTCTGTAGCTGGTTTGATTCTGTAGGACTTGGCCAGCTACTTAAGAAACTAAAAGGTTATCAAAACATAAAACCATTTCTTAACAGGCTGTTTGTATGAATAGTTACTATTACTACTCAGTTTGAGCTTTCTAACGTTTTTGCCACTGCTATTTCCCATGATGCCCCGTTTGTAGGTGCATTCCAGCTCCCTTTCCCCACACCTCTTGTGCACACACAGCCACTCATTCAGATCCATCAGATGATCTGAAGATGCTCCACAGAGTGCACCTGAGAGCCAGGGGAGAGAAAACATCAGCTAGGGTCAACTCAGTTGTACAGCTGCAACTGTCTTTAATCTCACCCCACAACAAAAGGCTGAATATTTAAATTCCTAACAAACACTAACAGGACACAGTTAGCTATGTCTGTTACTCATGCACAACACCACACATGCTGCCATAAGAAGGGCCTATTCCTCCTACCCCTCTGATCAAATTTCATTAGAACTAGCCATAACCTGTTTGAATTCAACTCTGGGTCTGCAGATTATGCATGTGAAGTTGACATATATTCGACATATTTCTGCCTTTTGGCACTTTCACTCATTAGGCAGACAAGTAGTAATCATGCTTTATAAATAATTAATAATATTAATTTGGTTCTCCTGCATATTTTTAAAGTCACTTCACCAAAATGTACAGACACCAGAGTTAGGACTTCTCAGGACAGCATGGAGACACAAAAAACCCCTTATAGTCACAATTAACAGAATTGCTTCCATTTTCTAAAAAATGTCATCTGTCTCAGAAACTCCAAAAATAATTTTACCACAAGGACCATAATAAAGCTTAACAAACAGTGTATTGAACAACAAGCTGAAATGCATGGACAGCTGTGGAAGAACTGAACACAGCCAGTGCCAGTACTGACAGCCTTGATGGGGGACCAGGGGAGGGGAAAGAAGAGACATAAAAGACAGCCATTGGTTACAGAGGCATAGTTATTACTTAATGCACTCTGCTTTCAAGATGAATCTTTAAATTGAATGAATCTAAATAACAGAGGGTTCTAAAGAATAAGAAATTGGGTTTGAAACAGCATTGTGAAGGTATCCAGCAGCACCGTAACAAAGTCATTTCTTTAGGGGCCGGTTGTAGCTTCAAAGGAAAGATTTGCCTAGGGCAGAAACTCAGCACAGAACCTGCAACCTTGATTTTTAATTAGGCAAATTCTGAAAGCAAAACTCTTCCCTATTCCAAAAAAAGAAGTTTTCTACTTTAAGGTACATGAGCTGATAAAATAATTGATCATTCGTAGTTGGTGATAACAACAGCTACAATATTTAGGTATTTGTGTTCAATGCCGTACCTCTGGTAACATTAATAAGAGCCTTGCTGCCCAAACAGCAGCACCTCACATTCCACAACGTTTGCAGGACAAAAGCCACCTTTACAATTAGATTACACCTCTCTTTTCAGAAAGCTACTCACGGGCAGGCTCTTTACATATTAAACATATAAAATACCTGCAAACACCACCTCGTTAACTTTTGACACCATGAAGTGAGCAAACACAGCAGCAGCAGCAGAACTCAAAAAAAAAATGCTTCCTCAAGTAAAATGTAAGTCTGCTTTGGTTTACTAAAATAGTCAGATTTATACTACAGACTTTGCATGAGAGCAAAAGCAGAAGGATGGAGGGCAAGGCACATATGGGCACACTTCCCTGAATTTTCACAATAATTTAAGGAGCTTAATAATGCTAAAATCTCTAACTGTCTCAGATTTAGCAGAAAAGGGTCAACGTAACAAAAATTATTGAGGTGACAAGGAAGGTGAAAGAGCAGACAGGGAAAGAAAGATTGCACACTGGGAATAAACTAGGTTAAAATTAAATATCTAATCATTCTGCCTAGTCTAAAATAGTTTGAAAAACCCAGAGTTTCAGGTAGCAACAAGCATTTTGTCCGTGAAAATGAAGCCAATTCAAAACACTTGAAGAGGCTTCAAAAGAAGAACAAAGAGTGACATTACTCTAAGGGAAAGCACTGAACCTTTCAGCATTTGAATGAGGGAAGGTTAACAGCTGGTTTTCTCGAGGCAGCACAGTAGCAGGCAGACACCACTCTGGGCTTCAGCAGTGGGAGAACAAGTCTGCAAACCAACCAACACCATTTTTAAGTCGGTGTGTTTAAGCCAGTCTTGCACAGGGTTAGTCAAGCCAGCAGTTACAATGCCAGTGGCTCATTACTGCCCACACACCATTTTCTGCTGAAACCAAAGCAGCTACCTTAGGGTTAGAATAGAAGATTTTTTTTTCAGGCAAAACTCTGGATGGTGCTGAATCAGTTACAGCCTTGTGCCCAAAAGCACAGCATCGTCAATGCTGGCCCTGAAAATCAAAATCCATTTTCTGGAACAAGCACACTATGTCATCTACTTGGCTGCAGCAAGGATACTTACACATTGATTGGATTTCTCCATGATGTGAGCTTTAGGGCATATGGAAGCAGAGAAGGAGGGAAATGACAGTGATGGTGAGGAAGGAAGGGAGATGGTGCTTTAAACCAAAGGCAGGGGCATCATCTTCAGTCCACAGATACATCTGCACACTTTTGTTTCACATTCACAGGCATTTTGTGTATGCATTACAAAACCAAATAAAATATTCTTTGGGCTTAGAGCAGGTTTTCATTTGCCTCACAACTTCACAAACACCTAGAAATATATGCTAAAAAGCAGCATACTCAGAATAAGGCTAAGATCGCGACGAGAGAATCTGGAAGAAAGAGCACAGAGTACAAAGACACCTGAAAGAATCTGGCTCCCTTTTCTACACAATAATTAAACATGAACTCTGAGCCCTATGATGCTGTTTACACAGGACCATTCCAGCTGTGTGCACAGGTCTGCTACTCCTTGCATACATATTCAACTCTGAGAATCTTGTATTTTTGTCATCATTAGAACCCTGATTCTCCCCACCTCTGCTTCACAGATCTGGACATGTTCAGCTCACACCTGGGACACTTACTGAAACTGCTCAGAGAGAGCCAAGGAGATCTGGAACCACCAAGGACTGCAAAAGCTTCATTCTGATCAAGAATCTTTTCCAGTAGCTGTTCATTAGTGTTACACAAGAATGGAGATACTGAGAAAGTCTTTCTTGATCCATTTCCAGCATTTCTGCAGGCTCACTCTGTCAGAGTAATTCACAAAATCCATGCACACTGCATCAACTTAGTGGCTACTAATTTAGTTAGCACCTACTACAGATAGATGGTCTCTCCAACATGTACAGAGTGGAATACAGGCTAAATTCTGTACTTACAACTGAGGAAAGAAAGAAGACACAATGAATATGAAGTCAGAGCTTAGAAAACCTTGTGTGCTATAAAAACAACCATAATATCTAATGTATACAGCCCTCTAAGGAGAAGTTATCAACTTATGCACACAATTACAAGGAAACACGCAAAGAAAAACAAAAACCAGTCCCAATAGCTAGGTTCAGTCCAACAAGAACAAAAAACTAAGAAATACAGACCTCAAAGGATGAGCCACAGGTTTTTGATACACATTACAAATGCATAAATTGACCATGCATCAGCAGCTCATGCACAAACTGGGGACTACATAAGGAACTATCAAAAGGCACAAGGGATTTGGCACAGCAAAAAGGAAACGAGCCGTTACAGTCTGCATTAGCCACTGTCACACTGCTGAATAATGCATCATCTTAAAAGTATTTGGTAAGGTGGTAACTAATCAGCATTATCAAAACAACCCAACAATTCTTCTGGTCTCTTAATTAGGCTTGCAAGAAAATCCGTGTGGTCCTTTATTGTTTACAGACGGGTATTGCCCTGGGATTCTGGAAGACATTATTTGCATGACTCAAAAATAAGCTTGGCTTCATAGCTGAATCCCTGTCTTGGCAAGGGATTTCAATTCTGAATTCTCAGGGAAGGAGAACAGCCGTGTGTGTCCCCAGTTCCCATTTCAAGTAAGAGTTCAAAAGTAAGAATTTCTACCCTTCTATATTTTCAGTATCCACCAGATTGTTCAACTGAAAACACATCCACTTGTCCTTACCCCAGAACAGCAACCATGATTTCATTTTTGAAAAACAGGCCTCATCCTATTGAATGCTACCAAACATGTACCTTATCCTTTAGCTCAAATGCATTTTGCATGACCTTACATGAATTGCTTAGATAAAAGCCTTTTTTTCTTCTACTTTTGTTATTTTAAAGTGCAGATGCATTTGAGTCATTTTCCCCTTTTGTTTCATATCCTTAAGATCCACAGCTTCAAAGACAAAATGTCAGCATGCAGTCGATTTATGACTGAATTCTTGAAGAGACACTGAAGAATTACCTTGTCAATCACCCCAAGGACTCTGAAGGTCTTCAGTTCCTCGGCAGGGCTCCTTAGGTTCCAAGAGGGCCTTGAACTTAGTGATCCTGGAGGCTAATGGAAGATATCAAAGATTATACATCAATCAGGGTGGTACTTGAAGGAAGACTGCCTGCTGAAGCAAATGCCAGGCTGAAGGAAACTAAATTTATCATAAATCAGAGAGACTGAAGATGAAAGGAGAAGTTTTCTGTTTGTCCTTAGTGGGGGAAAAAAAAACAACTTGCAAGTAAATAAAAGTCAAGATAACACTGAAAACAAAAATTTAAAAAAGAAAAAAGCAATGAATTTTTACATTCTCTATGCTTAATGGAACCCAGCAATTGATTACTTAGTTCTTACCACATAATAATAATCAATCAAAGCCTTACAGGTATTCTGGGTACAAAATAATTCAGAGATCACTGAGGAGGAGAAAGCAAATTAGAGGCTTTTTAAGTCTGGAGAACATAAAATATAGAATTATAAATAGGGCTCTCTTGCTCTCTGGTGGGCTTTATGAAATCCTTTTAATAATAAGGTGCACAACAGAACCGATTCCTAAAGCTGTCTTAGGAAAAAAGTAGCTAGCTATGTATCATTAATCTAGAAATTAACACCACAGCAAGAAAATTGGCAGGTGCTAACTATTCAAGTAGTTAATATGCTAATATACATAGATGTTTGTCCATACTGTGTTTTGCAGTTTCTCAGAGCAAATTCAAAGCTTGCATGTCAGAGAGGGGAACAACGTTTCAACTGGAAGTCTTTTGGGACAAAGATCAACCTTTAAAGCACCCCATATACCTCTGGCATGTGAACAAATATTTTCAGCAGTTTCTAGTTGCCAACTGAGAGAATTCATTAGATCTTCCTCCAAGAATTCAACATGCAGCTTCTAGTAGAACCACAGACCTGTATCTCTTCCTCACAAATAAGGTAACTTCATTTGCAGAGCTGCTCAACGTCAAACTCCTTAGAAGCATAACCTGGCCTCCCCAAGTACATTTCTATCACACAAAGGTGCAAAGGAAGAGGAAGGTCAGCATTTTGAGGCAATATTTAACAGCTATGTCACAAAGGAAAAGGGTTGGTAAAGCAAATACGTTGTGGATGAAATGTTTAACTATCAGGAAAAACCAAAAAATTTTTCCCTTGTGATGAGAAACTCCAAAATCCTGAACTAGGCAGAGCAATTTCCTGCCCCTCTATTTTTTCCCCCTCAGGCATCCTTACTGTGCTATCCTCAAAGGCCAAAGCAATTCCTTGAAGCCTTCCCCAAAACTGGGCCCATTCACCCAACAACATTCTCTCCTTCCAAATTCCTTCCTAAAAACCAGTACTTATTTAAGTACTGATTGCCCACAAAATCCAAAAGAAAGAGCCATGAATACATGTCAAAAAGCTTGGAGAAAAGCTTTTCTGGGCTCAATGTTTGGGAGTTTATTAGTTATCTTCATTTTTTTGTATGGATCTGATAATTGCTTTGTCAGGCAAACCCTGCCAAGCAGGAATACCAACAGCAGTTAAGAAAAAACGGCCCAGATTCTACAATCTAAATCTAAAGGCTTGAACAGGAAGAAGAATAAAAAAAGAAAACTCAACATGAACTTTTTTCTCCAAACCTAATTTCGGTTCCACATTCCAGTGAGCTGTTGAAAGAGAGTGTGCAATTTTGCTGCAATAATGAAATACTTCTTTTGAAACAAAGAGTTGTGCTAACACAGTTTATTCATGACAAGATTTCAAAAGCATTCTAAGGAAGACATTTAAAGGAAGAGAACATTTCCTAATCCTCTAGACTACTATAAAAGATTTTCACTTCTATCTGCTTGCTATTACATTTTATAACCATTCCTCAATAATTACGCTTTTAAAATTTTCTCTTACGAATAACATTTCAACCATGAATTAAGTTCATACATCTCTACAGAAGTTAATAGCTGTCTAATAATGCTATACAACCACATTTCTACACCCATCCTATCCAAAGAGCCAAAAAAACCCAGTACATATATTTTAGGTCCTTCTCTAAAATGAGACGAGTGGTGGCACAGTCAGTAATAGTGTGTATACACACAGCTTTTTATATGTGTGCTCTACAGTCACTTCTTACCTTAAAGGGATTTACAATCACATCCACAGCTCCCAGCAGGCCCTCCATTTTTATCAGTTTTGCTCTTTACAGTACTTTGGTTTCACTGTTTCAAAAGTCTAATAGAAGAGCCCAGTGATGGGGAGGCATCACATTCTGTCATGAAGCAGGCTGGAAACAAACTCTGAATTCCCAGAACAATTCCCAAAACTACAGCAATTAAGCACTCTATGAAACAGCCTGCTCCTCTGAATAGAGTGAAAATCCAAGCTCAGCATCTAGGCAGCAAGGAGAAAAATAACTAAAAACCCTCACTCCCATCAAAAAACAGAGGAACAAAAAAAAAACCAGGAAGGAGGATAATAACAAAACAACCAACATCATTTGCCTTTAGAAATGAGACAAATATTCTGAACAAAGTGTCAGGCTACCTCTGCCTGCAGAAGCTTTCAGCAGCCTGTCCAAATGCTCAGCATGCTGCTCAAGTATCCCAGGAACTCCACTGTTGTGGTCAGGCCCTCTCTATTTCCTGGCTACACTCTTAGCTGCATAGCTGGATTTATCCAGAATCAGGATAGGCATCACCAGTTCCTCTCCCACTATCACCTTTCTCCATGTGAAAATTTCAAGTAGAAAAGGCTGATGCTGATTGTGACGCTCCTGCAAGGACCCAGCAGCCTATGGCCACTGCTTGCCTTTGGAAAGCTCTGGTTTTGCAAGCTACACAGGGCACATGGCAGGAGCCCTTGCCTGAGCTTTGGCACCACTGCCAGCAGGCAGAAGAGCAGAGGGAGACAGGAGTACTCCACCAGTCAGGTAAGAGAAAGGGCATTTCATGTTAACCTCATTTAAGGCACGAGCACTATCCCTAGCCCAGTGACACAAACACCATTTGATGGGAAATCATAGAATATCCTGAGTTGGAAGGGACCCACAAGGATCCAGCTCCTGGCCCCACCCAGGGAAACCCCAAAAACCACACCATGTGTACATCTCATCCCTGCTGGAGGGGGCATTCCTTGCACCCCTTTACTTCCTGGGATGCACTGAAACATGAGGAATGGTGGAGTCCTGGTCCTTCCTTGCCACTCAAAGCAACCCATGTGCTCAAGCAGTGATGCCCCTTGCACTGGTCTTCCAAAGCTTTCCCAGCTGCTATTTTCCCTGGATTTCCCTCTAATTAAATATTTGATCTTTATTTTCCCCTCTTCATTCTTTCACCCAGAAAGCTCTGCTAATTTAACTGCTAATGCTGCCACCTTTGACATCAGTCACCACAGATCCTCAGGATAAGAAAAGAACACCAGTGCAGATCTGCACATCAAAATGCAATCTCCCCTTGCCATCCAGAGGTCTGAGTCTGATGATTTCAGTAACTGCCTACCTGTAGCCAGGTAGGCAGACCTTATACCCAGATCTTCACTTGCAGCAAGGAGATGCCTTGTTTTGATGCAGATACACTGGTATCTGCCTCATGGGTGTGACAGTGCTTCCAGCTCCTCTGCTCTGGCAAACATCCTGGCTTCTCCCTCTCTCTGCACCAGGAGAAAACCAATTTGCATTTCTGCCTGCCTCTGAACCAGACAGAACTACAGTGTGCTTCAGAAGGGCCTCACTGAGCACCAGTTGGGGAATAATGCACCTTTCCTGAAGCTTGGACACACCTTGGAAGTGAACCTAGAAGTTGAGACTGAATGTCTTATTTTATGTTAAATTTGTATCTCACAGAACTACAGCAGTGCATTTTCTTTATACTTTATGTAATTTTCATGCCCATTTAATGAGAATTTTAGGAAGATATCTTATGGAATCTTAAAGACTGCTTCTTCTGCTTGGGCATCAAGCTTGCATGTACCTCTTGTTACTAAATTGCTTTGAAAATCAAAAATAATTGGCATTTTAAAAGACAACAGCTTTCATAATGGTGCAAAAAGAAACAACTCCGAATGTACGAAGTTAGGCGTAAGTAGAATCAGAACTAATTTTAAAGAGGGAAAAAATAGGCTTTATAAAAACTACCAAAGTTAAAATGGCCCCACAACCTGTACAAGCAGCTGTGCTGGGCTTTGCAGCTGTGCAATTCTCCAGCTTTCTGATGGTCAATCCAGTGTGATTCAGAGGCTGTTGCTGCAGCTCCCACTCAGGCTTGGAGGTGGCTCCCCAGAGATGCTACTTATCAGTGGGCAGAGGAGAAAATGCAGCTTGAGAATCTGCAAAATGACCCAGTGCTGCCCTTACACAGCGCCCTGCAGCACTGGGCCGAGAGATGGTCCTTGAGGCTGCTGTGCTGCACCAAAGGAAGAAGAAAAGGACAGCATTTGCTGCAGCTTGCTCTTGCAGAAGGTTCACATACCTGTTTAAAAGCTCCAGAAGCTGTCTCCACATCTCTACTCTCCTACTGTGGTGGCTGGCTCTCTGGTCACATAGAGAAGCTTTTCCAGGCATCATCCGGGGGAAGCGTGAAAAAGCTGTCTGCTTCTCTCTGTGACCAGAAAGTGAGACAACACAAGTACCCCTTCTTACAAAAAGGAGCAGCTGTGTTTGTACTCCCCTGCAGGGCCCATCTGCAGGAAGGAGAACAAACACAGCTCAAGAGGTTTATGGCTGTCGATCAAAACCTCAATCAGAACGGTCAGAGAGATTTCCAATATATACCACTGAATTCCCTGCAATCACATTCTTCTACCAACATCAAGTCTTCTTGTTCCTTCTTACAAGAAACCAACTATTAATTCTAAGAAATCAGTTACTAATTGTAATACAGTAACAAACATCAGCAGTCTGTGCAAAGAACTGGCAGTCTAACTTGTATGGGTCACAGCAAGGCTTTCCTCAATGTTTACAAGACACTCAGATGAGCTCCCAGCTCAAGGTCACAGTTGTGTCAGTTCCCTGTTTCTTTTAAGCCCTCTACCCAAAACCTTTCTTTAACAATGCCAAGGATTCTCCAAACACCACCTTCTTGCGTTCCTCTCTTCACCACTTGAACTTGGCAAGCAGCAGGGTGGTTGCTAAGGATGCTATCCTTGAGAGCTACACTACCGAAAAGTAACAAAGAAGTTGTTCTTTATTTGGTTTCCATGACATCAAAGACAATTTTGCTTCTCAGATCTCAAATACCAGACTTTTCCCTCTTTAGGGAAATCTCGTCTTGGAACAGGCAAGGGCCTGGCATTTCCAGCCATGAAAGAATGGCTCACTTCCTCCTGCCCCAGACCCCCAGAGAAAAGCCAGCCTCTGTGCTTCACCTTCACATGGTGTTCAGATGGCAAAGGGGTAGCTTGGGGCACATTTAGTGGGCACAGTCTTTTGAGACTGCTGCAGGTGGCTCAGCACATGGCTGGCATCCCATGCCTTTGGGAGATCTGACAGGCTGAGAAGTGCAGGACAACAACTGAGCCTGCACTTCTGAGCTTACCCCTTCCCTTGCTGGACAGTTCTCTGGCCTGAGGGAGGAGAAGGAAGTAAAATTCCATGTGTAAGAAGGACAGGTCAGCCTAGTCCTGATGTCCATGACTGCTCCTTTTAAGGGCACAACAGGAAACACAAAGCCACCTACAGCAGATAGGGGTGACAAAGCAGCTCTGCCCTGTGACACCAGGTCAGGAACAAGAGCACTTTGCCTTAAATGCCCACGCCCCATACTAGCCAGACCTCTTCCTCCAAGGTGCAAATGGTCTCAGCACTCCCACTGCCCATGACATTCCCTGCACTGAACCATGCTTTCCATAACAAAACTGCACTCTGCCACTCTAACAGGGGCCCAGGTACTGCACTAACTGTGCCCATCATGGACCTAAAGTCTTTAGGAGAAGAACCCAAAGTATCTGTAAGCTGCCACTGGTATCTCTCAAGAATCAAACTGTGTGTAGATGCAGATTCTTTCAGTGCACTTACCACTGTCCATATGGGGTGGAATAATTCATAAAAACTCCAACATAAACTATCTTGGGCTGTAAAAATAATAAGCAGTAACTAAAGTGCAAGAATTCAGGTCTGTTCAGCAACCAACAGGCAGAACAGTCACATTCCTCATTTTCCTTAAGACATGAAGCAGAAGCACAGAGCATGCCAATTCTTTGTAGTATCCACCACTACCCTCACAATAATTTTGGGAGTTAAGTCCTTCTCCCAGTTAACTTTCATCTGTGAACTGAACTAAGCTGTTCCTCACCACAACCATCATGACCCATAAGCCCCATCTGCCCTTGATACCAACAAATTCCTAAGTTCTATGATAAAAGTAAAATTTATGCATTATGAAGAGCAGCAAATAAGGGACATCAAAATACACATACAAACTTAGGAAAAAAGCCAGGCTAAATCATGGCTGCATGGCTATTTTTGTAAACAGGAGAATCAGCCAGGTGCAACACTTTGTACAAAACAAGATTTGCCATAATTTGCCAATTTTGAGTTTCAACACAGAAGGAGAATGGTTTTTTATTCTATATGCTTTTTTTTCTTGTCTTATCCCAATTAAATCTGCTTTTCTTTGGATCTGCAAAGAAGGCATGTGTCTTATTCAGTACAGCATAAAAGAGGAAATACTTTACCTCTCAAGCTCACACAGAAAAATGCAACCTATTTCTTCCTCCTTCCCAACCACAGTTAGTTTTTAAACTTATAAAAAGGCAAAAATAGGTTGTTCATGGATTTTTTTCTCTTGTTCTTCAGTTTCCAAACACACTGAGGATTCCATTCAATATATCTTCTTCCCCATTTTCAGGGGTGTTTGACCCAAAGAAAGAATACCTAGTAGGAGTTCGTATCTGTCCAAAATATTAAATTGTTCAAAGTACAGTTCATAGCAACAGCAAGACTCCAAGCCTCACAAAATATATCCCATTTGGAACATCCTCAAAATTGTACTTGTGGCCTCTCAACATGAAAAAATCTACCCTTAAAAAATCAGTGTCTTTGCTTTGCTTATTAGATAGACAGCTTTTAGAAGGCTTCCAATTGTTGCAGCAGTTGTCTCCTTAAAGCATTTTTAGATCTGTGCAAAGTAAGAAGCCATAATCTTCTATCCCTTTTGTTATCCCTTGATATTAGAGAGTCAGGAAGTTTGTAGCTTTTTTACTTACTGCAGTAGGGCAGTCATCAGCAATAAAACAGTTTAACATGACTGCAGTAAAAGTCTGAAGTAGAAACAGATAAATCCCAAAGAAAATGTTTAAGGAAGGGCAAGTTAGATATTTATTGAGGGTATCTTAAAACAAGCTTTGTTTGTCTTTTGTACAAGCACAGATAAGGGTATTCTGCTCAAGAAACTGGGAATTAGCACAGAAACTTCTCAAAAACCAAGCAGGAGCTGATCCGACAAGCATATCCAAGAGAGGCATTTGAAAGGATCAGGAAGAACCTTTGCTCTATTAAGGACTTGTTCTGTGGAAAATTAATCTGATCCCCTCCACCCTGTGCTTGACTCACTTGTGATACATCACTATGTGCTAGGATAAAGAAACCAACAGGTTTCTCTCTCCCTACAGGACCAACCAACATTCTCATGGAAAAGTCAAATGAAATGTTACATTCTAGTGTGGTTTTTTGCTTTACCTTTAGGCTCTTCAGCATGATGAAAAATGCCTACATCATCAACCATGAGCAGTAGGAAAGACTGTGAAAAGCAGTCCTGTATTAAACCAAGCACTCCTCGTAACATTATGAAGAATCAGAAAGAACAGCAACTTAACAGAAACACAACATCAAAATACCCCTCGGGCCTCCCAAAAGAGAAATTCTAGACAACTTTTGAACTTTAAGCTTGAATATGCTTTGCTACTGCATTATACCAAATTCTGAAAACACTTAATTCAGAAAAAAATTATTTAAAGCTTACCATAGAAACAGACGCATCTTCAGAGGTTTTATGGTAGAGACTGGATATTTTTTCAGCACGCATCAGGTATTCTGCAGTCTTCCTTTTCACTGCTTCTCGACGAGTTGGACTTGATTCACCTCAACGGAGAAAAAAAAGTTATGTTTTCTATAAAGAGAGAGGTACTAAGTAATCAAAGCACATGACTACTTTGATTCTACCTTTTTGATTTCCTTTGCGTTATTCATAATCAAACCTAAAGATATGCATCTTCTAAAAATTCAGTACTATGATCTCAGAGCTCTACAAAAATAACAAATTAAGCCTTGCTATAGACTAAGGTAAATAAAAAGCCTTTCCTAATATTTCTGTGATTTGGTACATGTTCCTATGGTAACATAGATAAGAAGTGAAGCAAACCACTGACCCAAACTCTGTACTCCAAAAAGCAAAATCAATTAGGAAAGACAGAATAAGATGTTTACAACAAAACAACAAACTTATTTTTTCCTCAGGTTTCCACTATGGACTCTACTAATTACTCTTCTACTAATGAAGTCTAGAAATGCTATTAAAAGTGAGAAGGCAACTGAGGAGAGATACTAAGAACTCCTGCCCACAGCTTTTCAATGCTAGACATTCCCCACCTCTTTCAGGGTAACATGGGAAGAAAGCAATAAGCACTTGCACCAACTACTTCACTTTCCAGATGGCTAAACAACCATTGTATTATTTCTGATCTACCCAAACTCTTGGTGAGAACCACATGGTACCACACAAACCCTGAATTCACTCTGAAGCTTTCAGTTTGGTGTAGGCATTCCCATCCTGAGCGATACATTGCTGTAACAGCCTCAACCTGCCATGGCAACACCCAACTGACCAGCAAAGATAAGAGACTGTGAGACACAATTGTTAAAACAGAGAAATGAGATTATTATCCTGAAAAAAAGACAGAGAGAACTGTCCCAGAAGACTGAAGGACAGCAGAGACTTGGTATGGCCCTGACAGTCTCTCCCAGCCCTAAATGAGGTCATCCAAGACTTGCAGAAACAAAGCCTTGACTGTGACGGGCTCTGCACTGCCAGGTGCAAGCCAGCACTTCTCAAACCGATGCTCAAACAGGGCAAGGAACTGCAAGGATATCTGCCCAACAGCTACTCCACATGAAAGACAAGGCAAGGAACAGCAGAGGCAATAAATTGAACACACAAGTACACAAACCCCAACCAACGGCAGATAACAGACATTAACAAAGACTGGAGCTCGTAAGACGCTGATCACCGGGCCATGAAAGGAACCCGAGTGTAACCTTGAAGGAGTTCAACCAGAAACTTTGTAACTGATAAGAAACAAAAACAGGATTATTGTGGGTTACCAAGAACAAGTCTCATAAAAAAGGGCAAGCTTATTCTGGAATTTCTGATAGAGAACTTACTGTGTGAATGCTTGCGTTCAGGAATTACTGCGGGAGGTTTTCAGGGGGCAATTGTGGCAATGTGCAAGACATTGTGAGATTTTCAAGGGCAGAATTAAAGGTGGAGTCGAGGTGGATTGTTTTAAAATAGAGACTCTCATTCCTTTCCTATCACGACTAGGGACTACCCAAACACACAGAGCCATCACACCCAGACTCCATCAAATGTAAGCAGAAGAGACTTTGGGTCTACTCCAAGTTCTGGGATAAGTGATCTCTTGTAAATTTTACTGTCCACCTCACAGCAGGAGAGAAAAGTGATTGTCCTCTCCTTGGATACAGACACAAGACTGCTCTGCAAAAACCTCTGTCTACACTTCATTTGAGACGGACAGAAATTCAGTGCACTTTTGGCATACAATATTATGGATACTTAACAATATCTCAGTAATTTCTCTCATTCTAAAGACCTAGGAGAATCTTGGTAAAAAGTTCCCTTGGTAAAACTGCCAGTCTTATTCCCACCTAGCACAAAAAAACCCCCAACATCTCAACTCTTAATAATATCTCAACAATGACAATAATAACCTATAATTATAACAATAACTCTTTGAAGTCGGCATTATCAAAAGAGAGTAGATACACAGTATTTTTTTTTTAATAAGCTTGTGTTGCAATTTCCTAAAACAGGACTAACTCTTGCTTTCAGCCACCAAGTGGCAGCTGCCCAGGGAAAACCAGACATCAGCACAGCAGCAATAAACTCTTCAGCCAGCACCTCCTTCAGGCAGGCTGCTAGAGAACTGCTAGGTTAGTGTCTCAGGCTATCATAAAAGTCAAGCTTGGTGCTTCATTGTTAGTTATGCGCATTCAGTTTGGATGTTTCTTGCTTTTTTTCCCAATGCTTCAGTAATTTTACAGTAATTAACGCAAAGCAGCTAGGATGTCCCCTTAGAGCTGTCTTCGTTCTCCCTACTTTCACAAGACATTAATTTCAGTTTTCCTTCTTCATTTCCTTCCCGAGTAATTTGTTAAATAACCTTTGCAAGCTGTTCCCCTCATTAGAATCTTCAGCCATAAAAAAGGGTGTGAATTCACAAAATAACATTTATTCAACAAGTTCTCGCATCGTATTTGTGGGTAAGATCATTAACAGTCCAGTCTCTGAATACTTTAACAGGTGGATGATTGAGAATTAGGTTTATGGAAATAGGATTTTGTTTGGGGTTTTTTTGCATTACTTTAACCAAGAAAATATAAAAAACTATATTGCAATACAAATTCCCATTTAAACAGCCAATATCTCACAAAAACCTATAAATAAATACAGGATATAAATTTAATAAACAAATAAATGCTACTTAAAAAGCCTCAAACACAGAGAGCAACAATAAAGACCCCATTAAGCTAAAAATAATCTTTAGCATTTATGGCAAATTCAAGGTCATAGAACTGTTCACTTAAAACCAAATAAATCACTATAACACAGTACTGAACAAATCCTTATATCTGACAGATGTCAAAGCTGTGATTCAGACTTCATGGATTTTTTTCAAATGCAATGTTACATTTTGCCATGAAATATCGGTTTTAGTTACGCAAAATGTGTATTTTCAAAAGCATCAATTTTATTTTATAATAAATTAGGAATAATCATTTATTCCTAGTTAAGAAATTTTCATTTAAATACTGTGTGAGCATATTGAGCTTCTATTTCCATTCTGTGGTTAGCCCACAATAATCTAAAGAGGTATCTCTCTAATTACAATTTAAACTTGAAAGGCATTTTTCTTTAAATGCCAGCAAACAGGAAATGTTTAAACTGTGTCAAAGCCTTTCATGAATCTTTACAACTGCTCATAAAAGCTCATCCTGCTTAAAATAATATTGATTTTTCATTTATTTTCCTAGATACTAGAAGATTTATGTTTCATCTGATCAGGATCAAAGCTTCTCCCCCCTCCTGATCACTGGGATTTAATCAGCAATGTCATTTTACACTTTTAAAAACTACACTGCTAAAGCAAGATATAAAAGTGCAGCAAGGCTGATCATAGAGACCTTAGGATAAAAACCCCTCAAGATTCCCCATCTCTCTCTCTGCATTTGCTACAGAGCAGCTGTGCCTCACACAGATTCACATGAATGAAAATATTAAGGTGAGAAACCACCCACTTAGTTTATTTTCCATATGACTTTCCTGTAATTATTTTGTAAACTGTTCACACAACAATATATAAAAACATCTGCAAAAACAGGTAATTAATGTGTCAAGCCAAACTAATGCATTTTTTATGGTGTCCATGCTTCGTCAACTGTAATTATAACTCTTTTTATGCAAATGATGATGTGTTTGTTGCAATGTGCAAGTGGTTATTTTAGATGCTCTGTTTACTATTACTGCAAACAGAATATAAAAACTCTACAGCTACTTTGTTGCACATATAAGCCTTGATTCACACACACAAGCACAAGCAGGCTGCTCCCTCATTTTCCAAAGGCTTTGCCTATTTAAAAGAAGTAAAAATATCTTAAGAGGAAAATGGGCATTGGAGAGGCTGACCAGGCCACCCACTGACCAAAGTAACAGTAAGCTAGGACATCAGCACAGCAGCCAATGATTTAAAATTTGTTCTTTAATTTGTATTTCTAAAGACAGCTCAGCTAAAATATATTTCCAAGGATACATATTCCTAACAACATTCAAATGATGTTGAGAGTTTGACAGACGAAAACCACAAATATCGGAATAATTGTGCCATTGAGTTCTTCTGTGACTTTGTCTGATTGTTTGCCCACAGTGCACTGGTTGGAACAAAAACCACAAAGAAGCAGCACTTTCACAATGTACAGCAGTGGCATCTGGAAAACCAGCAATATTTTTGTTTGTCTTTTGCTCAGTCTTCACTCACACTTCACAGAACCTCAGAAGAGGACACACCTTCGAGACAACAACTAACTCAATGCTGAAGTGCTCAGCTCAGTTAACTGCTTATCCACACATCAAATCTTCTGTAATTCTATCATAGAGGAAAATTACCTATGTTTAGGTAGTAACAGCAAAAACCTACTGAAAGGGGGCCATATTCAATAAACTTACACAAATAAAAAAAATTGGTCAGTATGACCGTGGACAAAAATCTGTCCTTTTTCCTCAAATAATCTGGGATACTACAAAAAGAACTCAACTCAGATGCATAGAAGTGCTGTCAAACTTGCTCTGGTGGGTAGCTACTCTCCTCCAAAGATCCAGGATGAAGTCATGGTAAAGATCTATTTCTCTCTAGATGGTAAAGATGGCTCTAGTTGCCACTTGCTACTAACATATACCAAAAAAACCCCAAAAATAATCAGTAAATCATGATATGTTGGACCCACCCAGGAATTCTAGATATCCCTTCCTTTCTTTGTGCCTGACCAGTTCCAAATCTTCCTCTTAAGGTGTTAAGAGGTTTTCCCCAGCAAGAGTTAATCTGTCAGGGCAACACAGGTGCACTCCCTACCTGAGTAGGTGCTTGGCCACAACAGGGGTATTTTCACAGATGAAGTAAGGCCATAAAGTTAGTATTACCTGTCCCAATCCTCTGTGATCTCCTCTTCCTGCTTTTCTCTCAGACTTACTAAAAATATATGTGGGCTGCCTTCCTTTAAAGGAGATATCAGAAGAGATTTGCTCCAGGAAGGAATATCCTCTTGCAGAACAAGCTACAAGGAACTTGTGCGAGACTGCCTGTTGTGCCAGCCCCAAACTCCACGTTCTTAACAATTTAAACAGTAAAACTTTCTCTAAATACTGAAATCTTCAATGAAACATTTATAATTGCCAAATCTAACAGCTATAATACCATTTTTTATTTTTAAAAGTTTCTTTATCTTCTTCACAGTCTTCCTGCACATATCACCCAGCTGGATTGCTGAATTTTTCAAAGAATTGCTCTCTATAAAAATGCAAGGGAGTAAGCCTTAAAAGATTTATTTCTTCTCACAATGAAAAGAGGTTTAGCAGCACCTTCCTTATTAGTGGGTAGCCCAGCTGTTATTTTTGCCTAATTGGTTCAAGAGGACCTCTGTTCTTCTTAGGGCAAACACTTCTTACATCATGTGAAGCAGACTCCTTTGTCCATATTAGCCAAACAAAAGCTCAGGCACACCGTAAGTGACAATGCGACTCATAATCCAGCACAGGTTTGTGATGACTTTGGATACTGTTTTATAACCCCAAAATTTATTTCAGGAAGGGGAAAAGCTGCTGATTTTGGAATGAGTCTCCACCAACTTTCACAGGAGCGTGGGTAACCTTTAATTTTCAAACAATTACTTAAGTGAAACGTGACAGGTGCCGGGGTAGACGGACACTGCAGCATCAAGGAAAGAGCTATAGATTTGAGCAGCAGGTGGGGGTTTGGAATTGTGAAATAAGACCACTACCCATCAGCTCTAGTGTGCTTTACATTATATTAATGGTGAGTTCCTTTGAGGTGCTGATCAAATTCTGCAGCTGAAAAAAAAACTGTAAATATTAAATAATAAGACAAAGGTTAAGCCCATTATGATAAAACAGCTTGACATGATCTTTTTTCCTCTTTTTTTTTATTTCTTAACATCTTGAGAGAGCTGGAATTTATTAAGATGTAACACATTTATCAGAACCATTCTTCCTTGCTTTTCTGAAGATTCAGGAAAGTACTGCACTCTACCAACCAAGAAGAAAAGTTAAAAGTTAAGTATTTAAAAGTTTAAGTATTTAAAAGTTAAGTATTTTCACACTAAAGCACAAATTTGTGACAGTGAGTGAACACCTACAAATTCTTCTTCCAACTTCCCAGTATGCTGGTAACTATTATGTCCATATGTTACATACATCATCTTCACTGCAGGGTGCCTGAGACCCTTAGAGATCTACATTTCCCATGAAGTTGCCAGTTCTGCATCCTGTAGAAAACCTGTGGCTATACCTGACATGTAAATGTCTAGGTAAACACCTCTCTAGGGGAAAAAAAAATATTGGCACATTTGCCAAATTAAGATTACACAGAAGAACGGTGTGGGTGAAATGTGTTTGAGTGACCAGTAAAGCAGGAGTCAATAACACTGAAGATAAGAAATGTAACTTGGCAGAAATGTTAACCAACAAACATCTGCTTCTAGAGAAACTCTCATGCTAAATCCACAAGGTGGTGGTAGCTTTTCATGTGCATGTACAACTACCTGGAAAAAATAAAATGAATGGTCACAGCACGCAGCATTTCAGGGAGGAAAGTCTTAACTTCCCATCTATCTGCTAATACTTGTAGCCTTAACTGTAAGGTATTTCACCAAAATAAGACTTAATATGACAAATATTCTTGAACATTTTTCTGTTGAACTACTTCAGAAGGCAATAAACCCTGTAAGTGTCTCAAGACAGAGGGACAAGCAGTGACATTGTAGCACAGGGAAGGGAACAAAATGGTGACAGCAGCAGCAAGTCCTCCAACACAAGGACCACGGGAACAAGGGAAGAGCACTAACAGAGCAAGGAAAGAAGTCATACAGGCCACCACCGCAGCAGAGAGGAAATTTCCAATTTCTCTGTACTCCTGCTCCTTGACTAAAAGGACAAGTTCAAATTAGAATTATCATCCACAAACATCCCTTGCTTCAGAGCAGATGGAATCCAGGCACACAGACACCTACCCCTTCAAGTAAGAACAGTTTGAAGTAAAGTACTGCAGGGGGAAAAAAAGAAAAAGGCAGATTAAAAAACTCAAATTATGAGATTCATAAATCCTGACAGTCTAATACTACTCATATTTATGTATTAAATGCAATTCATATGTACTTTATGAACTACTATGGGAAATGGTATTTTTCCCCCAGCAATCACAAAAATCTCTAAAACAGAAGAGCCAGAGGCAGGCTTTGTAGAGATCAAACTTATACTAGTCCTTCTACACAGCTCTGAAGCTGAAGAGGCTATTTTAAGATACTGGAAGAGTTAAGAGGGAAAAAGGACAGGAAAAGAGAAAAGGAGGATGTGAAAACAGAGAAGCTGTATATGCAAGAACTGTTTGGGAGAGAATCAGAGCACTGATTATCATGCAGCATCATGCCCTTAAACCTATCTATGCAACTTTTCTATTCCAGCTAGTAATTTGCCTCAATTCACCTACAGTGCCTAAGGCATTGAATTCTGCAGCCAGAGACTTCAAATTTCCCACCTGCAGACAGCAGCGGCACTGTAACCTCATCAGCCTGCCCTGTGTACCCTGCGTGCTGCAAGTGTGGCAGCCCTACTGGGTCTTCTGAGGGGAGGCAGGAACCCCACACAGCTACAGTCAAAAAAAGATTCCTGCACTCTGCAGCTAAGTGCTGTGGCTAACAACAGCTGAGATAAAAGGCAGTGCAGGCTGGAAGAGATGGCTGTCAAAGAGGCCAGGCACCGGCAGCAACCTGGAAAGGAACTGCTATGAGGAAACACTCAAATCTTGGAAAGGTCAGAACACCACCAAGTCAATGGAGCTAGCTGTGTCCCAAGAGGGAAGAGAAATGAGATTTCTAAGGCTCACCTGGTCACATACTTATTAGTTCTTTAACAGCCACATGCTAAGTAATCTCTGCATCACACCCTACACACTGGCTTGCAAGTATTGCTACAATTCACTTTCACATGTATTGCAAGGCTCTAAGCTCTGCAGCATGTACTAAACCTCAGACCTTTATCAGCATCCTGGTGCAGAGAAGTCTTGCAGTTTAAATGGAACTTTGCCTTGAGTGCTCCTTTACATAGCTGAATCTGGCTGTATTTATACAGTAACCAGTTTCTGGCATTAACTATATACATTAACCATAGTTTTCTGGCACATGCTGTATTTTACTGCTTTGCCACCATGAGGTGTCTAAACCCAGCACTTTCACAGAGGGAATGACATCACTCAGGGTAGTCCCTCCAGCATCTACTACACAGTGAAGGATCCTACAGCACCAATCTGCTCTGAAGCTCTGTATGGTCTGCAATGGGCTTGAAGACAGCACACTCCAATTATGAACAGTTCATAGTCGATACTAGCATCTGTTTCAGCACCACTGGCAGCATAGTGAGATATGACTTTTTTTTAACCAACCACAGTACTTCCAATATCCATTCTTAATCCAGCTGCTTATCAATAGACAAGTCCTGTAACATACTTTTCTTCTGAAGCAGCAGCTGTGATTTCAAGATTGTATGAAGCACTACGAGAGAGGGAGCACTTTGTATCATTGTTCAGAAAGCTCAGTCCAAACAGTTCTACAGAAAACAGGTTGAGCGATAACACACCATAGGAACACAGAAGCCTAAGATCAGGGAGGGAAGAATTACAGTTCCATCAGTCATCCCATCACCAACTTTCCCTGTGGAGTCCAGCACAACTGTGAGGGCTTCCCTGCAGACATCAGCTCACACCCCAATTCACCTTCTCAGAAAACAGGCCTGTTGTTTCCTTAAAGACATTGCCACAACCAGACACATCTGCTGGATAGCTCAGAAACTGTTAACATCAATGAGGAACACTACTCAGAGGCCTTCACGAGTGAAAGGAATTTAAAATAGCTGCTGTGTGGTAACAGAAGTTGTCTTCACAAGTGCCATTCAACAAACAAGCAAAGGAAGCCAGAAATGCACTGGTGGAGCGCCATGGCTTTCCATAAAGTACTGTCTTCTTGGCATTCTGTCAAGCATGCTCCTGTTTGCATCCCTGGCTCCATCACAAGTTCAAATCATAGCCCATCATAATCCCAGTAATTAGACACAAGTTGGTTTGTTTTCAGTATCTCCAAAAATATCATCTAGTTGTCCAAAGTATTCCCAGCATTTCATTGTATATGCATTTCTGGGTTAAAAGTCAAAGTCATTTTAGCAAGGTTCCAGTAATTTGTGTCATTTTTGTTCCAGCTCTGTTTACTGGATAAACATTAAAATAGCATGGAGCAGTGCAAAACTGACATTCACAGCCTGCTTTCAAAGACAGCAGCAGCTTATTCAGAAGTTGTAGACCCCCAATACAAAACAGAGATACCTGGAAAACAGCTTGTGGCTGCTGACACTCCAGAGGGATCACATACTTCATGCAACAAGGTTCATGATGCCTAAACGAAATCAATATTCATTCTGCCCAGCCACAGCTGCTACATGTGTGAAAATAAACATCCCAAAAACTCCAACGGAGTCAATGGATCATCTCCCTTCAGATGTTAACGTGCACCATGGACAGACCAGCAATGAACACATTTGGTTTCTAAAACACGTGGAAGGGATCCTGCACTTTTCTACATTAATTAGGCTGGCCATGTTGTGCAGCATTCTTCACATGCCTGAAGTTATTGAAACACAGCAATAAGCAGCAGTGTTAACTCTGTTTATCACACACCTCAGACTGCCCAGATCCATAGTGGATGTAACTAAAGAAAGGAAGCAGTTGTAAAAACAGGAGCAGTTTATACAAACAGGACTGTCTTCTTTATTACAAAAAAAACTCTCCATAATTTCAGCCTCATGATCTGCTTGTTCCTAACAAACTATGCCCTATACCAGCCAGGAAATGCACTACTTTGCATAAAACAGAGTTAACTTCCAGCTAGAAGTTGGTGGCTTGCTATTGATTAGAGCATTTTTTCCATCACTAGGCCTGAAGCAATGCACTGACCTCAAAGTGCTCTGACATGCTAACAAAACAAAGGAACAACTATAATTGGAGCCAAAGTTTCTATCAGTTAGCATACTCAATATGCTCAAAAAGGCAGAAAACCTTGAATTCTAGAAGGTTTCAGCTCCTAGAGAATTGTTGGAACCATCCTACAGAACCCTTACAGACCTGTCTTCCAAAAACTTCCAAACCCTGCATGCAGCAATGCCCAGAAAGGTCAAGAGGAGCAGCAGAACTGGTACATATTCAGAAGAAAAAAGAAATTATGGCAGCTACTCCCTGTCACTGCAAGCAAGGCAGCTCTGAGGCACAAAAGGTGCAATTCAAGGGCTACACTGCCAGTCCAAGATTTCATTCTTCTTCCCACTGACAACTGGTTGATATTAAAGATGTGTAAGGAGCAGAAGTAGGCCAAACATGTGTAAGGAGCAGATGCCCAGAGCCCAAGGTACACACCAGTCTCTGAGCACACAGGCAGTAGTCATTCCCCAAGGGACACAAATTGGGTCTCTTGGCAGGACTATGAACAGGACATGAAAAGATTTAGTACTCAATTTTGCAAGAGACTAGCAAAAGAAGATAGGTATGCACCTTGCCCAGAGTAATTAACACCAGTGTACATCTGAGAGCATGTGGACCCAGCTGAAAACAAAGTCAAGATGGCCATTTCTCACACATACGACACCTGCCTCACCCAACACTGAGTGCCAGCAGCTCAGAGCTGGAAAGTCGTCTGGAATATACCAGGCTCAAGTGTGCTCAAGTGCCTTTAGGGAAGCCACCAACTCCAAACTAACCAGCACAGGTCTATAAAGCTGCAGCACTGAACTTTCTATAGGTAAGTTTTGACGAGGCAGCCTTGAGCAGCAGATCTTGGGCTGAGCCTAAAGGAGAGACTGGCACCAGGCACAGCCTCCCCGTTCAGACCCAGCTCAGCAGCTCACAGAGCCGTGGCACCTGAGCAAGCGCTCAGTCTCAAACCCCAAACTGGGAAGGACAGAGGATGGGCACCCTTCCTTCCCCCATCTCCGCGCGCTGCTACCATCGCCCGACTCCAATCCTCGGGCGGCAATTCCTATTTCCTTGCCGCCACCTCGTGGCCAAAGGCGGTATTCCCGTGGCACTGCATTTTCCTGGGATAAAGCCACCTGCTCCGTTCTGCACTGGCTGCGCACAGAGACAACGGCACTGCGCAGGTGAGTGAGGATCCAGGAACGCCGTGTTTCACTCTCAGCTGCTACAAAGTCTTACTTACACTGAATAGGTGCAAAATAATCAGTGGCAGGCGGCCAGAAGCGTTTTGTAATAATTGCACCACCCTTGTCTTTGAAAGGAGTATGTTATTATCCATGTGAAATACATAACCAGCGGTGTTTAAATAACTGAAGTGGTTAGGTGGAAGGGTTTTGCTTTTTTACTGCAATATACATTAAATGTTCACAGATTTATGCTAAACACAGTTTTGTTTGGGTGTTTTTTGTGTTTTGTTTTTTTTTTTCTTTTTTTACTGTCCTCATAGATCACGAGATGGCACATTTTTAGGAAGACATTAGAGCAGCCCTGTCATCATGAAGTGGGCAACAGTCTCTCCTCCAGCTTTCGGAAGCTTCAAGGAGAATGGGACACAAAATGAGCTGGATCTACCCAAATCTAGTGTGAATGCCCTGAAGAGAATGTTCCTTCACAGCCATACAGGGTAACACAGAGAAATGAAAAAAGAGCTGGCTGCTAGGAACCACTCTGTGTACAACTATCCCAAGGGATAAGATGCCACCTAAAATGCAACTCACTCCCATTATTCCCTCTTGTGTGCTACACAGATGCAATGTCAGGGACTGCAAAGAGACAAATGCTGGTGCTGGTTACATGTTTCTTCATCCATCCAGAACACTGACACACACCACACAAGTACCATCACCAAAAATTTAGTACTAACTCGCACTGCACTGAGTGGCATCAAGAAATCCAGAATATCACCATTTTCTAAAATTCTTTTAATTTCCTCCTAGCCTGAAAAGCAGGGATAAGTGGGTGATAGAAAAGGATTAACAGTTATCTGAGGCAGCCAGGAGAGTGGCTAGTCAACAGCAAAAAAATAAAAAATCCTTAGAGGAAATTTTGGCAAATATAAGTACAAAGTTCAACCCACTCTGGTTTAACAAGTTCATATACATGAGCTGAGCAAGTCACCTACATGCAGTAAGAGTTTTTCACAACTTAAAAGCAAACGTATTACCCTAAGGATTACCATGAATTCAAAGCCAACATGCTTAACCACTGCCACAACTCACATATACACGATAATTACCACAGCAAAACTGATGTGCAATAGATTGAGTTGTTTTCATGCCCTAACAGTTTGAAACTGTTTAATAAAGAAAGCTTTTGAGGTTGAAGTTTGAACTGTCAGTTCAAAACAGCATCATGGCAGCCTTGCATCATGGCTGGCAGACAGAAGTGTTTATGACAAAATAGGATATCCTTCAGAAGATCACAACTGAATGGCCCACAGGTCTATGAAAAAGTGTACTTGCAAAGAAAGAATAGCTGGGCTCTCCAAAAGAAGACTGCCAGCATATTCAAGACTGCCAGCATATTCAAGACTAAGAATGAAAAACATTTTGACAACAGAGGCAAGGAAAGGTAGGATGCTACTGAAAAGCCACAAGCAGCAAAGCAGCAACCCTACTGACATCACTGAGATTTGAAAAGAGGTGTATTTTGCCACATATACTTTTGCCAAAAAGTGTAAGACACTTTAAGCAAAGGCTATGCACATACCTTGGCTCACACCTCTAGCTCTCATCAGTAACCTACCTATTATTTTTGAGCCAGGCCCCATTATATCAGCTCAGCAGGTAACTTCCATAGCTAGAACTGTTCAGAAGGTCTGGACCACTGGTGTGCATCCCACTGGGATGCAGCAAAGGCTTCTTGCTTGTGTTTGTTTGGTACATTCACGTCTAAGTCCAGATCTGGAGCAGCACAACGCACCTGTGCTGTACACTGTCAAACAAAGGCACAATTCTAATCTCACTCATTTGATCTGTGTGGGACAGAAGCACAATACACAGACCCTGAATTCACTCCAGGAAAGAACAAATCTTTCCCTGTACTTTATAGTTTTAAAAAACTTTTCTCCCTTACTGACAAGGTGCAAGGAGGCAGAAATTTGCATGTAGTTGCATCCAGTCTATTAACAAGAGCTTTTGCAGATATATATTGACAGATCAAAATCTTATGAAAAGGAAAAAACCCTGTTCTCCTCTAATAATACAAGCAGGTACATTTCTATGCATCCTTTAGCTAGAAAAGGAGAATAGTTAAGTGGAAGAAGCAAGAGGCTGTGAGACAAGAGCAGTTCTAATCCTGTTGTGATTGGGAATTTAACCTGAGTCTGCCTCTTCCCATGCGTAAAATGGGGATAATTAATCCTCACTTAACCATGTAAATTAAATAATGTTTCAACAGTGCTGCAAGTGCCACATATTAATTAATGGCTAGGCAATAAAAAGGAAAGAGGCAGAAGTGAAGCACTTTGATACTTACCTGCAAGTTGAAGGTTGTGCTGCAATTCTAACAGAGGAGATACTGGGCAATTGAAAGATGAGACCCTAAATGATCATTGAGACTTTGAGAGAAAAGTTTCTCTCTCTCTCTTGTGTGCACACAGCTATCAAGTACATGAAAGCCAAGCACATGTAACTCTGCATTCAGATCACTTCTTTGCAATGCAGTAAGCTGATGTTAACCATGGAAATGCTATAAACAAACATAACCAAGGAGTAGACAAATATTATGAGAAGATCCATACCTTGAACACCTTCCAGAAGCAGATCAACCCCTCTTCTATAAAAGCTTAAGGCAGTTTCATAATCTTCCTCCTCCTCCTTCTTCAAGGCCAGTTTTATTAACTCGCCTGCTTTCTCCAAGTAATCTTGTTTGCCTGGCTTGGATTTTAAGCTTCCAGTAAACAAACCATGGCTTTCCTTTTCTCCTTCGGGTTTGCTCCACTCCTGCTCAGATGCCAGCGTGCTTTGGGCTGGGGGTTCAGAAGTAACACAAAGGCCAGCAGCTCTACTGGGAGAACTTTGGTTGGATGCCATTCCATCATCTACCTCGGCGAGAGAATCTACATCGACTGTCAGAGAGATCAGGTCGCTGTCACTGGACAAGCCTGAAAGTCAGAAGGACATCCATTATTCTAGATTGCCTCAGTAGCCTTCAAAATTCCTTATCCCATTCAAAGATTTAGCTCTTCTCACTTACGCAGTTTCCTCAGAATGCCCACAGAAACTCCCTGATTGCAATGTTATAGAAATATATTTTTAAAAATTAACTTCAAACTCTGCAGAACAACTGGTCTTCATTTCAGTACTGAGAATGAAGAGACCAACTTTTAACACCCAACTTAAACTTCCAAAGCAGCTCACCATTGGGCTCTGGGAAATTACAGAACTAAACCTGTCTGACTGCTATTAGAAAAGTCAACCAGCAGGAGCCAAATTACTGTTGCAAGAAATCCCAACATCCTGTTTAAAATCAGTAAGATGAAGCATCCTCAAAACAGTCAATTAGGAGTTTGAATTAACACAGAGTTACTGCCAGCTTACGCATCATGCAGCACTCAGCTCACATGTAATACATATAATCTTCCTTCATTGCTAACACAGGGTAAAATAAATTAATTAACACCTCTTTCATCACTCAAATCTGAGCTAACACATTTATTTTATATTTGCCATAAGCCATTACACCCTTACTGCAAGCTGACCTTCAGTAACTAAACCACAGGTACTTTTCATGGTTAGCTGGGAATAAATGGCAACAAAGGTGTTTTACATATATACCATCTCATTCTGTAAGGATTAGCATCCACAAAAGGCCTTCACTCAATTATGGTTTTTTAATGATTTAATTTCCACAGATGTAATGGAAACAACTTCTAGATCTCACCTCCACATTCCGATTGGCTCGTAAGTGTCACATCATCAAGCCCACTTAAATCCTTTCGAACTGTAAAGAAGGACAAAAATGTTTCTGACACCCATGTACAACACACGTGTACAACTTGTAATGTGTACAACACATTACAAGTTCCTTTGCCATCAGAATGAAAATACATGACCCTCCTAAAAGTAAAAGTATATAATAAGAACCTGCTCTTTGACTGGCTATCAGAGATACTCATTTGTTAGCACACCATTAAAATGAGGTATTACGTTTGCCATTTCTCACTGCTTCCAAGATTTAAAAACAAAACACAAGTCCTTGCTTTGATGGGGGATTATTCAAACCTCACACTTCACCTCATTTCAACAGCACCAAGACTATAGCCTCTATCCCTCCTTGCTCTGACGATTTATAGCAAAGGAGACTTAAAACAGGAAAGTTTTTAAAGCTGGACCTACACACCAAGGAAAAAAAAAAAAGCCAGCTTTCAGTCTCAAAAACATCATTCCAGAATAGTACTCTGCATGAGACATATGGAGCAAGCCACAAATTTGGCAGTGCCACCTGGATATCAAGTAGCAGTTTGTTTTATCACCTTGGCACATGTACCCACTGAGGCAAAAAAACAGGCAACAAGGTCAAGACATTTAGCTGTTTGCATGCACAGAGAAAGTAAATTCTGAGCTAAAAGCTGTTGTCTGCTTTCTCCTCTACTATTGTCACAGTGACAAGTTTAACCACATTTCCAAGTAACATATTCTGACTTATTTTCAAAAAGTATGTGGCAGCAGCTAGAAGCTGACTCAAAGGCAACTAACTCAAACCTCCTTTTACATTTTGCAGCTCTAGTTATAGGAGTTTACAATTTATGGAAGAGGACTAAGAAGGCACTGTAGAAATACTGCCTTTCTAAAAGCCAGCAGTTCCTTAACATGAGTGAGAGGAAAAAGACATGAAGGACAACAAACTACCAGCCACTTTTTCTGAAAAGCAGAGGACAGTGATACTTATGACACTGTACTACTTGAGAGGAAGGGACAGGGTGCACAGAGGACAACGCTCCTGATATTCTCATGGAAGGGGCATAAAGTGAAGTATTCATGCAGAGAAGAAAACTACCTGCATAGCCCCCAGTCCTGCAAGAAAGAAGGAAGACTCGCAACAGAAAAGTTGGAGGAAGACAGAGGATTCATTAACTATCATAATAATAATGGGCCATTCACCTGCTCAATTTAGGGGCAGCAATATCAAATTTGGGGGTGGAGAACTGAGCATCTATTGAACACCATTTAAAGGTACCAGGTGGTGGAAGCAGATCTGATTGATGGACTGAGAGTGCAGAGAGAAAGCATGAATGGAAAAGCTGAGGGTTTTGGAAGGGTGTTCTGGCCACCCAGATGAGATGAATTAGAGCCCATCCACACAGCAGATTTCACACAGACTCAAGTTCCCCAACCCACAGGCCAAACAAAACCACGTTTGCTCTTGTCCTGTAGCCAACTGGACCAAAAGCTGTATGAACACAGCTAGCATGGCACAGAGCCTGAGCTAATAAACTTTTCTTTAGGTCAGGTTTAGGGCCCAGAGCTGGCACCACACAACAACAGTCACGGGGTTTCCAGCCAGCTCATGGGGTAGGAAGCATCTCAAGTGCCCAGGCTTATTTCTGGGAAGATAATGCATACATGGCAAAACAGGAGAAAGGAAAAAAAGAGAATGAAACAAAAAATTACTTCCTGATGAAGTTCTCTAAAGAAGCTGGTAAGTTAATTGAAATAGAAACACTTATGAAGAGAAAGTTGGACATGTGAACATCAACCCATGTAATCAGAGAAGAAGACAAAGCGACTGTTTGTCAGGAATATAAGATGAGAATAACAATGCTGAAATTGAAAACAAACCTCTGCACTTTGTCTGCCTTGTGCAATTTCACCAGGTATCTGAAAAGTAAACACAGTTTCCAAAAACTGGTGGAAAGCCTGGGTAACCTGGCCTCTTGAAAAGCAGACTCCTACGAAAGCATGAACTGCCAAACTCCTTTTACAAGCAAGATAATTGTTGCTTATTTCGGTACAAAAACATTTCTACTACTGTCAATTTGCATCTTCCACCATTAATGTGCACATCTTCTGTAAAATGAACTTTGGAAAGAACAGATAAAAGTGAGAAAACACAACCCACCCTTAAAAGCAAACAGCAGCACCTGTTAAGGGATGGATTTGCTACTTCTCAGCACAGCAGCCTGAAGGAGCTGTGCCCACGAGGAGGCCCTTGGATGCCCACAGAAAGTAACAGAGTGAACCAGCCACAGTTAACTGCCATAATCAGACTGGGAAAAATCAGATGCAGGCTGGAGGCTGTGAGGAGAGTCAGGGAGAGGACCCAAGGCCAATATTGCCACTGCCATCTAGAGGTTTTAAAGACAGATGTTTCTTTCTGTCCACAGTCTCCCCCCCACCACCCCCCACCCCAAAATCTGCTTTCAAATGTAAGAAGATATGAGCTGGAAGACATGGGTTTTTAGAAAGTGTAACTCCACAAAATTCACATTCAGCATCTCCATCTCCTGTGCTCATTGCTGTTCCAAGTATCCCGTAAAAGCCCTCCAGCCGATTCAGAAGCGTATCAAAGAATTTTTCTACTTTACAGCATTTTTTCTTTTCAGTATTTTATCTGACATAAAGGAAGTGGTTTTCTTCTGCTAAAAATGAGGCCCTTGTGAATAATGAATAGAAACGTTCACATTAAGCACTTTTAGCAGCACTCTTTATTTTATAGGGCACAGTGTAAAGTGAGTGCATTGTCAGAATCTGAAATGTTAAATTTCACAGAAATCATTAAAACCCTCTAAAACTAGTTAGTGCTATTTATCATAACTGCCCTCTTCAACTAAACAACTATATATAAACATATATGTTATAGATATAGATATATATAAACAACAACTTCTATACCTTTCCCTTCAGAGAATAAAATACTGTGGGGACATTAGTTCATTAACATCATACAAGGTGCTACAAAATAAAATGCAAATCTCACTTCCTATGTAGAATATATTGTACGACTAAGCACAAAGTTATTGACATAGAGGGATCCCAGTGACAAGTCATACAACCTCAAGAAAAAAAAATTAACCTACCACTGTTAGAAGACAAAACCCATTTTTTGTTATGCAAAGATTGTTTTAAAAAAGCAAATTCTATGCCAGAAAGATCAGATCCCTTTCTAAATAAGCTTAAGAAGTGTTTGTATAATAATGTGGACTTACACATGAGTGCTAAGCAATTCCAAAGGAAAATTTAAGAGTTGAAGAAGAATTTCCTAGAAATCACAAGGACCAAGCATAACTCAGAAATACATAAATATCTAAAAGACTGCATGGTACACAGAAATGCATGACTCAGCCTAGAGGCAGGCAAGAAGCTCTAGTACAGTATTTATTTGGGCTGACTGACCCTTCCTTACAGCTATACTATTATTTAGTACAGGTGAAGCGCCACTAAAAGTGCCACTAAAATTACTCAACACATGGTATCCAAGTCAGCATGCACACCTTTAGAAAAAAACTTCCAGAAGTGCAGACAGCTCTGCTAAGCCCAATTTCTCTCTTGCCAAACCCAGCTCAGCATTTTTGCCATAACAAGCGAACAGAACCTGGAGGCCAATGCTCCATGGAGAAATCTGTCACTTGCCATTTACGAGCTGCTTTAAAACAGATCATGCTATGAGGTTATGTGGGAAGAGAAAGCAAACCTTCAGAGCTGCAGTCAGACAGGTTGTCAGTCACAGAGTCAGACAGAGGCTCTACAGGACCAATCAATTCAGAGCCATCATGCACCTCTCCACCCTGAAAAAAAAGAGGGAAAGGAATTACTCAGCTGCTGTGCCCTATGAAAGTTCTCATTGTATAGAAGTGATAGCCAAAATTATATTACCTAATCAGTGAGTGCTCCATTAGTTTAGAGTTAATGAATTTAATTAAACCACATAAGCCTGCAAAATTAAACAAGGACTTTCAGTTAAGCCGTGTTTGGTTGCCACAGACTGACTTTATATGTAAATATTTAGCTTACTGCAGCTTCACAATTTTAAACCACACAGACCTGCACACCCAAGTCTAACAGAGAGAGAATAACAATGCTCCTGATCTCGTGTCACATCTAGTCTGTGCCCTTCAGTGGTGCTCCCAAGCACAGGACTGTTTGTCCATCAGACTAATGTCCCACTCATGACCCACTATCTTGAGTTCAGTCGTGGCTGAGACTTAAAAAAGATACAAGGAGGGCATTCCTCTCCAAGACTGAAAGGAATCAAAGCTAAGAAAGTAACAATAGCACTAGAAACCACCTAAATGTTTTTGGTGTTTTTTAAATTTCTGCTTCACATCTCAGGTGTACACTTTCCATGCCATTTTAACAGAAAGTGCACCATTTTCAAGGGCATGTCACAAACAGGCATTGCTGATCTGTCTTGAACCAGCCCAGCATATTTTCATAGAAGCCAGCTCATTCTTCTGGAGTTTAAAACACATAGATGCAGAGAACACTCCCTTCAGATGTTTCTAAGAATTCATTGTCCAAGTCTCTCTCCACAGCTATTTGCACAAAAATCTGAAAAGGAACAAAACCACCCATGGGCAGAGCTAAAAGCACACAGGCTGAGCTGATGACAGACCAAAACTAAGGCTCTCTTACAGGAAAGCATGACACCACATCAGCTAACAAATGAGCCTAAATTATTGCATTTGCATAACCCCCCTTGAAGACATAGTTCATCCTAAATAAACATTGGTTTTCTAGTCTTATTCATTTCCCTGCAAAGCCAGAAAAGGTCCACAGGGAGGCTAAAACTACTACTTTTATTAAGCAAAAGAGGGAAAGAGAGGTCTGAAAAAGTACCCAGAACCACAAAAGTATTTCCAAAGAACTAAAAAAATTCAAATGCAAATAAACCAAAAAGTAAAACAGTCTAACTCGGTCTCCCACTCATTTATTGACACCAAAACTTAAAGAAAACTATTTTAAGTATTTTAAAGAACACTGCAATAACTTCACCATGAAAACAAGTGAAGAATTTTAAGCTTTTGATAAAATTTTGCTCTTGCATATATATATATCATTTAAATATAGTAAACATATTAATATGCTTAAGTCCCAGCTCAGCCAGATGAACATTTCCTTAATTCCAGAGAGTTACTATCATAGGCACATGTAAATTTATGCTTATGAGTTTGCAGAACGTTAGACTAAGCTATGGAAAACGAAGAGGTTTGAAGCAACTATTGAAAAGAAACTGCTTCAGCTGTAATAAAAAGGAAGTCCATGTCAATGTACTGTCCTAAAATCTGTTACAGAGACTGGTTCTCACAACACTGTACCAGCAACAGGTTGGACTAGTTACATGCCAAATTTGTTGCTGTGGACCATAAGGAAACAGTGTAAACAGTCTTCACTCCTTTGGTTTGAAACTATAAACAACTACTGAAAATACAGGAACAGTGATAATATTTTTATTACTTCCCACTGGAATTTATCATCACAAGTTTTGCTCATCATTCAATAAAAAAAAATTCAAATCCCTTCACCTGAAGTTCCTGTAGAACTTTCCACCTTGTAGAGGTGTGGCATGGGGGTTTTTTTAAAGCCACATTTCCAGAGTGAACGGAAAACTCCCAGTCCCTTCCCAAAGCTTACTGTCATCCCGTGGTTTATAAAGTAAAGCAGAATCAGCACTATACTCCAGTCATGTCGGTAAGAAGCAAATACTTCTGCAAATACTAACCAACCTTAAAAAACTCTTCCAGCTGTTTGCTGTTATAGAGAGCAGGGATATTGGCAGAAAACTGCAAGAGATCTTCAGCACATTGCCTTCTTTCTTCAATCACAGTTTCATCAAATCGCCCTGGAACAGACACACAGATTGACAGTTTTAGAAACAACCACATATTTATTTTGCAATAATAACTACAACGAAAGAAAACAAACAAGACAAAAGCAACCTTCTGGAGACAATGCCCTGAGTCTATGAAAGTCACTCCAACGCTTCAGGAGAACATAGCAAATCTTCAAACTTCCTATTCTCAATTGTCCCTAGAGTCCCGTCTTCTGCAATCCACTCGGATGATGAAAGCTGGCAGCTACGACAAGAATCCTTCGCCCTCTCATCGTAAGAATATGTGAGGCAACACTCTTGATTAGCCAAGAGACACTAACGGATGTCCAGTGTTATCTGACAATAAATGATACATGCACAATTTGACAATATGCCAGTCAGTGTCAGCCTTGATTATGGCCCAAATCCTGTAAGGAGCTGAGCAATCTTCACGTATTCTCAAGAACAACGAACAATATGCGCGGGTAGTAAACAAAGTATTGCTAAAAGCCCCCAAACAGATCTTCAATTCCAAGGTGCCATTTATGGAGGAGACAAAGTGTAGGGGAGATGGTGAAGCCCTGTTACCAGGCACTGAAGCTTTCCTCTGAAGTAGCTCCATGCAGACAGGGTCTCATCTCCTTCTGGATTCAAGAGGTAAACAGAGCCGGGAAGCAGCTCATTTACTAAAATGTATGAACCTTCCTTTTTCTCTACCCAGCACCCAAAACATTCCAATTAGAAAAAACATACTTAGAAAACAATCCGACGGTTCACCTGAAGAGATTTGCTTCTCAGGAGAAAACCCTTGGATTGCTACCTTAAATTCACATCCTTCACAATCGCACGCAACTTATTTTAGCTTTTTATATCAACATCACTTTGTTGTTGAAATAGTTACAAGTTTACAAAAGAAAAAGGGCAGAGGTTAACAGTAATAATTGGAGGAGAATAGAACAGATATTGCAACAGCTATACAGAGGGGAAAAAAGGACTGGGAAGACAAGTTCAAGAAACAGTACTGCTATAACAGCATGACCAGAAAAATAAGAACCACCTGTGACAGCTCTGTGGCATTAACCTTTGAAGAGGACAAAAGAAACATTGAATACAAAAGCAAAATTCATTTATACTTAGAGCAAGCAAAAAAATAATCCCAGAAGAAAGTATCAAAGCAGGATTCTTTCCAGAAATTCTTCAAGTAAATAGCTCCTGCCCATGCGGTATCAGAAAAAAGAAAATAAAGCTAAAAAGACACACACATACTCACAAGATCACAAACAAAGCTTTTGGGGCTTATTTTTTCCCATGAAAGAAAAGAAAAGACATCACTGGGCTAATTTTCAGCTGGACTGGTTCCGTGCCTTGCTCACCCTGCCGCTTCAGCTGTACAAACAGGAGCAGCTGTACAAAAGAGTGAGCAACAAGCAAGCAGAAAGAAGGCAAAAGCAATGCTTCCATGGTGAGTGGCAACATTGAAATCAGGCCCTATTAAACTGCTCCCCAAACTTCCTAAGTCTTCAGAGCAACACTGGGGGTGCATTAGGGCTCTTGGTTCATTCCATGCAAAACTGGACGTCATGGAAAGAAAACAACTTTCCTCAGCAAAGCACAGCAGCATGGGCCAGCTAAATGAATCTACAAATTCACACAAACACTGTTACAATGCAGTAGAAAATCAATGGTGAAGATGCAAACACCTAACAATACTAGAAACAGAAAACTTTTGCAAGAAAGACATTCTGTAACATATTTTTCATCGTTTCTCAAGAATCTCTCCTAGTTTCATTTCATCAAACTCAATAAAAACTAATTTTTCTTATCCACATCTTCTCAGTATCGCCATTGAGCACCAGATAGGACACATCAGGACCAGCCCTGCCAGGCTGACCAGTGTGCATTCACTGATTGCCAGGCTGCTGCAAACCTCACAGGTATTAGCTGAGCCTGCCTGGCCCTCAGCAGCACCAAAACACGCACTCTCTTCTTAATCAGCTGTCATTTCACAGACTTTGCAGAAGTATAATTACATTTGCAACCACCTTCACTCTCAAATTTAGCTGATAGTAGCCACATCAGTAAGGGGTTGGACTTTCTAAAGGCACAATTACACAAGCCTTAGTTTCTTAGGACACTGAGCTAAAAAAAAATAGAAATACATGATTGAACAGAGCTGTTGAAACATTAGTCACTGTCGCATTTTCCAGCCCATTAGCATCATGATACACTATCACGAAAACTGCTTCTAGAACTAGAGGGCTTTAGGGGAAGGAAGAACATTATTCAGTACTGGTTCAGTTCACAGACCTCCTGGCATCTTGCTGGCAGCTCAATTCCCAGGCAACCCTGCCTAACTCCTTCCTCCTTTTCCTTTCTTCGTACTTTCAAGCCATGTTGTATTGCTCAACACTTGCATTATCACTCTTCTCAGTGAAATTCTCAAAGGTGCTTACACAGCCAGCTGACTCTTCAAACATTTCTATCAGGATGCCACTCTGCATCTAAATCAACATTATTTCTGCTAGTCTTTTCAATTCTCAGACAAACACAAACTTCATTATAGGGATTCACATCTTTCTGATATTTTTAAGAAGTGTCGACTACAACTTTAGCATATAACACAGTTGCTACTCCTCCAGCAATGATCCATTCAAAATTTTCTATTTACATAAAAACCAAACAAATGCCTGTAAAAAGACTCCACAATTAATTTTGCGGAGCAGAACTGAACAACTACACACCCAGCAAAGTGTGTGTTCATCTTCCAGTTAGCTTCTCACAAGACTTCCTACTGTACATGACACCAAATTCATAAACACATTACTTCATTCGGTGTCTTCAAATACAAAGGGCATCCTTATGGGAGCTTTATAATGAAAATCATCTTTTCTTTTTCCCATCCATAGTAATTCTTCTGGTTTGATACAAGCAGCTCTACTGCAACAACAAAAATACACACAGTTTGTGGCAATTCTTTAGTTGCATGAAATTCAGAAGCACAGCATGACACATTTGTTTTTAAATACATCTCAGCTCTCCACACCATCTCCTGAAACTCTGAGTGCTGAACTGGGGATGCTGCTCAGGTTTAACACTTCTACAACAACTAAGTTCAGCTGTCAGAGCCACCAATGCCCATTTTGCAAACTGCACCCTCTGCAAACAACAGGTTTATTATTATTTATTATTATTTAAAGTACAGGTATCAAAAAAAAACCAAAACAAAACAAAACAAAAACACCAGTTGCCAGCAATTCTACTCCCAAGTTTAATTAGAACCCAGTCTAAAAGCTGCAGCAATTGTAACATCACCACAGGGAAGCAACACTGCAGAAATGGTCCATCAAAGCAGCATGGAAACAAAAGATCTTGAGAGAGATGGACCTTGCAGGTCACCCCTAACAGAATGAGACTGAAAATGAGTTTATCAAAACCTTGTTATCTACGAAGACTGTATTTTTCCTCTATTTAAAAAAAAATCTGAATTTTTATTTTAAATTAATATAAACCATATGGCAGTTACTATGTGCAGAATTGCGATGGAAGGATACACAATAAAATTTTATGCTGTAAATACAAAAATAATTCTTAAATTGGAGAGTCAGATAGGGCTGTTCCTTTCAGCTATGCACCAATCATTTAAAATTTGTTTTTACATCACTCCAATTCATCTTCTGTGTCTCAGTTTCATTTAAATGTAGGGGGATTTGTTTTCATTTAGTTTTAATTCCAAAGAGCTTTTTAATAAATAACTGCACTGAATGTTTATGTGGATGTCCTTCTCTCACAATGTACATTTCAGTCACTTTTGTTCACTAAATACAATAGAAGAAGGATGTTTTTCAGAAGGGATTTAATTCAATTCTTCCCTTGCTTACAGAGCTAATGTAAAAACAGTTAATTTGCATTTATAGCAATTTTAAATTATTTAAGATATTAAATACCTATACTCTCTTTCATCCTGATTTTCTTTTACCCCTCCGTTTCCTTCCCTATGAATAGTTATCATATCTTCTAACTGAAATTAAATTATACTTTGCAAATTCTAGCTTTGTAAATAATTTGTCCAGTGAGAACTCTACTCTGTAAATCAGATTTAAAATAATCTCAGAATAAAATTAATACTACATGCTTTATTTTACCATTATTGCCCATGCTCTGTCATAGCACCAAAACTTACCCCACTTCCAACTTCATAAATAAGCAAAAAAAAAAATTACATAAAACTTGGGTATAATTTGACTGATGTGAAGTACAATTTAAATCAGGAATTTCACCCAGCTCTGTGCAGAGAACCACAAAATCTGCATCAGAATTCAGCTTCACAGATGCAGGCCAACAAATGCAAAACATGCTGGATGCTAAAATATACCAATCTGAGACACACAGAAAATTTGGGAAAATAGATGACTGCCCAACACTTTAAAAATGCCACACAAAGAAAACCTGCAAAAATCAGCACTAGATATGCACCGAAAACCACCAAATACTGTCTGGGTGCTAAAATGTGCACAACACATCCAAACCATGCAAAACTATTTAAGGCAATAAACACAAAAACCAGACAACACGTGGAAACTGCAAATACACAAAGCATGCACTAGAGGTGTGGCAAAAAAAAAAAAAAGCCAAACAAGATGCTGAAAATATGATGGGGGGTGGGAAGGATGTGGTAGCAGGATGCAAAAGGAAAAAAAAAAGGCAAATCCATGCTGAAGTGTGCTGCATATTTACAAAAACACCAAAACAAATTTGAAACACATAGCAGTGGAAAGCAACACTGCAGCAATGCCTAAGAAACAAAAGACTTTTTTTTTAAGTGCAAAAAGCTTAGCAAAAGAAAGAGCACATTGGAAATTCATGTAAAAGATGCCAAACATACTGGACACCCGAAATACCACTGCAGTCATACCAAACATACTGGGACAACACTGTAAGAATCAAAATCCACACCAAAAACCACACAGAAATCCCAGACCAGAAACAAGAGCATATGGCAGATGCATTTTAAAAAACACCAAACATCCTGACACTATACCCCATACAAGATGCATAGAGAAACCATAAACACAAACTAACTAAAAAAAATAAAACATAAAAAAACCCACCAAACTAAACCAATTTGTAAACACCATAAAAAGATTTAATAAGATCAAAATGCCTTAGTTAGGCTCTGACAAGTCCGTCCAAAAAAACACCTCAGAAACTGAAAACCTCATCAAAAATGACAGAAGAAAAAATCTGGCGAATGCATACCAAAAAAAACACCGAACATGTTCAAAGATTAAAAACCATTAAATGCCCAATGGTAAATTGCACATGGTAAATTCATGCTAAAAAGGCCCAGCAAATACACTGGATACACAGAAAAAAATTCCACTGGATAACTCACAAAATAATACTGTGTATGTATGCAAAAAAAAAACCCACTAAAGCAATCATGGACAGAAATAACATCATAGCCATGCCCTAGGGATCAAAACCACACCTAAAAACAGCCCAAATCCACACTGGAAGCCTTTAACCCCAAAAGCACATTAGACACCAAAAAGTTCATCCAAAACCAAACCAAATGCGCATGACAGATGCAAGAAGACAAACATGCTAAACACATTAAAAAATTGTTGGAAAACGTTTAAAAATGCAGTGGATATTGGGTGATATATATGTACACCAAACACACAGCACCAGTTTGTGCTGAACACGAAGAACATACATTAAAAAAAAGTGATTTTATAAACACAACACTGCTAAAAAAAGTGTGGTACGTGGAATTCTATACAGTCACAGCACTTTACTGGAAGTTCACCTATATAGCTCATTCATTAGGACATAAACATCAGGATGAAGTTAAGACCTGTAAGAGACCTATAATTCCTTTTTGTCACCTGTTTTTCCTGTAGAGTCACAATCCTCTGGCAGATTGTTTTGGTCAAATACGTAAAACTGATCTCAAAAGCCTAGCTAGATAAAACTGATAATTGCAATCAAATTTTTTTTTTCTGTAACAACCATTTAATACAGCTCATATATAAAATATTTTGTTTGCTGTGCAAGTGCTGTCCACAAAGCCAATACAGACTTTATGCTTCTGAAAACATGGAATGTATGTTGTAAAGATACAGAACATATACATCAATAAATATCTCAGCTACTATGTCTAACATGGAGGTGAGAACATAAATTCTTATGCATTACAAAAATAAATAAAAGCATCAAGTTATGATACCAGCACACCTACAAGTTGAGTAGCACTAGGAAAATTTTCCATCCAGCTACAAAACAAGATGTATTTACAGATATTGAGTTATCAAAGGATTTCAGCAGGTCAGGAGCAAATTATGCTTACCAAACACTATTGCTTTGGCAAAAGGTGGAAAGAGCTCTGTGTGTCTGCATAGGTTTTTATGAATTTGCCAAAGATCTTTGTGCAGTTTCTTAAAGTCACTGTATCTCTTCCAAACGACTATCTGAAGCAGAGAAACCAGAGAGAAGTATTAGTGAGGTTCATTGTTCATATTACATCACACCACAAATCCACTGGTTTAATCACATCAGACTACTAACTTCAGCAAAGTTGTTTAATAAAAATCCACAGCCTGAACTGCCACCTGTAACAAGCATAAAAAAATGGTCATTATATGTTCCCAGCCTGCATTTTGGCTAGCAACACTACAGTGCATAGAAAAAACGTGAGAAAAAGCTGAAAGGAGGGCAAAGACAGCACTGCTTCAGTCACTCTGAGATCCAGACCCACACAGGGAGCCACAAGAGAGGAAAAAATGCTGAACAGCAGTGTTGCACTACCCAACATTCAACAGCACACTGTGCCTGGTGCAGCTGCAGGTGTGGGGAAGAGACAACAGCAGAAGAGAAAACCAAGGAAGGGAAATCACAATACAAGCAAGGGATTTTTAGGGACAATACATTAAGCACCCAGGACTAAAAAACAGCTTCTAAGTTGTGTATGTGAAGTGTGGATCAGATGTAAATGCAAGTCCCCATCTTAAATGGTTTTTTTGTAATAATACCAAAAAAAAGAGTATGTTCCTTTTGTAATCTAGACAAAAACTCCACCTTAGGAATATAAAGATGTCATTGGTTCATTATACCAGCTATTCCTGATCTATCCTTTCCAGAAAGTAGTCATCTCTCACTCAAGTATCCACCTTATCCTTCTTCCATCCCATTCTTTCCATTCAAGAAAGGAGGAGAACCCAGTAGGAAAATCAAACCAATGAAAGAAGTAAACAATAAAATTTACACTCGACTGCTACTGGATTTGTTATCAGGATGAAAAGATATTAACAAAGATTTTTTTATATCCTGACCTCATTTTTGAGTCAGACTCACTAAGCCATCAAAATAAACCTCAACACTAATGTAAACTGATTAAAGTAGAACAGAAGGGGAAAAAAAAACAAGGAGAACACATGTATTCAGTAGCTGATTCCACAGTTGCACTAGTCAAATGTCTCAATTAACTTCATACAACTAACCACAACTTTAAACATTCCACATATTTCTGAATGATTTACCAGTTTGCCTTCTCATGAGCAACCATAACTGAAAAAGCTGACTTTTTTTTCCAAGCAAACCAGATTTAGAGCTAAGCAAAAGGTTTAGATTTAGAGCATTTTTTCAAATACTGCAGTCAGAGGCCTTCTAAGTTTCAGCACATGCAAGTCCTACCTACAGAACAGTGCAGATATAAGGTAAGAGGATGGCCAACAGTGAATATGCAAAGCTTTAGTGTGGCAACACTCCACACACCCTATAAATTTAGCTATACTGGAACCAGCAGTCCTGATTCAGACTCCATTACTGGCACACATTTTCATTACTTAATTACAGCTGGTACCGAGTGAAGTGTAACACACAAGTGAGGAAACTCAAGAAGGCAAACTAGTCATTTTGCTATCAGAAGTAATAATTTTTCAATGCTATACTTTTATCTAATCCAATAGCCAGAGAGTGGATGATGAGCACTTCTTGAGCAGTTTGCATATAGAACAGGAAATTGCTTAAGATGGTGAATTCTTTAAACATTAAGTTCTGTATTGTCAGTACTTGGAGACAACATGAAAAGCTGCCAGAAAATAAGAGCATGAGATTTCATTCCAATAAAAAAGCATCATTTTTCACTGCTACAATTGATCACTCAATAGTCAAGCGGAAAAAAAATAAATATCCCTAAGTAACTTGCATTGCAAAAGCAATGCAAAAGCAGTCAAGGTTATCCTAAAACCTTTCAGAAGCTCATGGAAAACATGCCTTTGCATGTGGCCCAGCAAAGTTAGCAAAGTTCCCACTCTAACATCCTCATTAGAAATTAGATTTGGAGGAAGGACACACTGTACTTTGAGGCCCAACGAAGCACAGCAAGTATATCATAAAACATGTTAGACTCGTAATGCAATAAGGTGCTTGTCATAGTGAGAGCCAGTAGATCTCTATTAACTCATGCAACTCATCTGTTCCACAATGAGTAAGCCTTTCTCCTAAATGAAAAGGGAAAAAAAACCCTACAGGACTACCCTAGATGCAATTGCCTTACACACCACATTGCCACCATCAGTCCCCAGAAGCAAGGACATTAAAGTTAGGTCCAGTGGCCTTTCTGGATCTATCCCCACACAAAACTTCACATTGATTTCTTTCATCCTTTCGAGAGGGAAGCCCTTACAAGGTTCTCTTCCTTCCTGCCCCAACAACAACATCTGGGATTAGATTGAGTTGTACCTGGCTGCAGTGGGAGAGGTGCTGTAGTAAGGACTTGTATCCCAAAGGGCAGCCAAAAGACATGACAGAAAACTGGCAAGCAGAGTTGAGGTCACAGCACACAGCCTTATGAGCAGCTGTACACATGTAAAGAATGTATTAACATTGCAGCAGTGGCATTAAGAGACACCTGGAGGAGGAGGCAGACACAGCTAAGTGGTCCTACGTGGATGTGGGAAGTGGGTTGCATGAGACAGATCCTAAAGCCATGGGGCGGTTGTGTGCACAAAATTTCCCACTGAATTCCTTACTGAGCATTCTGGAAAACTGAGGTAAATTTATTTTCAGTGGGAGCAGGTTAGGGGCATATTCTTTTTTTTCCAAAGGCTGCCACCAGGATTTTTTTTACTGTAAGAGGCCACGTAACAGAAAAGCTCTCCAGATATGGGGGTTTCAGGCTACAGTTCCCCCTTATGCCAACAACCATCTAGGATGTTCCTTGTAATAACCAACTGTTTTCAGATAATGCTTATAACAGAATCACCCCACACCTAACATGCTATCACATGCAGAATAATTAATATGGTACAATGCAGGGTGAAAAAGGGAAACCATCAAGAAGTTCATCTCCTATTTATGTCCTCTTATTGTCGAGAGCATGTGAAATTCTGCATGAGTAACCTATAGCCACAAATCAAAGCAACAACTAAAGATATGGTTTTGCTATTGTGTCAAGACTACTTAACACATATTCATGCAATACTCTAGCTGAAAGACACTTACAATATTTTTCTGATGAATGGACTCAGCAACAGCTCTTATAAAGTGCTTTTCCTCACAAATGAAGATTAAGGTAATGGCAGAATGTGCTCATGGATAGGTTCATTTCAGGAGTCTCCCTGGAAAAGGGGAATATCAAGCTACAAACTACAGTAATGCAGTTCTAAACTAGATCCATGATCACAGCTGAATCTGATAGGTTATTTTAATCTCCTAGAGATTTGAAAGAAAAAATGCAAAAAGCACAAATGCTCATGCTTGCCTGATTCTCAAGATTTCAAAGAAGGATACAGTAAAGGGCTGTTAGATGTATTAGCCAATTCTCACCTCTGCCAAGCCACTAATCAGTAACTCACGTTTGACCACACAGAGATGCAATGAATTAAGTTATGAGCTCTTCTTTCATCAACTATGCAGGTTCTCCTCAACTGTAGAACGTGACTGTGCCAGAAACTGAATATTTGCACGTGTTACACGATGTCTGAAAAGCCATAAGGTTGTGCTTTTGAGGGAAGTTTTGCAGGTACTCAGCATAACAGTAACCATGTCAAGTCATTAGTCCAGAAAAAAAAATCAAACAGGGGGGTGGGGTCAGGGAAAATGTTTCTTAATTAAAAAGAAAAGAAATCCACAATGAATGCACGTGGTGTATTTTTCTCTCACAATAAATGACTCCTGTGACTGACTTTCGAGGTGTTTAAGAGGCACAAGATTAGAGCAGACCCTTCATAGACTCTTCAGAAGAGGCAAAGAATAAGCAATTTTAAAGTTTTGTCAAAGTATATCACTGGAAAATACTAAAGGAGCCTCAGAGAAATAGGCATAATACATATGACTTGCAGTCTAATCTCCCTCAACAACACCTAGACTCCTCCATTCTCCCTCTTCACTAACAGACAGTAATGGTGTAGGCTTTTCAGTGAAGTATTGGTTAAAGAGTACCTACAGCTGAGACCTAAGACTTGAATTGTGGACTGATCTCTAATTTTACCAGTAGGAGTTAAGTAACCATCAATTTGCCAATTCCAGCCCCGAGAAAAGAGTTTGTAAAGTTATCAAAGCAGTTTTGTCATCAAAAGACACTTTACTCTCTAAGACTTTGTTTCAAGTCACCATTCATCACTGAGGGATTAAATGCATCATGTTACACCAGCTACTGTTTTTAACCATGAAAGCTAAAGACAAATGGAAACATACAAAAATTATAAGCTCAGTTACAATGACAAAAAAAACAGAAACTGCTAAATTACATCAAAGATCCTTCAAAAGGCATAGTATGATTCATATAGACATTTGCACAAGTTTAAACTTACCTCCTGGACATCCTCTGGATTTTTTCTTGAAACTATCTGAAAGGCAAAACAAAAATGAAACCACGTAAATCCTTGGATTTTCAGTTGGAAGTTCAAGAGTAACATACAATGATTTGCTGCTGAAGAGAAAAATCTGGAAAAAGGCAAACAGCTGCACGGTCCTGTGCACCCAGGAAGTTTTCATTTAGTTTTAGAGAAGTCTAATACCCAAAGACAACACAGTGAGGGATTTCAGCAGAAGTCAGTTGTGATCACACAAAGACAGACGCACATTCTAGGCAGAATAGCACAAAAGGCATCTCTCAAAACAAAGCTACGTAGAACACATCTTCTATCATCTTTCCAGTCTCTTCCTATTAATTCATATTAGGGCCACATTACTCCCAAGAAGAGGAGCTCACTAAGGCTACTTGCCTTAATATAAGCTGCACACAAGCTCCCTGAGAATGTGAGGATTTGTATTTAGCAAGACAGTATTTCCACTTTACTTACAATCACCAGAGCGCAGGCATGTCTGACTATCCTTGCGTATTTGTTTCTCCTTAAAAACTCTTGGCCTAATTAATTATAAATGACTTTGTCCAGGGGAAAATTGCAGTGAGAATCAGGCTTGGCTGCACACCATAAATAAGCCTGTATTTCATAAAGATTTTTTTTTTCTTTAAATAAATATTGATCACAAAAGCCTTTGTAATCCAAGTTTTGTACTGGTCTTATAAACAGCAGTAAGAGCACATCCCCACAAACACACAAACCAAACAGACACATCTTTAATTCATAACTGCAATTATCTTGTGCAAGCCAGTATATCCTTCATCATAAGAGCCAAAGCTGTTTAACAAAATAATTAGTCTATTGTTAGCTAAAGCAAAATAGGGCATTCTTAATGCAACTGGGACTGTCCTCAGCGACACACCCCGCAATAATTGATGCCCTGAAGAGGTGATGCGTGTAAGGAAGCGCAGGGAGCCCACACCACTTGCACCCCAGAGACCAACACACCGTACCGCAAGCACCACGCAGCTGTTGCTCTGAGATGGAAGCCACCAAACCCACACTTTCCTCTTGCTACGTGACAACAGCATACCTCTTAGATCTCCCACGAAATTAGCTCTCTTCCTCACTTCCATTTCACAAGAACCCTTGCCAAAGCCTCCCAGATTTTGTACCATCCGTTTACTACAGCCCAGCCACTCAATCTCTCACACATTTTGGAGGAGAGAAGATGGAAAACAGAAGTGTTTCCTTCTCAAGCAATCTCCCAAAAGACCTGAAACATTTTCCTTCGCAGCTCTATGTTCTCTCTCTCACCTTGCATACCAAAGTCCTCTTCTTCCAGCGTAGTCTACATTGATAAAACCTTTCTCAACTTTTCCTCACTCTTGAGAAAGCAAAGATTTGGCAACTTTACCAAATGTTAACCTTGGTGGCTGTTGCTCTTTCATTCACTACCAGGCAGTTTATAAGTACAAGTGGTGAAATAATTCTAACCTCCTTTTCTAGTAGCTGGCGTACTTGATGCAAGGAGTCTGTAGAGCTGGGGGAAGGAAATATCACAGGCATGGCTACATATCACAGAGAACACCAAAGGGCAGACACCAACTGCTTTGCTTTGCAGTTCACCTTTAGTTAAAGCCTTGCAACAGTTTTGGCAGCTAGGTAAGTTACCAGATGGGCAGAAGGAGACCCAGAGAGATGAGTAATTACCCAGCCAGTTAGTAAGAATCTGGAATAAAACCCAGAGGCCCTGTTTCACACTTGTTCTTATGTTACACCGCCTTCTATATCTCCCAGCCTTGCCAACTTTAAGTCAGTATGTAATAATTTATGTGTTGTCCTACTTTGTTCTTCATGTCCTTTTCTGAAGGTCAATCTCATAAGAGGTCTGCCCCTTCCATCCAACCTATAGTCAACCTAGAGACTTGGCAAAGATGAGCCCCTAAATTTTCCATGCACTTTTTAGAATCCTTTCACAAGCATCAATACAGTCAGTTCCTTCTGCAAATCTGTAACACAAGCTACTATAACCTATTTTCAAAAATATCATTAGGATACCCACCAATGAGATAAGCAATGTGTAATTACTGAACTAGACTCTGAAAAGAGATCCTACAAGGACCCTCAACACTGAGAAAAGTATTTCAGACTATCCCATTCTTCATCATGCATATATCCAACATAACAAATTAGAATTTTAATTATCATTAATAATTGTAATCTTCCAAATACTCTAAACATTTATTAGTGGCCTGTATTTCAGGTATCATTAAAGAACACTCCTCATATCCCAACTTCCTAATATCTGTTTCTTTGCATGTGGAAATGGCTATTAAAAAGCCAATATTCATTTAACTTTGTCTGCATTTACAATTATGTTACAGTTTATAAGTAAATAAAATATATATTCTCTGCTATACAAACAAAACTTCTAAGAAAAAAGCTGCAATAATGATAGACCCCATCAGAACTCAGAAGAGACTGCATGGGTAGTTATGCCTTGGGCCAGATGTTTGGGGCACACCAAACAAGCGCTTTCTTATCCATGATTATTTATCTACATTAATTGAAACAGAAAATTCCTTATTTCACACAGGATTCCCTCACATACCACACTAAGGAACCACAAATCTCCACTAACACATACTGACTACCCTAGATCTCAGCCAGTATGAGATTCAACACAACGGGAAGGTCCACCTCACTTTTCTCCTGGCGGTCCCCCAAAGTTGATGAGCTGATGCTCAGCAAATACAGCTGGAGTGCTGTGATATCAACCATGGAGCCAGATCACCACAGGAACAGGAGGGAGGAATAGGAGGAAAGAAACAAAAAGGGTACCTGATATGTACACTGAATCCTTTTTAAATAATTTCATTCAATTCCCCAAATCCTCACATCAAGTACTACAGAAGAGATTACCAAACAGAGCCCTGCTGAAACAAAAGTTTTTTATATTTCTGCACTTGGGAGTCCAAGGCATCCTTTGCTGCAAAAGAATGAAATAATTTTTCACTTTGAGGATTTTAGCTATCAAAACACTTTGTAAAGAACAAACGATCTCTGGTTAGATCAGTTGAATTTGGACAGCTCACAGACTGATCAGCTCTTTGCTCTGTGCTAAATCAAGAGCACCCCCTGATTCTGCACTGCCTCGCTTGGAAAAGCACCGGAACACCCACAGTTTATGGGACAAGGGGAGGGAATGATACCCCCAACTAGTTAGCCACAACTTGATTTTGAACAATTCTACAGAAACCAAAATACCACAGAGAAATTTAACTGGCTTTAGCCAATAATAATAAAGCACCAGAGCAAAATAAGCAGCAGAAGTCTTGGCTCATTCCTATTAGTCCTTATTTCACTGACACAACTTATTAGTACACACCCACACACTTGGGCCATCAAGAGCAACTGCAGAAAGATGCGATGGCACTGTTTTCATCCCAGCATCTATTTCAGGAAAGGCTTTTTAAATTGCAGCATCATAGGAAAAAAACAATTCTTTTTTCCTCTTCAGAAATATTAAGTTGCATTGGACTAAAAAGAATAGTTTAAACATATTTGTCCCATATTTGTGTTTGGTGAACTTGGAGAGACAGACAAATAGATAGATCGCTAGTTGACCAAAACATTTTTTTTTAAATTTTTAATTTTACAAGTCATACAAACTGATCACAGGCTAACAACCTGACATTACAATCTCTATACATATACAGAATGCTGTATTCTTTGAATTAAGAGGAGGGTGCCTATAATCCTACCTTGCTCTTACAGGCAGGATGTCTACCGCTGCAGTAACTAAGAGATCACAGGTCATTTAAAGAAACTCTCTCTCTCTGTGACACCTTCTGATGTTCTCAATATATCCCACCACACCTGCGAGCTAAACTGCCACTCCTCTTGAACCTATCTCCACATATTTACTTACTCGCCTCCCTTTTCTGGTTTAATAGGAAAGTGAAAGAGAAGAGAAAGCAAGGAATTTCCCTAGGAGAACAGACGGACCTTTCATCAAAGCCAGCACCACAGGAGCTCTCCCAACATCTGCAGCAGCTTTCCTGCTTCCCGTGCTAGGCCTGCCTGCCCCGAGCGCTCTGGGCTGGACCCTCCCGGGCACGCTGAGCTCCGTGTGCGGCTCGGGCGGCTCCGCGCTGCCCGCCCGCCGTGGGCGTGCAGAGTCCCCGCTCCCGCTCCCTCCCGGCTCCTCCCGAGCGCGCTGCGCGGCGGGGCTGCCAGCAACGCTGGGCAATCCCACTGCCACCCACCCACGAGATCCTGGGCGGGAGAACGGGGGGAAAAGAGAAGGAGCTGTTCGTTCTTAAGCTACTCTCGCTACGCCCCGCAACGCACAGCGAGGAAATCGGGAGTTAATTGCAAAGCGCGTCTGAGGCCATGACAACGTTGCGAGGCTACAAGTTTGCAGGAGGCGACCGGGGCTCGGCTCGGGAGGGGCCGCCGTGTGCCACCGGCCCTCCCTCCCTCTCTGCCACCCGTGTCGCTCACAGGGGCTTGAGCACGCAGCGGCGGCTCTGCAGGCCGGGCGCGGGGAGCCGCGGGGGCGAGGGGCTGGGCGGCGGCCGCCGACTCACCCGCGCCGTGACCTTGTAGACGGTGTGGCCGCGGGGGTGGCGGCGCGGCTCCGTCACGGTGTAGAAGCGGGCCAGGTCGGCGCCGCGCTCCCGCGGGTTCAGCATCCTGCTGCTGCCCCCGCCGCGCCGCCCTCCCGGCACAGGCGGAAGCGGCGCCCGGGAACGCCCCGCCCNGCCGGGGGGGATTTACGCGTGGCGGGGACTGACCGCCGAGCCCCTCGCTCGCACAGGAGCCCGCGGCCGCTACAAATCCGTAATGAGCCCCTGGTGCGCCGCTCCCAGCGTCTGCCGTGGGCTATTTTAAGCTATGCTGCCCTAAATCCATAGGCCTGTAACGCAGAAATGGCCCACGGATTTTAAAGAGGAATGCTACCAGAAAGGCAAGTTTGATGGTTGCCGAATCAACATGTTTAGTGTGTTGTGTCTCTTCCAGGTTCTTTAATCTGCACCTGCACTTTTCCCTGCAGATGGGCTCTCGTGCGTGCATAGATCTGTGGAACACTGGTGTTAGGAAACACTCCAGGGTTTGAGGGACATTGCTTCAATTCTCAGGAGCATAACTGCGGCACAGGACCTTGTCCTTTTGTAAGATTACCTTCAATTTCTTGCCTGTAGTGGGGTCTGTACCAATGTAGATTTCACACCGCATATTATATAAACTGTTTGGATTTTTTTTTCAATTCATTTAATTGCAGATGTTAAATAAACAACTTTTCCTCACCAGGTTTTTAATATCCCTGCTCTCATGCAGGTTTTTGGCATAAAGTGTTTAACAATATTTAATTGCGTGTCTTTGTGAAAGATAAGAGTCTCTTGTACTGAAGTTCGTAGTAAGCAAGTGCCTCTCGATTGAGGAACATTTTCTTAAGAAGAGAGAAGAAAGAGGACATGGGTTGTTAGCAGCTCACTTGTGACTCTCACCTTCTGAGAGGAGAAAAACATGTCTTTTACATCTTGTTCTTCATGAAGACTTCGTGAAAGTTCTATAAGTTATCAAAAGTTTGCAAATTCAAGTACTTGGAGGAGAGAGTCAGTGAGTAACTAAAGAGAAACACATAAGGCTTAGGAAATGCATGGAGCTGAAAACAGCAAGAGGCAGGGAGAGTGTTCATGTGAAGTTTGCCCAGCCCTTGCACATTTCTAGGCATCTGCTGCTAACAACATTTAGAAAGCAGGAAACTGAGCTCAGTGGACCATTGATCTGAGCCACCGTGGCTGTTCTTATGTGCAGTGTAATCAATCAAAGCATCCCTCAGTGAATCAATAGCCTCCATTCACCAGGGAGTTTCAAAAGCTCAAATGACTCATAAAATAATTTGGCTTCTACTTAAAAATCAGAATTTGGAGATATCTAATTCTGCAGAATATCTTTTCACATGGTAGAGCCAACATAAAATAGTAATTAGATGGGAATAAAAAAATCCACAATTAAGTGTTACTGGCTTATTAAAGCTTTTATAGGTCAAGACAAGAAAATCTAGCAACACTGAGATAAGAAACCATTTGCATCATATTAATAGGTTAATCTTTTTTTTTCTGTTTTGTCTATTACACAACTTCCATGCCTTTCAGCACATTGTCATTTTCATTAAAACCCAAAGCTTCCGTGACTTCTTTTTTCCCACCATCACTACTCGGATTACTACGATGTAAAAACCTTTGAAGTGACAGATCAATTTGGGTGTCCCTGTGCAGGTCAAAATACAGAAAACAACTCCATGTTTTGTGTATATTCTGCTCCCAGAAATAACAGCAGTTGTTGTTGCTATAGGTATGGCTTACTGTCTTCTGGCCTAGAAATACATCTAAAAGATGAGAATACAAAAATTCAGAGAAGAACAAATCACCAAAACAAGATGGTCTTGAAAATGCAGTTGGGAGATCCTTTACTACACATGTTTTATGGTAGTTTCACTCTCATATGGTGAAGAAACTAACAGAAAATGAATGGGTGTTTTTACCTTTCACCAGTAACTCGTGTCCAAGAAATGGAAAACCTACAGTGAATCTGACACATTGCTTGACTAGATGCTCATGACTGCATTATTTCAGTTCCAGTATTCCCAACCACTCCTGGGAAAACTTCAAATGTTATTTAAAGTCACTTTCATGACAGATATAAGAGGAATGCAGAGAAACAGTCTTTTACTTGATTACAGTTCCTGCACAGCATCTGCACTATTCAGCACTGTAATTTTTCATATGCGTTGTGCTACGTTTCCTTACAATAAACAGGACCAGCATCTCCTCTGTCCTCAGAAGACCTCAAGGAAGTGCTCTAAGTGCTTATTCAAGCAGCATCTGCAGGGGCAGAGGATTGTTTCTGCAGCTGGTAAGCAGCGGTGGGTCTCTCAGCGGGGTCTGCAGGGCGGGCAGCTCTCCTCAGCAGAGCACCTCCAGCTGCATTTTAAAACCTGACAGTGTTGAAATACTCGCTCGGGTGAGCGGGGTTTGGTTTTTTCCTGCAAACACTAAGCATGGTGCTGCTGAAATGAAATAAAATCTACTGCGGCACCTTGAAATAGACGGCAGCTCTTTCTCGGCCCCTTTGACCCTGCAGGAGCACACGGTGTATGGAAACTATCACACAATACGATGAGTTGAAAAAGACAAGGATCATCAGAGTCCCACCCCTGGCCCTGCACAGGACATCCTCGATATGCCACCACGTGCTTGAGAGCGTTGTCCAAACGCCTCTTGAATACTGCCAGATTTGGTGCTGTGACCGCTTTCCTGGGGAGCCTCTTCCAGTGCCCGACCACCTCTGGGTGAAGAAACTACTGCACGAACACAGTGTTACCTCCATTTAAGCGCCTCAAAAGCCCCGATCAGGCTGCCTACACGCCGGTTTTGCTGCGCTCCGGCGCGGCCCCTGCCCCGGCGGTGAGCGCGGGCTCGGGGGCGTCACCCGCCCGGCGCCGAAATGGCGGCTGGGCCTGGGCGTCGCCTGCCCGGACTAAGCATGGCCGCGGGCCCGGCCCTTGGACTACAAGTCCCAGGAGCGAGCGGGAGGGCGCGGCGCGGCCGCAGCCCGTGCGGGGTATGAGGAGGCGGTGGCGGGGCGGCGGGAGCGCGGCGGCCGGAGCTGGCGCTGCCCTGGGCTGACCCCTTCGGGGGGCGCCGGGGCTGCGCGGGGCCGGTGGCGGGGCCCGGGCCCGCCGGGAGGTAACGGGGGCTGGGGGCGCTGGTGTTCAATGGCCGCCATTAGGCCGGGTAGGGCCGCGGTAAACAGAGCACAGCGCGGCGCGGGTCGTTCTGCTGCCGGGGCTGCGGGGCCGGGGGTTTCGGAGGGAGCAGTTTCTCAGTGCTTTTCTGTAAAGCAAAAGCTTTTCAGGGGGGATTTGTAAAGGAGTGATGCCTCTTTTTGTCCATAGTAAGGCTGTGGTGTCCGGGGGGGTGTTTGTTTTTGTGTCTGCCCGACTACATCTGGTGCGCTGTGGTGGAAAGGGGTTATTTCAGGACAAGCGGGTTTTGCTGAAAGTTGTGTTAGGGATTAGAGGGTGTCCAAAGGAGGGCAGTGAAGATGGTGAAGGGCCTTGAGAGGAATCTCCAAGGTAATTTTCAGCCTGGAGGAGATTGAGGGAGACTTCCTGGCAATCTGCAACTTCCTTGTGAAGGGAAGATGAGGGGCAGGCACTGATCTCTGCTCTGTGGTGCCCAGTGACAGCACCCGAGGGAATGGCCTGAAGTTGTGTCAGGGAAGGTTTAAGCTGACTATTAGGAAAAGGTTCTTCATCCAGAGGGTGGCTGGGGGCTGGAACAGTTTCCCCAGGGAAGTGGTCACAGCACCAGGCAGCCTGACAGAGTTCACGGAGCCTTTGGACAATGCTGTAGGGACATGGTGTAGCTCTTGGGGTGTCCTGTGCAGGGCCAGGAGTTGGACTCAAGTGATCTTTGCAGGTCCTTTCCAACTCAGCATGTTCTGTGATTCAGTGATCCTGTATTTTGGCTTATTTGCTCGGCTGAATGGCAGCTGGTAGGTCCTCACTTCAGGCATACCAAGCTTTGTTATCTTTTGTTTATAAGTTCAAAATACACCTTATTTAAACAGTGAGGAAGCTGAGATATTATTGTCACTCAGCCTTCCTTCCCATGATTTTGATGAGAGACAGATTTCTTTCTTCTTCTAAAGAAAAAACAGAAAAAACCCCACCTTTTTTCATGGCTTTGGTTGCTGAGCTGTGGTTTGCTCTCCTGGAAAAGAAATAAGAATACAGATTTAGTCTTAAGCTGGTGCTAGTGATGCTTTGAGACTTAGTACCTTTATTTCCCTGTTGTGTTGGCATTGGGATTTGAGCCAAATCAATGGCTTTCCAAACAAAGTTCTGACGGCTTGCAGGAAAGTGGTCTTTTCATTCCTTACAAATAGCCTTATGATAAAGTTAATGCAGCATGCAAAAATGACCTTTTGTAAAGGTCATTCCTCTGAGTGCTTGAAAGATCTGACACTGAATTCAACAAAGCAGAAAAATAAATTGTAAATAGTTAATGAGATGGATAGGGTTTGGACACTAAATGGCACTTGTAAATCTGAGGGGGGAAAGGATGCGAGATCACTTTGTAAAGTCCCATTTTGCATATCATTTAGCTAAATGTTTAAGTACCTTGTATATAAGTGTTTGAATATCTTGTATGTATTAACTTGTAGAGAAAGAGTATCTTGTGCAAGTCCTGACTTAGAGGATGATTTTGCCTCCACAGCTTTCTACAGGCAGATGTAGTTGTGTGCCAGTAATGAAACTTGTGCTTTTTTGGTAGACACTCCATGCTGCCCCGCCATGTGCAGAGGCTGGGCAGGGACTGGATCACCCACTGGAATGGCTCCCAGATACTCGCCTGGAACAGCCCAGTTTCCAGCTGTATGAGATGGGCCGGACACTATCCTCCCTGGGCCTCCTTTCCACTCCCTGTTTCAGCTGATTTTTCAGCAAACTGGAGATTCCCTCCATTTTTTGGACCTTGGAGACAATTTCAGAACTCTAATTGGCATCTTGATAACTACACACAAAGTTATTGCTTTCACCTCCCCAACCCCAGTATGAAATCTGAGGGAGAAGAACCACTGACAAAGAAGAGAAGAGTCAGTGGCCAGGATGGTACTTCAACTCCTGAGCAAGAAACAAACTTGTCTAATCAGAAAGAAGTGTCTTGTCTTTCTGTAGCACAGAATGAAGAAAAACATGGCAGCAAGAAAGGTAAAAGATGCTCTTTCCCCATTTTCCATGTTTATTTGTAATGCTAAATACACCAAATGAGTTACAGTTACGAGCAGTAGCGCCTGCTCCTTTTGAGCTACTGTTTTTCTTGGCACCCCTCTCAGGAAAACATGTCTTTAAAATGGTGCCATTTTGTAATGCTGTTTAGTCTACAAACCTGTATTTTGTGCTGTCAAACAGTCTACCAGAACTAGGTTCACTGCACTTGGCAGTAGAGCACAGTCAGTTGTGTGGGATTGCCCAACTTGGGGAGTCCTGAGCTTGGTTCACACAACACTCACTCATGTCTCTGTCACCAGGTCATGTCTGTTAACTTGGAAAGTCTAAAAAGCAAAACGATTTTGCTGTAGGGCTGAGCTGGGCTGGCAGTTGTATAGCTTCATTCCTTGTACTCTACCTGAGCTCATAAACCCTACTGGACCTGAACTGGTTTCTTTCCAGACCAGTTGAGTTATCTGTGACCTAGAAAACTGAGAACTAATGCACTGAGTTTTAGTGGTGCATGCGTCCAGTGTGAATGTGTGATTTCATTCTTACAGCTGTATTCTGCCCCTGGCATGTTAGCAAGTTTTGTGTCAGATCACGTCTGACAGGGCAGGCAGCACGTGTGTTTATCCAGATAAATACAGGAAGAAGTGCAGAGTTGTCTACTGGGCTCAGTAACAGACTTCCATGAAACTTCAAAGTGTCTGTGTTAGCTTATTGCAGATACAATCTTGTACATAGCATCCAAATATTTTACTGAGTCTTGTGTATATTTACAGTTTGTCTAGTGTGAGGCAATTAGAGGGAGGAGTCAAAATTGTTGCCCTCTTGCATAAATTGCTTCCTTAGCAGATTAAACTGGAATTTGTATTATGAATAAAAAGGGCAATAGATGCTATCAGCATCCCAAAGGGATTTTTGGACACAAATACCCATAAGGCTTAAAAACATCATATTCATCTTCAGGAGCCAAAGGAAGGGACTTTGCTTCCTTAATTACTGAGTGCCTTAATTACAGAGTCCTCTCTTAACCCTGCTTGACATACCTTTATCTGAGAGCATGGTTGGCACTGTGGTCCTTCCCAGTCACCCTTTGTAAGGTGATGCTAATTAAAGATACCTGCTGAGGAGTAATGTGACTTCTCTCCCACCACAGAAACAGAACTTAAAGCCTTGCTTTATTCATTGCAAACACTGTAAAATCCTGAATAATCTCAGCACAGCAATGAAAATTACTGCCCAAATAGGATGGATTGTAGCAGCTATAGGTAGCTGCAGTCTGCCACTGGTTGTTAGCACAGGGAACTGGACCTCAGCTTGCTCTCAGATGAGGTCAGATATAAAGGGTGAAAAGCATCTCTCTGAGTTTTTAAGTGGAGAAATACATTTCTTAAAAAGTAATTGGATGCTTAATGATGGGCATATATATTATTATGAATTTTCCTACTAATAGTAAGTATGAAATTAAAAATGGCAGAAAGGTGAAGGAAGCCTTTTCAGAAATTCTTGGTAATTCTGAGACTTAATAATTTCTTGATTTCTCAACTCACTGTGGAGAATTGGGTTCATTATTTGTTTTGGGACTCCTGTAGTAGACCCTGTTGCAGCTTATGGCTGAGTTTTACAGAGTGTACATGGGCTAGAGGTGATTGATGGATTCCTAACCCTTTGTTAGTCATAGACAGAGAGATCAACCAGGTGCCCATATGCTGCCCTAAGGAGTGTATCCCAGACTGGCATACACCATCTCTGCTGAGGAGGCAGTGGCACAAGGCAGTGTAAGACTCCCAACAGGTTGGATTTGGCTCACCACTTAGGCAGCCCTTCTACAGGAGCAGAGGGTGTCATCTGATTGCAACAATCTCCTTAGAACATGCCAGTTCCCCAGTTTCAAAGCAGTTGAAATCCAGGGCATATAATGGGTTTGTGCTGTTTGTTTTGAGGTTGGGGTTTTTTGATTTGTTTGATTTTATTTTTTTTTACTGATGCTTATAAAAAATCTGTCTTAAACAGAGGGTCTGAATCACTGCTAATTGAATAAGCATTTAGAATTATTTAAGAGATTTGAAAGACAAGTAGTTGTCAGTAGGATGATTTCCAAGAGCAGTAAGAAGTCATACGGTCTATAACATAACTTTTTTCTGCTTCGGATGATTTTAACAGGAACCATCAAAAGACACTGGGAATATTTCTGTCAGCAGAGTAAAACAATGAAAATCGCTAAAAATAAACCATCTGACCAAAGCAGTACAGGAAGTGAGGCAACATTTGATTTTACAGTCATGTCCTACAATATTCTCTCACAGAATTTGTTAGAAAACAACTCTCACCTGTACAAACACTGCAGGCAGCAATTGTTATTCTGGACATACAGATTTCCCAACATCCTACAAGAAATCAAAGAGCTGGATGCAGATGTGAGTAGAAAATGAGCATGTGGATATTTTTTAAGAACTGAAAAATGGGAGTAGCAAGTTCTGCTACTCTGTACTGGGGTCTGGAAAAACACTGCTGTGGTTTTGGTTGGTAGAATTTATTGTTTGTTTTTGAGGACACATAAATTATTGTAAATCTTAATCAGGAAGTCAAGTCAGTAAAATTTTGCTTCAGTTGTTGTTCAGACCAACGAAAGTTCAGTGCTAGAATCCATCCTGTTTGTGTCAGAAAACAGTACTGAAAAAAAGTAGTTGTATTAGGAAGCCACAGAAAAACAGCCTTGTACCATTTGAAACATGCAGTTTTGTTAGTACGTAGCCAGGAATCTGGAAATTAAAGTCCCTTCAAGCTCTTCCTTTCTTCCTAATAAATTTATACGTCCTGTATGCATATATCTTTACACTGAGATACCTTGGATAGCTTTCTGAGAGGAGCAGATGCTGTCAGACCCTGATAGATGCAGGTGTCCTTTCCACAGGAAAATTTCTTGATAAAGGACAGATTTTTAACTATTTCATTAGTTGGAACTGTAACCTTAAGTGAAGCAGAGATTTCAGAATGTTGCTTGAGATTTGACTCTCCTTTGAGAGTTTGAATGAGCTAATGTCAGCTGGGCAGGTGGAATGTGTTGCTGCAGTTCAGCAAGCAGGGGTAACTTGTTCCCCTTTGGGAGCTCAGTCCTTTTTCCCAGTGGTGGTTGTAGATCCGTGTTACTGCAGCATGCTGGGGGAAGGCTCAGAAATGCTCACAGCTGCAGTTGGACTCGATGATCCTTGTGGGTCCATTCCAACTCACAATATTTCATGGTTCTGCAAACTCTCTTAAATGAATATTTTGAGTTTGATCTTTGGTTCAGGTTCTTGTAATATGGAAGCCTGTTTTCCACCCTATAGTACACCATTTGCCTCTTCATCCCATCTCCCTGAGCCTTCCCCTGAATTGCTAAGAATGTAGTAGCAAGTTACTATTTTGATTAAATTGAATCTCACCTCTATTGTTATTAAGGTGACACTTAGGTAAGCCAGTGTCTTCAGAGGAACATCCTTTGAAACTGGCCACTTACACTGCACTCCTCTGGAATGTTTCCAGATAAGGGAAAACAATACCCAGACAGGCCTTGTGTATTGGGATGGTTTCAGTGAGGGGAGGAGGGAGGGGGGGCGGGAAAAATGGGCACAGAGAAACCAGGGGAAAAACTCAGGGTTCAGGAAAAACCCCCAAAATACACTGCTACACACCTCTGAAAATGTCTGTCTGAAAAAGGAGGAATTGGGGCCTTCTTCATAATCTTAGGGAGCATCTTCTATAGAAGAGTGAATTCTTTTGTGGGGTTATGGAGTCAAAAAGCTTCTGAGTTTGTTTTGGTTTTTTTTTAATACCTGTACAGGCTGGCCAACAGAGATATGCTGTGGTAACATTTTGATGTACTTACTGATATATTTTAATTGTAAACCTTTGCCTTAGGTGCTCTGCTTACAGGAAGTCCAAGAAGACCACTACAGAACAGAGATCAAGTCAAGTTTGGAATCCCTGGGTATGATGAAACTCGTAGGACCAATAATTGTCTTCTCCCCTGCAGGGGTAACTTCTTACCCTTTGGGAACTCAGTACTAGTTTCCTCAAAAAAAGCTCTCTTAGATTATAGGATCAAGTCTTTTGCCATCACATGCAACAATGTTGTGTATCCTCTTTTATAAATTCAGATGCTCTCTTGAAACTACCCTGATCTTTTTTACCAGTATTTCTGTTGGGTAGCTCTTCAAGGACATGTTTTTCTGCCTTGAAACCTTCCAAATATCAGCACTAAATGTTATCCATGGTCAGTATATATTCATTTGGTTTTTGTACATGTGCTGTCAGTCAGTCTGAAGAGACAGTCTTGTCGCTATCCCTCATGTGATTTTTTGGAAGGAATGTGTTGCTCATGGTTTATTCCATGGTGTTTTAAACTGATCTAAATCTTTTGTGCCCTGCACCACCCTGCAGTCCCAGGGCACCGCTTCCATCCTGGCACTGGTTCTTGTCTGATGCCAGGAGGACATGGTAAAGGAGTAGCACTGGACTAATAATTTTTTTTTTTTTTGGTTAGTTGGGGTAGTCTAGCTTCCAGAATTGAGTGTTTGCAAAGAGAGTAATGGCAGTACTGATTGAAATCCACTTGAAATGTGAAACAGCACTGTGAGGCCAGGCTTGTGGGGGCAAGTGAGCTTGTAACTACTGTACAGGATGATCTGGAGCTTGCTTTAGCTCTTCCTTTCCCCATCCCTAGCTCCCAGATGCATGTCCTGCCCCTTACCCTGGGCTGGTTCTAGCACTCACTAGTGAAATCCACCAATCCAGCAGAATACTATCCAGACTAATTTTATTTTTCTGGGTGTGTTTTCTGTTGGCTTACTGAGTTAGCACTAAGTGCCACAACAAGTGGCAGGAGCAACATGGCCTGAATCTGGGAGAGGGGAACAGGAATCCCCTATTCCAGCACTGGTGTGAGCTCAGGTCAACTCACCCTGCTTCACTGAGGCTGTACTTCATGCATTCATATGGTCAGGGCAGGGCAGAGAATGTGTAAAAATGGCAAAAACTAGATACTGTTTCAAGAGCTAAATTTTTTTTCTTACATAAATAAGGTCTTGTTTAAATCTTGTTTCAATCACCTCTATATAAAATGAAGAAATTGGCAAATCACTATTTCTAGATGGACTTGTTTGAACTCCAGTGCTGTCATTTGATAAGTGTCTCTGTTTCCTCAGTGAAAGCTTGCCACTTGCTGCTCACTGAATAATTGCATGATTATGTAAATACGTTTGGACCTTTGTTCCATGAATAATTTTAGACATTGACTAATGACTTAGCATGATTAAGGCTTTTGATTGGTAATGCTTCACTGGTATTACTCCTAAACCATTCTTGTAACATCCAGAAAAAATTTCAATGCACAAGGCCACTTTCATGTGCCTTGTGGGGGTTTCTTTGTTGTTTTGTTTTGGGGGTTTTTTTCCAGACAAAAACATGACTGGTGTCTTAGAGTGTGTAGATGTTTACACATTGCAAAAGGTATTGGACCAGGTTTCCTGTCCTGCCTCAGCTGAGATTAGGGCAGAAAGGAAAGTGAACATGAATCTACGTGAACTTCATGCAGACTTTGGTACTTCAAACTGGGGGTTGAATGTGATGTGAGAAAGGCAGCATGAGATCTTTCTGATTTTTTTTTTTTTTGCTTTAAAATCTCTATTTATACAATAGTATTTCATGTTCTTAATTGCCTTTCTTGCAGGGTATCACTGTGAGTATAAAATGAGGACAGGCAGAAAACCTGATGGCTGTGCCATTTGCTTCAAAACTTCCAAATTTAGCCTGCTTTCCTCAAACCCCGTGGAATTTTTTCGCCGTGATATCCCACTCTTGGACAGGGACAATGTTGGACTGGTGTTGCTGCTGCAGCCCAGATTTCAGTGTAAAGCCAATGCTGCCGTCTGTATTGCCAATACACACCTGCTGTACAACCCAAGGAGAGGGGACATCAAACTGACCCAGCTTGCAATGCTCCTGGCAGAGATTGCCAGTGTTGCCCCTCAGAAGGATGGCTGTTTCTGCCCAATTATCATCTGTGGGGACTTCAATTCTGTTCCTGGCTCTCCGCTGTACAGATTTATAAAGGAAGGAAAGTTAAATTATAAAGGACTCGCTATAGGAAAGGTAGGCTGTGCTTCTCACTTCTCACCAAAAAAATGGTTAATGCTGATTAAAGAAAAGTATTTGAGTGGTGCTGTGATTATTTCCATTGCAGTGCCTCTCCTAGTGCCCTGTCAGCAGCCTGCAAAGCAAAAGGTACTGCAGTTAAATAAGCTTGGATGTATTAGCTCTGCCTTAGGGGATCTTGTGTCCTCTCCCAGCATTCTGAAAGGAAAAACTCACCAACAAGCATTCCCAAAATGTACTGAATCCACAGAATAATTGTATCACTGTGTTTGCATGATTTTAGCACTGTGTTTAAGTGTTCCAGTCTTTAAGTAGGATAAAATAACCACTTAATCAAAAACCTACTGTGTGCTCTGTGGGAACATGACTTTTACAATAGATAAACTTGGTGGCTGCAGTAATTGTGAAAGCAAAGCTGCAATTAGATGCTGAACCTCAACTATTTCACGTTAAAAGCTGTCTTGTCGTCAGCTCTTGTATGCAGCCATTGGATAGGTCTCATGCTATGTAACAGGAGTGACTGAACTACGTAAAATGAGAAAACATGACCAAAAAATAGCCCTGCTGAGTATTCTTTGCTAGTGGGGACTTGATTCAAGCCCCCATTTGACTTGACTTGCTCCCAGAAGGATCAGCATCCTGAACCTGAAGTGTCTGCTGGGTAGCTCTGTATGCTGAGCCAGTGCTGTCACATTGCTAAAAGTGTCCTTGGAAGTGTCTCAGTGTCACAAGAACCATCTGTAAAAATTGGTTACCTGCAAAGGACTTGATTCGGATAAACAGAGTGGATGTACATAAAGTTTACGATGTGTTATTTTTACAGGGATTTGACTCATTATAAAAGAGTCTAAGGGGCTGGGCCTTTTTTCTTTAAACTTAACAAAAAAAATCTTCACTCATTTTAGGTTTGTTTGGTGGTTTGTTTTTGTTTTTTTGTTTTTTTGTTTGTTTGTTTGTTTGTTTTTGGTTTTTGTTTTTTTATCAGATTTCTGTCTGAAAACTTGTTGTTTTTCTCAGGTCTCTGGACAAGAACAGTTTCCAAAGGGACAAAGAATCTTACCTATTCCAATTTGGCCAGAAACATTAGGTATTTCACAAAACTGTGTATATGAAACAAAACAGCAACAAAACGAAGAAAATGCAGGTCAGTTTTTGGATTAATGAATTTTTGTGAGCCTTTGAAAGTATCTTTCAGCTAGTACTGAAAACCATACATTCTGTTTTAGTGGGGGGAAAACAGTGAGTCTTGAGCTTATAAAACTTCCTTGTTGGGCTCTTTAGAGTGTAGAGTGATTTATTCACTTTGCAAATTTGAACCTTTTAAAGATAATAGTTAGAAATTTCCCTTCAGGATTGGGATGTAATGTTTAAACAAAGCTGTGCTGTGACTGGGAAGAGGGAGGTGCAGGAATGCAGCACATGGACATAGTGTGAACCTGCATTCTGCCTCAGTGTCCATCAATTACAGTGTTGGCACTTCATGGAACAGTTGGAAAAAGCAAGTGGTTCCTTGCTGAGTATGGCTACATCTTTCATCCACTATTTTTTTCTTTGACAGAAAAAACAATTTTAAATGAATGGGACATAATATAAAAGAGTCTTTAAGAGGGGATGTTACTAATGGAACAGACAAATTTAATCCAGCTTGGTGAAATGTATCTTGCCTGCTGCAAAAAATAAGTGTACTTAAAGATGCTTTTCTTTTCCTGCAGCTTTTCTGTAGCTTTTCAGTATTGGTCTCACTTATATCCTATTTTAAATGTAAATTGAATTTATTTTTATTTTGCAGGAGAAACATTGGAAGCAGCAAACCCGGACCACACTCAGGAGATTGTAATAGCATCTGAAAAGTATGTATTGGGGAAAAATATGGAAGCCCTTGGCTGCTTACTTGGGGATTGGTTTTGGTTTTAGACCAAATTTAAAGCTGATTCCAGCTGTGGATACCTGATGATCACCCAATCCTGTCTGCCCTTTTTGCAAAAACATCATTGTTCATTTAAACATGAAAAGGCTGATCAGACAGCAAAAGACTAGAACTGGCAATAATGGAATATGTGTTCTTCAAGGAACTTGCAGGTATTTTTTCAGAATGCAGGGCTGAGGTGTCAGTGCTGTTTAGAGGATACTTCCTGTCTGCGTATTAAAAGAATGCTTCTGGCACTTTTTGTACTTCTTGACATAAACAGAACATCATCCTCTGTAGGGACTTTGCAAGAAACATGTGAACTTCAGTCCAGTTGCAGAAGCCTTGGTTTTAAAAGAGGGAGAGGAAAAAAATAAGCCAGTGTTGTTCAGCTGCTAAAGTATTGGCACTTCTTTTTTTTATTGTTTTTGATACACTGGTTTATGGTTGTAGTAAAATCCTATAATACAGTGTGAAACTGGGATGAAGGAGGGAAAGGATCTGGAAGGGTCATAAAATCTTCCTTGTCATGAGTTCTGTGGGAGAATTTAAGTTGTTTGAGTCTGAGAAATGTGGAGTATTATGGATTTGGTAATAAAACTTTCACTCAGGAGGAGGAAAGTGTAACTGCTTTTTGAAAGCAAGAATATATTTGCATTTACCAAACTGGTAAAGGCATATAAAGTAAGGCATAGAAGAAGGAAATTGCCCTAAATGTATGTATGGGATGTCAGGCTCCTAGTCAGCCATTTCTTACCAGCAATGAGATCTTGGTATCACTGCAGATAGTCATATTAGAACTCTTGGTGATTCTTGGTGATGAAAAAGGTGTCATGGCATTTCTGAGAGAAGTAGATAACAGGCAGCCCTATGCTACAGTTTAAATCCATAGCATGCTGAATGCTTCTTGCAGGGGTTTTTCCCCTCATCTTAAAAGGGATGTCATGTAACAAAAGCAGAAATTACTGCTTGTCTGCGTTGTACCAACTGGCATGTTTGTCTCTGCTCTGAATCAGGCAAGGTAACATGCTGATTTTTTTTTTTAAAGTGCTTGGGTTTCAACCAGAACACATTGAAGCCCAGGTTTAAAATGCAAGATGAGGCAGGTGCAGCTGAGGGATGGAAGATTTGCAGGGATGATGGAAGCAAATGTCTGAGAGACAGGAGTTCTGTTGCTGAAAGGTACAGTTTTGCAGTTTGCTTTCAAGATTGAAAAGACAGGTGAGACAAGATGGGGTGAACTGAAGAGGAACAGATAAATGATGGGGAGACACAAAATGGGAGCCTGAGTGGAATAAAGACATATGCGTAGCCTAATTTGGAAGCTTGATACCTCTAGCTTGGGGGAGGAAAAAAACTCTAAAAATCTGAATTTCTCTTTATGCTGGAGGCCCTGGTTAGATGAGTTTGTATTTTGTTGCTTTCATATGAGCTGCTTTCGTGGACATTGCTGCCTGCGTGTCAGGGAGAGATTGCTGAGTGAGGACATGTGAATGCTTACAGAATGTATATGGAGTTGAAAGCTATCTATAGTTGAAGTGTCAGCTAAGCCAGTTCTGATCAGCACTTTTACTTGAGAATGCTGCCTGCATTTTGCCTTCAGAGTTTTAGGCCTCTCACACAAAAAGCAATGGGATGGCTTGCAGGAGAGAAACACTAGTTTGCATATCCAGATAATTCATTTTGTCTGTAACCAGGAATTTATTCCTTCTTGGTAATGCAAGAAAATAGAATTCTTTTCTTTGATGTCTCTTTAGGTTGTCTTCGAAATTGAGGCACCATTTTAAATTGTCTTCAGTCTATTCTCATTACATCCCTGAAACTGGGATACCAGAAGTGACAACTTGTCATTCCCGAAGTGCTGTCACCGTGGATTATATTTTCTATTCTGCAGCAAATGATGATACTGCTGCCCAGCCAGGTAAAGAAACCAACTTTTAATTTTCATAAATGCTAAACAAGAATATTTGTTTGCTGTTGTTAAGAGGAGTGTAGTGATAATTTCATCCATGTGAAGTTCCTCAGAGGTTCATGGTAGTGCTTTGAATGTCAGCTGTTACTGAGAAACATGGCTGGCCTTGTCAGCTCACCACAGCTGGACTTGTAGTGCCACACAGGGCAAACCTTTTCATCTGACTGAACATTTCTGTAGTTCCTGTCTCAGCATGGAGACAAGCTGGAGGTACAGGAAGGCAGCAGTGGAAGTAGCACCTAAGAAATACTGCTGTCAGTAACGCAGGCCAGACCTACAGCAAGGCAGCATTCCTAATCGTCTGATCAACACAGTGGTGAACAGCAATTGATGATGTGCATTAAAACTGATAAACGAACCATTTCCTGGCAATTTACTTCTCAGCTTGTCTTGCAGTACTTTCTGCCAAGTAGCAGCCTCTTGTCCTTTGCTCTGAGCACGGTCACTGGCACAGCCCCAGCTGTCACTCTCCGTTTGTAGTTGCAGCTACGAGTCACCAGATGGTGCAAGAAAGTCGCGGTACTCTGTGGTACCCCACAGTTTTCTCCGTGCTTTACTGCTCTGGGACTCGTTCCGTGGGTGCTTCTGAGCAATTTGCTTTCCATGCCCTCATGAGTTCTGTGTTTCATGCCATCAACAAACATCAGTGCACTCCTGAATGTCTCTGCAGAACTTGGAGCAAAGAAACCTGGATTCCATTCCTGCTCCCACTGTACAGTGCAACTGATTTTTATAAATTAGCATTGTTTTCAGTATGTGGAATGAAACCACCACCTTCATCTCTTGTAACCTGAGACTAGATTGTTAAAATTAATTGAGTTAATTCACAAAAGTCCCGTTTGTTATAACATGCACAGTAAATGCTACTTTAATGTAAAATGGCAAATACAAAAGCTTTGACTGAAAAACCACAATATGGGAAGTATTTAAATGACTTGTGAATTCCATGTAATTTAATGGAGTGCTGTGTGACTTCAGAGTGTGTCTCTGCACAAAATTTAATCCTAATTCACCTGTTTATATGTTTTTTGCACCATCATTGCTCCAGCAGAGATACAGCACTTTTTTTTTTTTTTGCACGTGTTTTTCAAATAGATTGTTCCCACATCAGAGCACAGAATGCAACCAAACTTGAATTTTCCAACTGCTTTAAACTAGTATAGTTTTTATTCATGAGCTCTTAGAAATTAAGCCATGGTTTGGATTTTCAATTTTCTAATGACTCGGGCCTCTGTGTTTAAAGTTGCCAAAGTCTATACAAGAGAATTTTAAATGTGGTCTAGGCTCACTGATTTTTTTTTCCATTTAAAGGGTTTTATTTTAAAATATTCATGCTTTATTCTGTCATGTTTATCCAAATATTTGGTTTGGTATTCAGGATTTCCTGTAACCAGGTTCAGTATCTACTTGCGTCCTGCAGGGCACAATTTTGCTGAATGTTCTGAGTGACATTAATCACTGCATGCAGACCAAGCTCTCTGTGGTAACAAAGTTCTCCTTGTAGATATGCAGGTGCTGTCCCAAATGATAAATTTGCCTCAAGACCTGGTGGACATGTGCTCTAGAGCTGCCAAGAGATCTCTGCAGTAAAAAAGCTTTTCTTTAGAGCAGCAAACAGCTGCTGGGTTGTTAAAGGGCTGGAAAGCTGGCAGATGGCGAAGGATGACGCTGTTGAACTCTCTGAGGAGTTCAGCAGTGGCTTGATAGTCCTTTAAAGTATCTCTTGGGAAAGCCAGTACCAGGTTCAGCCAGGAAGTTCTGAATTTGCTGAGAACTTTCACACATAAAGTTTTTCTGTCAAAAGTTACAGCTGACATTTTTGCTGGTCCTGAAAGCACTCAACTTGCCCAGTATCATCTTTGCACTCTGAAAGCAGTAAGTAGGGTTGCTGAGTAGTTGTCTAACTTCAATACATAGCTCAGGAAATCTAGATTTTACACATCATGGAAGGAGCTCAGTGTTTCTCCACCTGAGGTGAAAAAGCTTCTTGGTGTTTGATGATGGGCAAATCATGCCTGACAAATCTAGCAGCGTTTAGTGGCAGTGTTACAGCAATTGTGGAAGAGGGAAGAACAACAGGAAGAAGAACTGATGCCATCTACCTGGACTTGTGCAAGGTATTTGACATAGTCCTGCCCAACAGTTGGACAGATGGATTTGGTGGCTGCACCACTCCATGAATTGGCTGGAAACAAACAGTTGCCATCAATGGCTCAATGTCCAGGTAGAGACAGGTGACATTCCTCAGGGATCAGTATTGGGACCAGCACTGCCTCATCCCTGGAAGTGTCCAAGGTCAGGCTGGATGGAGGTCTGAGCAACCTGGTCTAGTGGAAAGTGTCCTTTGCCCATGGCAAGGAGGTTGGAACTTGATGGTCCCTAAGATCCCTTCCAAGAATCCATTTTGTGTAATTGTGCAGTAATTGCAAGGCATGAGTCATGTTCCACTCCTGCATGAGCTGTGTGGTGTTTCATCTGGGGAAGGAGGTGGGGCTGGGTTTCTTAGGTAGTTATAGGAATAGGTAGCAGGAGATAATGGAGATCCCTTTCTTATGATGGACAGTTAGAAAGGGAATAGAAAGCTGGAATACCTTCATCCTTATGAGCAACAGTGTCTGTATGACCTGCCTGCTGGGAAAACTGTGTGCTTGAGGATACAGAAATAAAATGTTATGTGAACCAGTAACTCTAAATAAAGATACTTAACTTTGCAAGTGTCAACTCTGTTTAGCAATACTGTTGTCTGAAGTAATGGACTGGATTATATGAGGCTGTTTCAGGGGAGTTACAATGAACAAAGAAATGCATTTTCCTTTTCATTTCTATTTACCCCTCTGCAAAATAACGTCCTTCTGAAAACTTTGAGCTCTACTGATTAAACTCTACTCTGAGTCATAAAAGAATTTTTGAACTGTCTTATTGGTGATTTTGCATGGAACAACTTTGCATTATTGCTGCCATACTGTTTTTCTCCTTTTATATCTGTATAAACATGTGATATTTAGCCCACTCTGATGAACATTGCCTTTTGGTTTGTTTTTTCTAGCAGGAGCAGAGAATTCTTTTTGTGGAGGTCTGAAACTTCTTGGCAGGCTGGCACTTCCAACAGAGAAAGATCTTTGGACTGTTAATGGTCTTCCCAATGAAAATAACTCTTCTGACCACCTGCCACTGGTAGCAGAGTTCAGGCTTATTGAACGGTAATATCCAAAGGACTGCTGGTGTAGGTAAAGTTCCCTTTACCTTCTCTCTTCATGGGATGATTACTATTATTTTTTTAAAAGGTTAATTCAAGCACTGCTGGTCCAGTTTAAATAAGTTTGCCTGCATGCTGATTTGTTAGTGTTGTGTAAAGTAGACTTTCTAAAGGGACTTCTTTTTAAAAAAAAAAAGTTTCATTTACTTTATGAAGCCTTGTAGGGGGAAAAAGAAAACATTTTACATTAGCTTCCTCTTTGATAAAGGAAAACATCTGTGCCAGACTCCAAATAGCATTATTTTTCATGGATATGTTGTAAATTATTTTTATTGTAAATCACAGTAAAAAGGACTGTTCTGAGAACTGTGTGTTTCTTCAAGCAAAGGAGAATGTCTTTGTGGGCCTGCAGCATTTTATAATGAGTTGAAAAACAATGTTTTACTACATACCTGCTTTGTGGACACTTCCATCTTAACTGTTCTGCAAAGGAATTTACTCAGTGTTGTCAGTGCAGAGGCTGCAAGATTGAACTTTCAAAGGAAGAAAAGCATATAGGTAAATACTTATGCTTTAAGAATTTGCTGCTTAAAATTCTAAGGGCTTAAATATAGGAAGCATTCACTGAAATCTTTTTTAAAATATCTGAAATAAAGCTAAGCTTAATGAGCACACCACATCACAGGAATCTTAATTGATCTATTATAGGAGAAAAAAAATTAGCCCTTGACATCTTGAGGTTTCATACATATTGAACAACTGGTGACAGGGTGGGATTTTTTCCATTTAGTTATCAAAAATGCCAGGTTGTATCTTGAAATGACAGATCCTGAGGTATTAAGTTATTACTATTTTTATATTTAGTCTCACTATGCACTCATAAACATTCTGTGTGAAATACAATTCACAAAGTAATTAAAAAACCAAAGTAATTAAAAAGGTAGAGGGGCTGGAAACAAATCTTGTAACTTGATCAAACTACACATGGATATGTATGTGGAACCAACTTTGGAGTAACAGAATTGTCTTTCAGTGTAGTGCTGGAAAACCTGCACCCACTCAGACACATTTGTCTCCCAGAAAGCACTTGTGGAATTTTCATCTGTGTTGCCTTTCCCTGACTGCAGACAACTGCAATTAAAGAAGTTCCTCAATGTTCCATTACAAAATATGAGCACCTGCCAAAACATTCAGCTTACATTGCTGAGAATTTGGAGGGGGCTACTTGTGTCCTAGTCATAGGTAGTTGTAACTGGAGATCTTCCTTCTACCTGTTAACAGTCAGGCTGATGCTGAGGATGACAACCTGTTTCATCCTGGATGCTGTCTGGTTTCAAGCATCTGAGTAATCTCAGATGCCAGCTTACTTAGATAGAGGCAACAAATTCCTGGGTACACCCAGAAACATTACAGCTAAAAACATTGTTCAGCTGTAGCAACCCTTGTTAAGAGCAAAAACAAAAAAAAAACCCACATAAGTCATTGAAAAAAGACTACCATGATACTTTTATTGAAGTTTCATGCTGTGCATATACAAGTGATGAGAAAAAGCCCAAAAAGTCATGCATGTTCTTTATACTATTTGACCACTTTGCTGTCACTTGAACCACACTTAAGACAAATGCCATCATAAGCAAGTTTCAAGAGAATATTTCAGCAGAACTTTAAACAAAAACCAAAAGCAATTTGTCAACACACCTCTACAGCATCAAAAAGCTTCAGTATCAGTTAAGAGAAAATAAATTGTGCTGGACAAGGGTAGAAACTACATACAACCATTATTTGAGAGGAAGTGAACCATGGTTTCATAGAAAAAACTTGCAACGTATCAGATAACATTGTGCTATAGGATACAGCTGATCAGAAGTTTTTCCACATAATTTTATCCATAAGAAGTAATAAAAAAAATATTTAGGTCAGAAGACACTGGGCAGCACAAAGTTTGAAACCAAAACTCTGCAGCTGATGTCAAATTACACAAGAATTTCTACCAAAAGAATATTTCCTTCTCTTCAGCTTCACTCCTTAACCAAAAAAATCCTTACTGTGAACACAGGAGTGGAAAAGTTTAGAGAAAGAGGTATGGGAAAGGCCTGTTATTGATATGGCAAACTTGGATAAAGAAGTGTCACACTTTCAAAAAGTTTTCTTTCTAGAGCTTCTGAAGTCCTAATTAGTAGAAAGCCTTTCACTGGCTGTAGAAGGTTGCTGGGTCTTGGCTTTTTCTTCCTGTCCTAGGCAGGTGAACTTCAGTTTCTTGAGCAATGAGGTCTGTGTACAAGCAATTCTTTCCTTCTGTAGTCATGAATTTTCTGGCTAATGGAAGTGTTCTAGGAGCTTAAATCATTCCGTTTGAATAAGCATTACTGTCAGCCTGTAACAGCATCCATCTTCATCAAGATCCCAAAAAGGTAAGTGCCCAGCAGGGGAGGTACACCAGGCCCATGGCAGCATCATCTATGAGCACAGCACAAAGGGTAGAGGCTGGACATGTACAATAATCCAGTTTATATTTAGGCACCTAATGAAACATTTCCAGGAATGCAGCACTCAAATGCTTCCAGCACTAAGTCGAACGGTGGACCCCAGCGGGTCTTGCCACATCACTTGAGAACACTGCTGTCCATCACAGGTCCTTAGCCAAGTCTTACAACAAAACAACTGAGCAGGGAGGAAGCAGACAAGCTTGATTTTCATCTATTGCAGCCATACTTCCTTATTCAAGTCTGACTGAGCAGTTGTTACCACAACACATGTAGGAAAACTCCCTGCACAGCACAGCAGTGCGTTAACTTCAGCCTGCCATGCCTGATTTAATACAGGGTGTCAAGGCATCACCATTGGAGACTGCTCAGCCTTTCAAAGACAAAGTTCAAATTTGCACATAAATGTGGAGAGAAAAGCACATAGACTCAGGTTAGCAATTCCCACAGTTTTTCCATTATTCCAGGTACTACATATATAAGAAAAAAGCTGACTTGTCTCTACAAAACAGCAATTTCTATGTTTTGTGCTTCAGCGGTGTAGTTCAGAAAGACTTAAAAGCTTGTGACAAAAGTATAAAAAATTAAGAAAGTTTAAAAAGTCATTATTCATCAATTCCCGTCATTTAAAAAACCTCAAACCTCGTATCTTGCCTAACAAGATGTCAGTGTTAAGAATACACTTGCATATTACTATTACTTAACATCTTCTGGCAACATGCAGAAAATAATAAAACAGGTGGCAGTAAAACATCCAGTGCTGTTTTAATACTCCCAGTAATGCTGGAAAACAGTACAAATTAGTTAGAAAACAATAATACTGACAGTTTTGCATATCTATTAAGCCTAGTGAGGTAATATTGATACTTTAAAAACTTATGCCACTTCTGCACTGCTTGCTTTTATTGCTGAATTAAAGATTAATAGTAAATATGATTTTTTAAATTGCACTGCACCCCAGCACATCTTAATACTAAGAAAATAATTTGTTAGTTATTCCAGTGCTACCACCCAGCACAAGGCCAAGTTCAATTAACACTTGTACAGGGAAATTATATTTGAAGAAACTCACACCACTGGAGTCACCTGCTACATGATGGGAGAGAAAAAAATCTCATATCCTGGCAAGTCTAATTTTAGGTTCTCTTCACTGATGCCTCTTCTATAAACTGAAATAAATACCGCCACCAAAAAAAATTACCCCCTATTTTCTAGGTCAAACTTTTATTATGAGAATATATAAATTAATAAATAGTCCCGTTCCCTTTTCCTTCCAAGGGAGTGCAGTAAGGCAGGAGCAGGAAGCCCTCTGGAGTCCGTGGCATGGCTGTGTCAGATGCGGAGCTGGTAGCCCACCTCGTTCAGTGTAGCCAGGTCTCCTTTCTTGTCCAGCGCCGCCGGCCTGCGCAAGGGAGGGAAGAGGGCGCTGCTGACCAGGATCCCGCACGGCCCTGCACAGCACAGCACAGCACAGCCGGCACACGGGGACAGCCTGCCCCAGAGCAGGGCTGCACAGAGCGACTGCTGTCATCTTAAACAGTCCTGGTAATCTGCTACGGGAACTACTGTGATAGAGAGATCTGTGTGCTGCCTCTGAAGCCACGCACCAGAGAAGGACAAGCTGTGCCGTGCTGGGATTCACCATGTGAGCCTGAAGCACCCCCTCCTCCTGACTTGAGAGAGGGCCTAAATGAGTAGCTAAGACTAGACACACCCCACCTCTCATCTACCCCGGAGCAGGACTCCAGCTTTTAGAACAAAGCTGAAACATCTGAGAGCAAACTGGCAGGGCCTCTCACATGGGCACTGCATCTTGGCTCTCCCAGCCTGCTCCTTCTTCCAAAGAGAAAACACAGAGTGGATTCCCCTTCAGTCTCCTGACATCCAACATTCTGATACCATTCACCTGAGTCATCACACACACATGGATGCTGTTAGGCCATTCAAGTATTCCAACAGCCTGAACCAAAGGAAACCTTCAGCTATCAGTCTCTCTCTTTTTAGGAAGCAATGGAAAAGCTCCTGGAACAAAGTTGTCAAAACAAAACTATCCAGCTGATTTATAGTCTCTGAAAGTGTCTAATCTGAGAGTTTACTGCAGGCTCTTGGCTGTTGTCACACTAAGCCGTCTGTTTGCTTTTCTACAGACAGACATTGTTTAAAGCACACATTTCTCTAGTACTCTATAGCACGTCTGCTTCCCTGCAGAAACACAGCTAAAGCCTCAGTAGCACAAAGGGAGGCTGATCATGGCTCCAGTGCTTTCAGCTCCTCAGCCCTGCTTCCCAGCTCTGTGAGCTTACTCTTTGCTCACTCTGCAGCAGATGTGACCCCTGAGTTTGCACAGCCAGGCCGGCGCTTATCTCCCTGCTGCAGGCTGCCAGCCCATTCCCACTGGAACAGCTCAGGGCAGGCAGCAGGGCCCCAGGAGAGGCAGCAGCGCCACAGGCAGGCTGGAAACCTGGGAAAGCCCAGCCCTGCCTGTGGCACACTGCTGGGGCACACCAGGGAGGAGCTGTACTGCTGCAGCCCCAAGAACTGGGGGTGTATAGCTCACACATACATGTGTGCAACACAGCCTCTGAAGCATTTTTTAATTCTTTGATTCAGTAAGGATTATTTTATTTTTTCTTTTTATGAGCAGAATTGCTACCAAATCCCTGCTGAGAATCTGCACAGCATTTGAGAGCTGGGGACATTGCTATGGACAGCTAATGCTGCTCTGCCTAGTGGCACATTGTATGAAATCTGTTGCTTTGCCACTTATCTAAACACCTCTCATAATAACCTCAGCATCCTCACTGCAGTACTGCCCTGTACTATGCCTCGTGTTTGTCTTAATTTAAGAACTTCACACTAGTGAAGGGGTCTTCACTGGTCTCTCTCACTTGCAGGAAGGGATCACAATCAAAAAATAGTTTGCATTTTTCCACATTATTCCTTCAGAGCAGATGGGATTTGACTAACCAGTAAACAAGCTACAAGCTGCATCCCTCAGAACTTGTGTAGGAGTCAGAGACCAGCAAGAGATGCACTGTATGAAATTTCCAGTGTCCTTCCTTCCCCTTTCTCTCTGATTTGGGGATCCTCTTCACACATTTTTCTCCCTCCCTTTAATTAAGGTCACAATATGGTTTTAATTAAGGCATGCCTGGATGGTAGTACCTGCTCTGATTATCCAGGAGAGATGGGGAATCACTGTACACCCATGGTGACATGGCCATTTCCACCCACCCATAACTGTTTGTAGCTTTTAGCTACAAACACCATCCTCCCTAAGTTTCAGGAAAAGACAAGACTTGGACCAGAGGCACCACAGATCCCATTCCCCTTGGCTGGCAAACCCTTATGCCAAATATGCCCTCTGAGGCGAGGGGCCTCTGCTTTACTGGCCCAGCAGATCACACCTCCTGTCCAAAGCACCCTGACCATGAGCAGGTGAGCAAGCTGTGCCCAGTTGCTGGGCACACAGGATTCATGAGCTGTCTGCACTGGAGCTGCCTGATTTTACACATCCTAGTGTAATCCTGCGCCCTTGCACGTCCTGATAAAACAGATTAGCAGAATTTCCCTTTCAGCAGCTACACTGGGCTGGAAGCACACAAAGCCAGTGTTGCCATGCCACTCACAGAGCATGCATGTTACTACATGAAATTGAAAGGAAATGGATCTGGTGAGCTGACATTTAGGAGCAGAGAGTCTTCAGGCTGCTGCACGACCCTCCCTTCCAAACTCAAAGCAACTCTCCCAAACCCCTCCAGCCCCAAGAACTCCTAGTGAGGATGAAACTGTATTGCCTCTTCCAGCACAGATCTGTAATTTACTGCACCCTTCTGCTTTGGGACTTCAGAGGATGGGCAAGTGGACAGTAAAGCTTCAAACTTATCAGAGATTCACACTGCCCTATCTATATTCTCTGCATTCATGCAGAATCACACCAGCTGTGGGCTAAGAGCACCTGGACTGCTGCACAGCTCAGTTAACAAGCTGCAATTTGACTACACACCAGCTCCTAGGCATGCATGTACTGGGTACTGCATTGCCACCTGTCCTGCAATGTGCCCCACCTGCCTTGCAGCTGCATTTCCAGGCTAACAGGCTATTGTGGGCTTGCTGGCAGCCACCACTTACATTTACCTAGTAAACTTGAAGGAACAAGGATGTGAAGTTAAACATTTGTGGCTGTGAAATCCTCCTCCATCCTTAAGCACAGTTTCAGCCTTTGTCCTTCAGAAACAATCCAGCCAAGACACTCTAGCTCACCACTCCATATATTCTTCAGTGGGAGATTTCTCCCAGCAGGCCCATTTAATCTTACTGTTGACGAAACCCAGGCTGTAATAACAGCTCATCATCAGCAGGTGAAGCCTTTCAAATGAATGTGTTATTCTGCCCCTGCCAGCTCACACTGGAGCAAAATACTTCCCTCCCCTTCCCCAGCAAGCTCAAGAAAGCTGTAATTACAGCACCTGAGTAAGAGATCCACAAAGAAACAAAACAGTGCTGATAAGCACAGCCATTCTTTAGCTAGGATTCCAGCCTAAAGCCTAGCAAACCTGACTCTTTCCTATTCTGTGTGTAACACAAAGGCCTCTCAGGTTCTGAGAGATGCATCAATATGGAGAAGAGAATACCCCATTTCTCCCCTTGCATTTCTCACCTTATGTCAATTGCTGCATGTGCTGGGATGTGTCACTCAGCTCATCCCTGACCAGGGAATGCCATTCCCCCTTCAGAGCTCACAGCTCATCACACTGTGTCTGGGTCCTGCATCTTCTATCATGGTGATCCAGGGTTTATTTTAGAGTTACATATCATTTGCTCTTGATACAGACAACAGAGCAGAACCAGTGAGCAGGTAACAGGTGCTGAAGCCACTGCAAGGCCACTTGTACACTCCCTGTCTTTCTGTCCTGGAAAAGCAAAGCTGCCAAGGAGAGATCAGTCACTGCAGAGCAGCCACATGCCCAGCAGCTTTTTCAGGAAACCACCTCAACTGGAGAGTCTCCAAGCCCAGTGACACTCATTCCTCTACAGAAATACTCGATCCACTCCAGCAACTGCAGAAGCACTATCAGAAACTCAAAAATGAAACTGCTCCTCAAAGATAATCTAGGAGGTGAAGAAGCCTGAAGCAGCTGAGCCCTTTACAACTATAATTATCTATGCACTAAACAAGGAGCTCTCAGTGACGAAGCCCAAAGTACAGCATCGTGGACTGAGTGTGAATGAACATGTAAAAATAAAAGCTTGCTGTGAAATCATCTGCTGCTAACGTATCTTGAAATTATCTTTAGAAGGTTAGTCTAATGTCTTTGTTAGCTGCTTTAAAATAAATAAATAAGTGCTGAGACAGTAGTCTGGGAGCCTATTTAAAAAGCAATGATCATAAATATGTGACTAATCTGGGTTACGTATAGGCTTTCACAGTTGTCAGCTTCCTGGCATGGAGCACTACAGCTGGAACTCAGCTCTTCCACATCTAAGGTAGGGGAGTCTGAATTGCCAGTGGCTGTAAAAGGCCTGTGGATCTGGAAGCACAGTTTTATCCATTTAGAGGTATTGCATCCATCCTTCCCCACACAGCTAAAGAACAACTCTTAGCTACAACACACATGGAAAGGGGCCTAGGTTTTTTAAGCTGCTTAAAATCAAAGAATACAATTCAAGTGATGTTGTCACTTTGGAAAGACCAATTTACTTCTCCACTGTCTCTGTAAGCTGCACAGTCCAAGGACCCTGCACAGAGGGGTCATCAGGCAGCACAAACCATAGCAATGCCAAGGCATCAGCAGTGCCAGCAGCTTCTGAACCCTCTCTGATAACTAAAGCACCTGGTGCAGTTTTCCTGTGTGTGCCAGTGAGCATGGAAGTTTTGTACAGCTGAGCAACATCCCCAGCCTCCCCTGCTGCCTCAGCAGGGATGGTGGCACGAATACTCACGATTTATCTCTCCTGTAGGCCCGTCTCTGAGGGCTGCCTTGCCTCCGGCGAGGGGACAGCGACTTACCCCGGGGCCTCTCCTTAATCAGAGAATGGGCACTTGAGGGTTTCAGAATCTGTGAGACATGGGGGAGAGAAGGAAGTGGCCTTCAATAAAGGCAATGATTCACTGCAAATGAAAATTTAAAATAAAGGGCCTCATACAGTAGCAGGGATGGCACACAAAGAGCCTTCAGTGCCTTGGGGCTTATTCAAACCCTGCCCAGGTTAAGAGGAACTCAAAGCTGTTATCATGTGATAGCTGTTCAGGGGCCCCCTGCAAAAATTAGTTGGTGTCACCAGTTCAGTTCCCAGCTGAATACTGTCTCATCCACGGCTTTCTTCAGAGCTGGCAACAGCAAGAGATAAGAAAAATGGCTTTGAGCCTCAGCTGAAAGAAACTCAGGCAGCCAAATCACGCTCTCCAGCTTTTCCCTCAACAAACAGAGGTGATCATCTCTCAGGCTGGCAGCTGAACTCTGACAGTGAGGCTTTTCAGTATGTCTCCAACTTGCCCCCATCCTCCAGGCCCTCCAATGTCAGAGGGCCATCAGCATTACACTCACACGCTGGACTGCTTTAAAAACCTGATCCTCCAAACTCAGCCCACTCACAATGGAAGCCCTCTGAATTCTGTAGCAACTCAAGGGAAAGATCAGATGTAGAGCCTTCAACCTTCAAGGGTTCAGGGCTGTGGTCCCGGCCCTGAGGCACTCACCAGGACCAGACCCAGTGTCAGAGCTCAGTGCAGACAGAGAGCCAGTCTCTCTATCAAAAGCAAGTACAAAATTCAGTAAGTCATCCATCCATATGGACATCTCCAACTTGAACCTGCTTCAGCTGTTTGCTCTCTGGATAGTATTAAAAGCATATGAATAGAGAAGAAGGAAAAAAATCAAACTTAATTACATCAGTAATCAAGCCCATCTGCTTAAGGTGATAGCATGGTACAAGGTGGCCCTCAAAACTCCTTGCCAGGGGAGGTAGCAGCAGAACATAGGGGCTACGATGCCACTGGCAAGGCTCACTCCAAGGTCAGGGCAAGGGGGCAGGTGCCTCAGCCAAGAAGGCACGTGGCTGCTACGTAGGAGCCGTCCTTTAGCAGGGAAGGGGACGAGAGCCCAGAATAACTTGGACACGATGCCACATACCTCTCCACAAGAGCCAGACCCATTCTTAGCAACACACCTGCTCTGCTCTTGCTGCTGGCAGCCAGCTGGACAGGCACCAAATCAGCTTCCACCACGACCACAAACAGCTCCTTGCCCATGCCAGGCTCAGAGGCACGGTCAGGGACACCCCTCATCCCCAAGGGCAGCCAAACCCTCCAGGCCCCTGGAAGCCTGCCCTGTCTCCCCTTTGTTTCCCAATGAGCTCTTCAGTCCAACCAGCCAGCAGGGAAGTCTGTCAGGGAGTCGCTTTACTCACCTTTCCCACATAACCTACTCTGTGATTTAGCTGAGGGTGGTGGACATCAGCCTCCTGGCATGTCCTGCAAGGAGAGGCAACCACTGACACAGATGTCCCATGGCACCTCCTGCAGCTCAGGTGGAAAACGCAGACACCCCTGCCTGTGACCAGGCCACTCTTCCCAGCAGTTCCAGCACCAGCCATGCTGATGCTTCCCAACCACCTTCTTCTGGAGTCATTGAGGAAAGCAAACAAGACAACAGCTCCCTGATAGCCAGGGACAAGTATGGGTTCAAGCGTTTCCCAGGCTAAAGGGGAGATCCTTCAACTAAATAGCTGTACGGGCTTGAAGGCCCAAATCCTTCAACACCAAATCCCTGAACACCAAATCCTGCAGAAGCAGCACCGAGGCAGATGCAAGCACCCACCCCAGCACACCTGATACCTGCATGATCTCAGGCTGACACACAGCAAGACCCATCTCTGCAGGATGGGACAAGGCACAGCTGCCTCCTGAGCCCAACATCCATGTGCACGGACCTACCTTCATCCTCATATCCCTGGCAAACTTCTCCAGCTCCTTCCTGACTTCTGTGCGCATCATTTTGGACACGTTGAGGACCAGCTGTTTCCACTCGATGGGCTGGAAGCTGTGCGGCTCGTGCGGGACATACAATCCGATTTTGACTTTTTTGACTGAATGCAAGTACTTTTTATAGGAGTCTTCAAATTCGAAGATGAGGTCGCTCAGAGTTCGGTACGTGAGAGGTTTGTCCATCAGATCCGATCGCCTGCTCATGCCCAGCGAGCCGTAGCGGCCGTTGCAGTAAATCCCAAGCACCACGTGATGAAAATAGTTCCCTGAGAAGTGGGTTTTAAAGCTGATGGGGAATCGTTCCACGGAGGGCTGCCCGTTTGTTAAGTAGCTGAGGGGCACTGCATCAAGGTAACAACGATGCTGGGAAAGCAGCAGGTACAACTACACCTGTAAGACACCTTCAGCAGGTTTGGGGTTTTTAACTGCCAGGGCAAAGGGCTTTCTTGTAATCACAAACTTGTTCTCACTGTGCCCAGATACAGCCAACGCTGCCAAAGCCCGTTCCACTGCTTGGAAAATAAGATTAAATGGTTCAGACAGGGAAGGGCATGACTCTTAATCACACTTAGGGGAAAGATAAAAACCACAACACTGTTCAGGTCAGCTCACCCCAAGAGAGACCACCCTCCCTAGATCTGTGGAAGCTCCCCATTTGATACCAACACCAAACTTCCACACTTCCAAAGGGAAAAGGTGTTTACCTCCCTTTCTTGAGGGTTTGATACAACTTTACTGAGCCTCATTTCCTCATGTCTTCAAATAGTACCAAGAAATTTGGATTTATTCCTCTCAAGGTGACCATCTGCCTTTCCTAATGTAAACTGGCCCTTGACACTGCCACGCCTCATACAGAGTGTTTTAGCATGTTACCCTTGTAACACATTGCTGAGAGGAACCAAAGGAAAAGTCCAAGATGAATAATTAATTAGATAAGCACAGAGGTATGGTCAGAAACAACGCTCTTAAAAAGCAAACCCTGTCCCTGGAATCACTGACTGGCCATTCAAAGGCATCACGTGCAGAGGCCAGGACCAAGCTCTGTGCCAGTGTGTGTGTGACCTCAGAGGGGAGCTACGTGCAGGTCACCTCCCTGGGAGGCTGCTGGCCCGTGCCAGGGAAAGGACAGGCTGAGAATCCCTCACGCAAGCAGCTTTGCGTCAGCACCTACGCTGCACGCGTAGCTGTCCCTGCTGCTAATCCTGGGACAGCTGAAACTCACCCTGGCTCCACGTGCTGGCACCTGGCCCCTGGGACAGCAGGTGCCCTCCCCCTCTGCAGCTGAGGCCCCCACCCACGCCTGGGGGATGGAGGAGGGATGACCAGAAAAGGCTGTAGCAAAAGGCTCCAGCCTGGGGTTACTCCAGCCAGAGGCACCTGCTGTAACCTTGGAGCCATTCCCTGAGTCAGTTGGTCATGGTGCTGCCACTACAAAATACACCGGCCCAAAAGGCAGCGCTGCCAGGATAGTGTCAGGGCATCCTGACAGATGGAGGAGTGGGCTCAGTTCCCACTGAAGCTGCAGGAACCTGCTCTGTCAAGGATTCTGCTCTGGGGATCGCCAGCATCCCCTCCTCTCCCTACCCCATGCCCAAAAAGGAGGTATTTAACAGCAGTGAAACAAGAGCCACCGCACAGCTGAGATATCCTGGGATGTTATTGTGACCAGCCTTCCTCCCCTGCCTGCATAGCATGGCTGTCTGACAGCTGCTGGGAAACTGAGAGCACAAAAAAGCCTTTGTATCAAGACTGCAAAACACAATTTGGGCTCCGTTCTGATTCTGCCCAGCTTGACATGCCACCACCTCGCCACCAGTGTGACTCCCTGGGATGCTGACCCCTGCCTGCACCCCACATTTCCCCTCTTCGTTCTATAGGGATGCATGAAAAGCATCCAGTGTCTCTCATCTCTCTCTCTAAACCATTTTCTCAGGGGGATGTTTCACCCAGTGTTTGTTCAATTTCACAAATTCAAACTTTTGGCTTCTGGGTAAATGCAGAAACCAACTAATAAGAGGTTCATGAACTGCCTAGAATCTGAAGTCAAGAGCAAGGAGTTTCACAAACAAACAAACAAAAAACCAAGCAAGAGAAACACATTGGCACAGAACTTTTGGAACAGCCACAGGGAAGCTTTTCAGTTCCACGTCAAGCATGTTTAGCTGCATTCAGTGCTAGATGTCATTGGCTTTAGCAGCCTAGAGAAAATGTGTTAGAGGGTAAAGGAACAGACAACACTGTGGGCTCAGCTCTCAGTGCACTTCACTGGCTGTACGACCATGAGTCTGGAAGACTGTGCACAGCAGAGCACAGACCTCCCTAGCACACACATCTGTCACCCAGCCAAGGCCACGTGCACCCACCTCCTGCCCCACTGCCATCAAGCACAGACACCCTGCAGCGACTGCCAAAGCCCACCCTGACATCACCTACACAGAACAGAAACAGCTCTGTTGGCCTTAGGTGGTCTCACTGGATCACTGCTGCCTTAGGACTAGCGTCTCCAAGAAAAATACCTCCACCCCACCATCAGTAGATGATTTATAATTAAAGATTATTAATACACTGCAAGTGCAGAATGGGGCCCAGTGCCATTATGCACTCACAGCACACACTCATTTAAAAGGTCACCTTGCTTTGGGCCTTAAAAGGTGCATCCTGTGTACATCAAAGTTATGTTACAATAATTTGTGTCCTACAGACTGATTCTTGGAAAAGCCCATTGTATTTATCATTCTGTGTAACTGAAAAAGCACTGTCTTTTATTAACACCTGTGAAGCTTTCAAACATCACCACTATTTTTCCCCCTCATTATGAAAGGGTTTTCACTCTGCTCCCCAAGTGCCTTTCTGTTAAGTCTATACAAAGCTTTGGTGGCCACCCACCACACATATACACTTCTGCCACGAGGGCTCAGAGAAGTTGCAATTTAATCTCATTAAATACTTAGTAGGAGTAAAAGAATCTTTTGAGGGCAGAAATTACCCACCATCAAATAACGCAGCAACAACTGCTGTGGAAATTAACCTTTAGGTACAGGTTGCTTCTGCTGAGGGACTGGTTAATGAGAGTCCCCACCCGAGATGAAATACACAGCAAATGGGCTGGAAAGGCACGTCAGATCTTCCCCTCTGTCCATGCATCATTATTACAGCTTTTCCTTTCTGCTCTGCCCAAGGAGAGCTGTATTGTGGCAAACAAAAGGCAAGCACACAGCAATGCTGCAGCTGTAATCACAGTTCTGAGCTGGGACTGTAACTGCAGGATGGAGAGTCAGGGAGTGAATTACATGTCACAATAGAGAAGCAGTGCAGAGCAGGAGAGGGCAAAAGCAGCTGCAGCAAAGCTCAGTGGCCTCCTAATCCTGGGTCTTCATGATGATCAAGATGATGGAGCCAAGCTCTTCTCTTGTCCTGGTTGGCACCAACCAACCAGGACAAGAGACAACAGGCAGAAACTGAAGCAGAAGAAGCTCACAGGTCAGGCACAAGAGTCCTAGTGAATTGGTAACATCAGCCCAGAGTCCAGTCACTAGAGGGGTTCTGCAGGGCTCCATCCTCAGCCCAGGTCTCTTCAACATCTTAATTAACAATGTGGACGCAGAACTCAAAGGAATAAGTAAGTCTGGGGACAGCACAGAACTGAGAAGAGCTGTTGAATCCTTCAAGGGCAGAGAGGTGCTGCAGAGATGTCAACAAATTGGAGAGATGGGCAATCACCAACCACATGAAGTGGTTTTCTTTCCATACCTGAAAAGGGGCAGTGCTTCATGTCCTAAGAGCCCAGCAAGGGTGTTTTTGCTGAAGCCTGGTCAAGATGAGCACAGAAAACTAAAGGATGCCTGGTTCTCCCCTCTCCTGCCACTCCCATGGGCTGGGGCCATGAGCAAGTGCCACTGGACAGCAGCGAGCTGGAGGGATGGCAGCATGCTGGGGAGCAAGGAAGCAGCTCTAGTTACATCAGCAGTACTGAAGCTGCTAGCACAGAGCAGCACGTGGAGCAGGAGGAAAATAAATCTCATGCTTTAAAACCATCAATAAGGCGTCAGTAAAACCAGAAGAGTTGGTTTTCCAAGCAACTGCTCAGAGGGCCCCCAACCACCAGCAATAAACACTCAGAGAGGTTTCCAGCTGGAGTCAGATAGCATTTCCCATGGGCTTGAGATAGCTTACTGTGAGGCAGAGTGCTACTGAGCCCACATCTGGATTTTGTCTACACAGAGGGCCCAGAGTTCCCCCTGGCAGCTCCAGGGTCCATGTAGGAAAGGCTCAAGCAGCTGGTTCAGCTTCCCAAAGCAGGACTGCCAGGGTGACATCCCTTAGCTTGAGAAACCTACTCTCCAGTGCCTGGCTACAGTTAGCAAGTGGGTCAAGCTGTAGACAAGCATTCAGGAGGCAAAGAGGAGCACTACATGGACATCAGTATCCTGCAATGACTGCAAGAAACTCTCCCCCTTACTGAAAACACTTGCTCCCAGCCTGGGGATGTACCTGCTGCCCTGGAGGAGATGGATGGACCCAGGTCTCTAGTGGTGATAAACATCATCCACTGATTGCATCCACAGAAGGAACAGTGCAGAAGCTATTGAATAATTTCTCACCCCTGAGACACTTTTGCTCTTCTCTTCCTTGTTTAATGATATTACTGGCCAGGGGCTCTAATACCCTGTGCAGGTCCAAACGTTACCTCACATGAACTGGGAGAAGGATGCTGAAGGCAACGGGAGTGATTTATGCTCAACCAACGCGGACGTGCTCCACAATACTCCCCAAGGAGGGATACAGTGTGCAGCTTCCCTCTCCCCCCTCTGATATTTTGCTCTCCACATTTTAATAAAGTGAATGCAGCACAGATAAAATTCCCTTGCCACTTTCTAGTTTACTATTCCCTTTCATGAGCTCAAATCAATTGGATCTTTGCTCATAAAGAGTGGGCTGAACGCACCATTACTCAGCTGATTTACAACTGAACTGAGAAATGCCCTGAGGAAGACAGCAGGAGAAATGCTTCTGGTTAGGCACTGACAAGCAGATCATGTAAGCAGAGAGATGTGAAGCCAGTTCAGACAGCTACACAGAGAAAAAGAGCTGTGCAGACTGCTGCAAAATAATACTGGAAGATTTGCTTGAGCTTTCGGTCATCTCAGAGCAGCTGCTTCCTCAGTGTGTGCAGACAGGGTAGCTCAGTACTTTACCTCACTGCCCTATAAAAATGCTCCAAGATCAAGTGCATAGGCAATTATGCAAAACTTAATTCCACACCAAGAGGGATTATAGAAGCTTTTTATAAGAAGTCACACAGCAAAAGGCAACTGCACAAGCTGGGAGCAGCTCAATTAAAGTGACATCTCGCTAAGCCGCTCTGCGCGAGCTGGCCTTTGAAGGAAAGCTCACACCGAGGGTCCACTGGAGTGGGCTGTGCTTTTTCAGTATCCAAGCAACACTCAAGGCCTGCCAGCACACAAATCACAGCAGTACCTTATTTCCAGACACATGGAATAGAACCAGAGGTTAACACACACACAGGGCTGCTCAGCTTAGGCCAGTGTGAAGGCACTGGCTGGAAACTCAGGAGAGGGTAAGCAGATCTTCACTGGAAAGCACTTGGGATGCATGGCCTCACCATGTCTGCATCCAGAGGGCAGTGCTGAAGATCAAAACCTCATGGCTGACACAAAAGAGCCAACTTCCCCTCATGCCATGCCAAAGATGCCTCCCAAAAGCCCTCATCCTGCACCTGCACCACAGCATTACGAGGTTCCATATGGGCACAGGCTCTGTACCAGCCAACTCCCAGACACACAAATTCAGGTGGCCCATCCACTCACCACTGCCACACTCTTTGTGTACCCACACCTCAAGCAAAATACCTGGGGTTTGTAGTGTGTGAATTTTGTAAACCTAAATGCATCTGTTACTGGACAACCAGCCAGGACACAGTCCCTGCTCTCAGACAGAGACTTCCAAGACAGGAAGCAGAAGTCCTAGCAAGACAAGCCTGTCCCATACACTCCCCTGACTAAACATTCTCAATTTAAAAAAAAAAAAAAGAAAGCTTGCCCTGAGTTTGGTTTTTTAATTAGCAACTAGAGACAGAAAAATTCATACACATCTTAACTCTGAAGAAACTTCAAATGACAACAAATAGTATAAAATATAGCTTTCAACTATTTTGCTTCCTTCACTTCTCAAAAAAAAACCCCACGACCACCAAACTAAACCCACAAGTCAGGTTTGAGGCAAGCAAAAATGCCAGCAACAACATTTTCAGGTTCTCATGTTTATCTGTAGGCCACTAACCACCCTTTTCTCCCATGATAAGAGGAATAATCAGTTCACTGCTAGAAATACAGTACTGCAAGCTACACTGACACTACAGAGCAGCATCAACTCCACCTGGGGATTATTTCCCCCATTCCTTTCATCCTCAAATAGTTTGGGACACAACCCTGACACAAGGGCAAGCATAACAGACCCACTGACATCAAGGGACATCAGTTAATGTAAACCTTTTGGACTTCAGGAAAGCTTTCAATACTGTCACTCCCAGTATTCTCCTGAACAAAATATGCAACATAGAGCTAGAGAAATAGAAAACACAATGGGTGAGCAACGGGTTCACAGGTCAGACACAAAGGGTTACAGCAAATGGGGTTACCCCAGGCTGGCAACCACTCATTAGTGGGGCTCCACAGGGCTCCATTTTAAGGCTGGTTCAACATCTTCACAAATTGCTTGGATGCAAGACCCAAAGGTAATGCTTAGCAAGTCTGCTGATGACACAAAATTGGGAGGAGCTGCTGACTCCCTCAAGGGCAGAGAGGCCCTGCAGACAGACCTTGACAAATTGGAAAGCTGGGCAGTCACCAACCTATGAAGTTTAACAAGGGAAGTGCCAGATTCTGCACCTGGGACAGGGCACGCCCAGTTGAGTGGACAGACTGGGGAATGAGAGGCTGGAGAGCAGCACCACAGAGAGGGAACACAAGTCAGCAGTGCTCTGGCAGCCAGGAGGGCCAACCATGTCCTGGGGGGCATCAGGCACAGCATTGCCAGCCCGGCAAGGGAGGGGATTGTCCCACTCTGCTCTGAGCTGGGGCAGCCTCACCTCCAGTGCTGGGGGCAGGTTTGCCCCCACAACATAAAAAGGATATAAATCTATTAGAGAGCATCCAAAATAGGGCAATGAAGATGCTCCTTGAGGGAAAGCCATACAGGGAGTGGCTGAGGTCACCTGGCTTGTTCAGCTTGGAGGAGACTGAGGGGAGACCTTATCACAGTCTGCAACTTTCTCCTGAGGGGAAGATTTGGGGCAGGCACTGATCTCTGCTCTGTGGTGCCCAGTGACAGGACTCGAGGGAATGGCCTGAAGCTGTGTCAGGAAGGTTTAGGCTGGATATTAGGAAAGGGTTCTTTACCCAGAGGATGGTCAGGCACTGAACAGGCTCCTCAGGGAAGTGGTCACAGCACCAAGGCAGCCTGACAGAGTTCAAGAAGCATTCAGACAACACAGGGCCTGAACTTCAGTGGTTCTCATGGGTCCCTTCCAAGTGAGGATATCCTATGATTTCTCCTTCTGGAAGGGCTTTCAAGGGGGTTTGAGTCTCTTATTGACATCAAGCCCCCAGGACCAATCCCTCCAGCTGTATGCAGAGCCCATCAGCATTCCCAATCAGCCAGAGCCACCTCTCAGACTCCAATCTGAGACCTATCCCTGGCACACTTAGCTCAGCCCCCAGCAGCCATGGATTCCCACAGGCACCACCTGCCAGGCTCTGCCAGCTCCCTCTCCCACGGGAGGGGGCAGCAGCAGCCAGCAAAACACTGCACAGACATCCAGGAGATAGTTTGCTTTGGGGCTTATTTTTAGTTGGGATTTGTTTTAAGTGAAACTTGATCATTTCTGACAAGATGTGTCTGGCAACCTGTTCCTGCAGCCCTGCCTTGCCGTCCTCCAGTGTTTTAGGATGGTGCAGGTTGATTTATCAGTGACAGCACCAGAGGGCGGAGAAGCAAGTCAGTGTGACAGTGAGTGAAGACTGAGTAGGAAGCATTATGTTAAGGGGAAGCTCAAATGTTTAACTGTACCACATGTTTCTGCACAAAGCCCAGCTGTGGGTTCAGAGACAAAAGCTAACATTGGCCACGTAAACATCAGACAAACACAGAACAGAACCCACTTCCTTGGGTGTTACCAAGCTCCAACAACAACCAACAGAGAAGCGCTAACAAAGAAAACAAGGATTGTGCAGGCAGGTACTTATCTGGGCACTCTGGGTCAGAGCCTGACATTATGCAGATTACCAGGGCAGGAGACAAAGCCCCATGGCCAAACCACAACACTTGTGACCTGGCACACAGCATCCCAACTCCTACCTACAAGCCCGGGCAATTCAGCAACTTGGTGATGGATACCAGGGCAGATCCCCAAGCTGCTGGCACTCACCTTTGGCTGAGACCCTCTCAAACACCATCTGTGAGGGGCAATGTGTTCAACAGAGCTGCAGTGGAAAAAGTCACAGGCATGTGAAAGGATACATCCCCAGGATAACTGCTTCAAGGCATTTGATTGGTAAGGACTCCCTGGTCATTTCTTTTGCTGTCTCCATTAACCTAGAACAGAAACAAAACAGTTTTCAGTCCTTCCAGCGAGAGCAATTGACAGGAATCAAAAGGTCCTGTCATACACCAATAGCCAGGCACTTGATTCTACCTTTCAGTGACTTGTCAGAGTCCTGTTAACTTCTGGAGGATGACTGGGGGGGGAAAAAAAAGGAAATATGAAAAAAAATACATATTTGGCATCCCAGTGTCTTCTGAAGGTGGATGGGAGGAATGCAGTCCTCTCTGCATCTTGCAGCAAGTCTCTGAGCATCACCCCAGAATGTAACACAAAGCCCTGCTGAACTGCACGAGCTGGCAGTCATGGAAATCCCAGAGCAGGACTGAGTTTAGCTTATTTTCAAAATAAGCCTGGCTCTCCTCTGGAGGAAAAACAAACAAACAAACCAGGAGAGAGAAGATGCTTATATGGCCCCCTAAAAGCTACAGATGCCTCCGTAATCCCACAGCTATGGCTGCAGACCAGAATTTATTACCTTTTTATCAAAGCCTGCTCTGCAGAAAGCTCTACCAACACAGACACTTCATATCCCTGCAAACTGAGTTATTGTCTTGCTGCTGCTCCATATCTCCTGTGGACAGGAAAAGTGGCAAAATCCACCCAATTTCCTTCAGGAGTGCAGGGAACTACACATGCCCAGGATTTAGCAAGTTCCCAACGTTTACTTACAATCTAGACACTGTCTCTAGAGTACAATTATCTGATAGGGACAACATTGTCCTACTCTAAGGAAATACAACCTTAAATGACAAAAACATTTATATCAGAGAAGATTATGAAAATATGCATCTGAAACCATCAGAGTCTGTTTCCTCCACCTCATGCATTTTAAACCTTGTTTTGATTCAAGTGACAACAGAGCTTCCACTGCTATTACAGCCTGTCACAGCCATTTCGTGGCCCATTTATCCAAGTTAGAAATTATCTTTTCATTTGTAAACAACCACCCCTTACACTCTGCCTGCAGTACAGAAGACTAATTAGAGTTTGCCTGCCTCCTCCACACTCACAATCAGCCACAGAAGCCCAGAGAACTGCTGGAAGCACAGAGCAGCCCCGGGGAGGGCACACAATGGGGCTCCTTCATTGCCCATAGAGGCTCCCTGCTGGTCACCACAGTGGCCACTGCAAAGCCCCATCTCTGTCTCAGAAGGGTGATGTGCAGATGAGGCATGGGAGGTATCCACAAACAAGATAATCTATTGAATTTCTTATCTTCTAACTACACGGGAGTTACAAAAACAAAAGAAACCAACTAAAAACCCAAGAAGAAAAAGACAGCTGATTATGAATGCGCACGGTGAGGAAAAATGTTGAGTTGTAAAACCATTTACTTGCAAGCCCTTTGGTGTGACCTGTGCCTGGTTAACCCAGTCTGAGGAGCAGGGGCAGGGCCAGGATCTCCTCCTCAGGCACACACAGCAACCTGCACGTGGATGCAGGAGCTGCAGCGGGACCTGGCAGCTCAGAGATTCCAGTGGAGCAGGACAGTGCCGAGGGTCTGTGCGAGGGCAGCAGGGTTCAGGAGGCACTGCCAGCAAACCAGCATCCACCTGCACTTCTGGGGCAGGCTGTGCCCTCACACACACCCACCCTGCAGTCCTGGGAGTACTCTGCAAACAGTTTGCTTTCTCTCTGCATTTACAGCATGGACTGCAGGGTTTGTGTGTGTGACCCAGTTCAAGAGCCACTGAGAGGTTTTCTTCCACTTTTAGCAAGCTTGAGTCCAAGCATGGCCTTAAACCCTGTGTTTGTATTGGAAGCAGAGCTCCTGGACAATCCCCAAGCCACTGCTCTGCCCAAGGTAGCACAAGCCAAATCTAAATCACTCCTCACAGATTATTTTTCAGTCTACTTTCAACTGACTTCTCAAAAGCCTGGGAACCCACCAGCTAATCTATCCTATACTTAACCTTGCATCTAAGAAGGTCCCCTAATGTTTAAACTAATCCTTTCCTTTTTGCAAATCAAATCAGGAGCTATTTCTGCTCTCCGCAGTGGGCACAGAGACCATTCATCATCCCTCCTCTTGCTACAGATATTTGTATATGGAAAAGACTGTAATCCACCCTCTCTGTAAAAATGAGAAAGCAGACACCAATTTTTATTTAATTCTTCTCTCACTCCCCCTGAAAGCTTCCCCCATAGGTTATGATTTTAGGACAATGTTTGTTTCTTACAATTTTGGAATCCCTTCAACCACCTCACTTCTCACAGTCCTTTGGCTAAGCCCACAACAGTACAAACAGACCAATTTCCTTCTGAATCCATCTTTCAAGTGCATATTTGCAACCAAGCCAGCATGTTGCTGGCTTTTCTCTATTGGCCCACTGAATTGGGTTCTGGTAGATTTTTGTGGGTGTTTTTTTGGTTTTTTTGGGTTGTTGGTTTTTTTTTGGTGGTGTTTTTGATGGGTTTTTTTGTGGGTGGGTTGGTTGGGAGGTTTTTTTGTTAGGAGTGGGGATTTTTTGGTTGGGCTTTTTCGGTGAATTTTGTCTGGTTTCTTTTATTTTTTTAAGCTCAGCTTCTTCTTTGCAAAACTAGCCTTTTGCTCTCCACAGCTGGCTACTCCCAAACTCTCCTCACCAAATTATCTCCTGTTTGTTCCAGCCCAAGAGATCCCTCTGAATATCCCAGTTTCACTTTTCAAAGCCTTGTCACCTTGCCCAGCCCGGACTGCAAATCATCCATCAGCAAACAATTAGTCTCACCCATTACCATTAAGGAAAAACTGAGCTGGGACAGACACTGCACACCTCAGCTGACAATCTCTGCTAGGCTAGATTGGTAAACTGCCAATTTCTGTGTGCTCCTTTTCACCAAGTTGGGTCCTTACATTAAATAGTTTTATTTAGACTCAAGGTCCCTGCCTTATCTGCAGAGATAAGATGTGGCCTTATCAAAAGCCACACTAAAACACAGAGTTATTACACCCACGTCTTCTCCCTTGTTGACAAAAGCTCTTACACACTCACAGAAGGAGATTCTCAGAAACAAACCATGCCCAACAATATTAATGTTGCCTTTCCCTTCCCTTGAACTGCAAATAAACTCAAAGTTCCTAGACTTATCTTTTCCCTTATTCTTTTTAAAGGCTGCTATCTTTGCCTTCCCCAGCACCCACCCTCCCCACGTTTCTGTAACACAAATATTAATGGTTGAAGGCTGCTTGTCAGTTCTCTAAGGGATCTATGGAAAATGACCCATGGCAAATGACAGAGCATTCAGCTCATCTGAAAACAGCTCATCATAGGTGCTCTTTGTTCTTTCCCTCTTTCCCCTCACTCCTAAATTCTTATCACACTGTCTCAAACGTTAATAGTGACCAGAAAGTCTGCAGTTAAACTTGTGAAAGGAGATTTAAGGAAGGCTGAAAAGAATTAAAAAACAGCATCAACCATTTCAATTCCCTGCTTTAGCAGGGTTTGCTTCTGGGATTTTCTTTACATCTTGACAGTTACCTGGAAAGAGTTCACATATATAGCTATGCATTACAGTCTTGTATCAGACAGCTGGGAATTATCCCACAGTCACCCTCTCCCCACATTGCAGTGAGCATTGGGGGCAGCCCATCTCTTCCAGGAACTCAGGGGAAACTGCTACAGCCAAAGACAAGCACCTTGCAGCTCCCCTCTTTGTGGCACTTGCCCCACTGTCTGATGTCTGCCAGGCAGATCTCTATTCCAGACCACAGTGAACACTTCTGCCTCTAACAAATGCAGCCAACAGGAACAGGCTGCTTGTTCCTCCCTCAAGACCTAGTCCTTGGCACATAGTGATAGTTCCTTGTTAATTGATTCAAATTTCTTTCAGTGTTTTCAGGAGCCCACCAGGACTATCTCCCTTGCTTCCTGCAGTAAGAGGCCCTGAAAGGAGTTGTTGACTTTGCCTCTTTAGGATGCTTTCTGTTTAAAATAGCAGTGTCTAAAGACAGCTCATAGGAACCATTCATTCCTTTTGCTCCCAGATTTTTCACTTGGGGCTCCCAATTTCATATACAGGTTAGAAAAATCTTAAAACCTTTCAGCATGCCCAAAACTGAAGGATCTCAGCAGCTGGCACCGATCACACTGGAATCCCTTCAGGGATGACCATGCTTAGGAGAGGCTCCCCATTACCTTCACCAGAAGGACTCCTACGAGACTGAGTAAATTTTTTATTAGTGAGATCCTCCAGCACATTCTTCCACAAAATCCTCCCTGCACAGACATGTATCTGCATAAGGTTTATAAAATTTCCCTCTCCCAAGTTTTTCTAAGGCTCCTGACATTTCATTCATGACAATGAAGCCAAGAGAAAATCAAAAGGCACCAGCAGGAGCAAAAGGAGGTAAAAACAGCAGAGCAAATATGGATCTTGTGAATCTTCTCAAGTACAGTGTTTCAACAGCATTTCCACCACATGCTGAACACCACACTGTATCTGTAACATTCTCCCTTTGTGTGAGCGAGAAGCAGATGTTCAAATGCCTTCTGCAGTCTATTGTCTGGAAATGCTATGAGCCCATTTTTCTTTACAGCCCCATCAGTGTTCCTTAATAACATGGTGTGTGGAAACAGTATTATTTCCCATCTCCCCTTCCCTGTTATTTGGCTGCAGCGTTGCCACGTGACAGCTCCTATTGCGCTCCTTTACTGCAATCGATTACACATTCTATCTGCAGCCACTGAATGCCTCTCCCTCCTCACAGAGCAGCTTCTGGGCTCTAATTTCTCAAAGAACACAGAACCTACCCAAACACCAGCTTCTGCTTCAGCTGTAGGTCCCTCTGTTCAGCTGGCACTTATCTGGAGGCAACACTACAATACTGCACCTCCCCAGATCCTCTGTGGAGGACAAAGAGATTTGTTTCTCATTGTGCCTCATGCCTGCATCCTAGAACAGAAGCTTCCAGAGGGCTTATCTCTCCTTGTAAACCCAGTAGTAACAGCTTGTTGACATTGAATTCACAGTTACAGATACCACTAGATATCCAGACATACACTTTTTTCCTAAAGCTCTTACATGATCTAAGCCTGGAAGTTTTAAAAAGAATCACTGTGTCAGTCAAAAGTACCATTTTTTATCACACTGGTTGTATCAACAGAAGTCTAATATAGGTTTAGCCAGCCTAATCCTGCATGGGAAAAGGAAAACCAGTCCTACTGGTGTCTGAAACATTCATATCACATGCACACACACATGGATCAGCAGAGCTGAACTTCACAGGGTACCCTTTACCTATTTAGCACAAAAAGGTACATCACAAAGCCTGTGAAGGGTGCTGTCCCAGGTTACCTCCACCAGCAAAGCACTCCTACGGTGGATGTAGCTACACCCATAAATTTGGATTTTATGCAAATACAGCCAACTCAGGAGAGGTGGGACCCATGCACATTTTCAGAGACAGTTTGCCAGTACAACAAGAACAGCACACCAAGTTTACAGGTTCACAGCTCTGCCACCCCGACTCGCACAGCTATGCCAACAGAAATCTAGCGTTTCCAAAAGTGCTATCTGTAGTCTAGACAAATCCACGTGGTGTCTGGCACTCTAAAAGTTAAGTTGATAATAAGAGTGACTTTTCCTTAAAGAGACTGTAAATACTGAGTTATAGCAAGACTATATCCCTTAATGAGTTCCTATAGATAATTTATGCTCTTCTTCCTATGCTCAGCCACGCATTTTTATTTTCTCATACATCACACTGGTGCTGGCAGTAAATCTCTACAATATCTAGTCCTCCTTCCATAATAGGAAAACTCATTAATATGCCCCAGCTGCTTTAGGACACTTTGACATGAATTTATGAATATTCAATTTCCATCTAGTACTCAGCTTCTTTGTGTCCAGCCACTGCTGTCTTGAAGAGAGGCTGCCAAAGATCTCGTAATACTTTCATTAGCTTTGAGCCCTCACATTATGAAATCAGCAGTATGTTTAGTGTCAATAAAGCTCTGGGAACAGCCTCATTTTTCAAGAGCCAGTGGCAATTGGAGGCTTTCAGCATCTTGCCCGATCAACTTGCAAAGGCTGTGTTGCAGCAAGTGAGGCCTTTCACACCACAGAAATTGCTCAGAGCAGCTCCTGTCACCTCAGCGCAAGACACCTGTCCTTGCCATGCTGGGAGCAGATTTCTTGCAAAGTAGAACACACCTCCCAGGAAAAAAAAAACTTGGAGGTGTAGGTGATTTTTCAGATTTGATGAAAACAGGCCTGCACACCAAAGGAAAGGGAAGCTTTCGTGCACACCTCAAAGCATTATTCACACAGAATCACCAAAGCTGGGGTTGGAAGGCACCCCCAGAGACCATCTGCCAAACCCTCCTGCTAAAGCAGGTTCATTTAGAGCAGGTTGCACAGGTAGGTTTTGAATATCTCCACAGAAGGAGACTCCATAATCTCTGTGGACAGCCTGTTCAAGTGCTCTATCAGCCTTGAAGTAAAAATTTTTTTCCCTCATACTTAGATGGAACTTCCAGTGTCTGCCTTTGCTCCTTGTCCTGTCACTGGGCACCACTGAAAATAGTCTGGTCCCATCCTCCTGACTTGGCCAGCTAAATTTTAAAAAATCTGAAATCTAAACCAGAAACTCTAAGTTTCATAAAAACAACTGGAATTTTGGTTTCATAAAAATGACAGGAACTTCAGACAGCCTTGCACACATTCACCTTCTCAAAACTGGAGAAACCAAGACCAGGCAAGTGTTAGAGCCCTGCAGCAGGATCCAGGCAGCAACACGTGCTCCTGACAGCTCCACTCCTCCCAGCACTCCCATCTACCCAATCCAGGAGCAAAGCAGCACAGGTCTTAGGACTTTACACTGTTTAAGTCCAGCACACACCATGTTCCAGCAACTGTGCCTGGAAAGCTGGCAGCCCCTGAGACACTGGACCATTTCCAGGGGCACCATCCTTAACTCCACAGAAGTCCTGCCACCCCATTCCAAGAAGTTCCAAGCAGCAACAAGGAGAGGAGTCAGACACTCATCCCCAAGCAAACACTAAGGCAGATAATCAGAGGAAATGGCTCCACTTGGGAGATGATTCAAAGCCACAGGCACATCTCCAGCTGCGAGCTCCTTTCCTTTCTAGGAAAGAACACCATCCTCGTAAGCCAGGCTTTTATCCAGCCCAGGAAGACAAAGACCTTTTAAGTGGTAAGTGCTGAGCATAATTCATTTTTATCCTTCCCTTCCTTTGAAAAAAGTCATGGGACAAATTTTAAAATGAGTGAGCAGCTTGAAAATTGGTTTAAGCTTCTGTAAACCCATCTATCATTCAAGGCACGAGATTTGTTTTAAACTAGTTCCACCAGAGCAGTGAACATTAGATAAAGGAGGTGAGAAAGATTGCTGTCAGCAAGATGAAAACCTGAAGCACAAAGCTGAGATGGGAACTGGAATTTTAGAGTGAGGGACCATTGGTTTAATGACAGATATCTGGGAAGAGCTAAGACAGACCAGTCTATGGGAGTGATTATATTCTGCTTATCTAAATTTCACTCTGAAATAAAAGTATAATGTTGTTAATACCCTTCCTGCCCTAACCTGCTAATTGATTAGATTAATAAACTAGAGCTGTTAAAGAGCTGTCCTAAGTATGATGCAGTTCTAACATGCAAGAGACCCCAGTTCTCTGCTGCCAGGCTCCCTGGGCACATGTTCATACCTGCACTGCACAACTCATCACTCACCAGCACAAGTCCACCACATGGATGGAAGAGCAAGATGAGCAGCAAGGCAGAAGCACGGACACAACTTAAAGAGTCCATTGCAAGCCTCCAGGGAAAACTACTGTGCCCAGCATGTCACAACTCCTGCTGCATTTCACGCAGCTAATCCCTTCCTACCACCTGCAAAGGGCACTTCAGCACAACCAGAATATCAGGACTTACCCAGTTTTCACAAAAACAGCCCAGCCCTCCCAGCCCAATATCAATAAGCAGAGAGTTTTCCCACCCCTGTGCATGCAGCTCTGGCCTGCAGCCAAGCAGCTCCCACGCAGCTGCTGAGCAAGAACAGCCCTTCCACTCGATGGTCTCGATGGTCCATTTGCCACCCTGCAGCTTTGGCCCTGCCAGAGCAGCTGTGGCACAGGAGACAGCCCTGCCATGCCATGGTGCTGTAGTGCCAGGTGATCAGGGACAAGGGCACTAGACCAATTCCAGTGACACTTACCCACTCAGAGGTCTGGTTTTTCTGATCTCGAAGAACTGTGTTCCCGTGTGATTGTATCTGTATTTAGCCTGTTAAAGGAAAGTAACTTCAACAGTCAAGCAATAAAATAACACTGCTCAAAAGGTGAATTTCAGTTCTGAGTTCCTGTTGAAACACAAAATGGGCAGTAAAAGACATCGATTCTCAGATATGAAACACTTGCCATGTGAAATAAAGAAAAACTTTTCACTTGTCTTTTTATATGACCTATTAACAGCACTAGATGCAGAGTCAGGTATTAAGCTTGGCCATCTAAAATGACACTGAAATTCAGCATTTGAAGGTTATAAATTCTCTTTTCCATTAGGTCCCACTCACTAATAGGTTGCAAGTTTGAAAAAAAGTCTCCCACTTGGGCAAGAGAAAGCTTTCATAACCTACCCAAACCAACCAACATAACCAAGGTCTGAAAAAACTTATTTCCTTTAGAAGTCTTTTTACTGCATCAGCCACATGGCTCACCTATGACCTGTCAACCAAAACCATTGCAGGTGCATCCATTCACACTTAAAAAACATAAACCATTCTCTAAAAAATACAATGCTCTTGAAATGAAAACAACCAGTTATGTCCAAGTCAAGGTCATTAGCTAACACTAATAGTAGAAAAGATCATCACAAATGAGCCAGCAGACAGCAATGAAATCTCAGCACCACTTGCCTAGAAGCACAGGCTGCCATGCAGCAGCATCATCAGAAGCAGCCTCTTTCCTGTTCCTTGAGCATTGATGTTCAAGCAGCAATGCAAAAAATCAGACCAGGAAAAGAATCTATTCAGTAAAAACAAAAACAAAACAAAACAAACAACAACAAAAAAATCATACTGCCCTTACTTCTGCTAGGTTACTTTTCCAGTTGAATCTCTTTCCTAACCTAGTACCCCAATTCTATTCCCATCAGAATGTTCACACCAGTAAAACTGGTGATACCAAGGCAGATACCAGGACACAAGTAGGTGACCCCATGGAGGCAAAGAGTTGCTTGCAAGGCATGAATAGCACAGCTGCTTGATGTATCACCACAGCCTAAATAAAAACTCCAGCTCTCACCAGGATGCCCTGAACTGACTTCAATTAGAGTTCAGAGTTCTCCACAAACAAGGCTTTACTTCCCTCCTGCCTTCAAAACTAATTCATGAGGCCCTTTCAGGGTGCTCTGCACAAAGCATACATCCTCTTTCAGCCCTCAAAGGAAGCCCAGCGCTGCTCCCCAGCCCACTTTGAAGCTTTTCTGAACACAGATCCAAACCCTGTGCCTAAGGCCTGTTCCTGCTACGTAGCAGAATGCAGGATTTCAAAACCATTACGGGGTGAGGTGGGGGATAATGTAATTTTTGGAGCTCTGTGTGACATAGTATCTTCTCTGGCACAATCCCAGCGAGCAACAAGCCTCTTGTCCTGGCCAAGTGGCTGCCATAAGGAAGAGAAATGCCTCATCCCCCTGCAGAGCAGGCAGGCCCCAGCCTCCCTCCCCAGCAGCAGCTGCAGCTCAGGCCCAGCTGCCGCCGCGATCCCAACCACGACTCCCCACCCAGCTAACCATGCCTGCTATTTATGGATGTTCTTCCAGCTGCCTCCCATATCCTTCCTTAATCACTACCAGGACTTCACACTCATTCCTCATCCCCACAGTTTCCCCCACACACGTACACAAAAAGGCAGAGTTTAGGAAAAAAAGAAGAGCAGCATCTGGGCCAGCAACCTTCTCTGAAATTATCTGTCAGCAATGGAAAGTCAGGAACTGGGTGTGGGGCAGTGACAGAGAGGCTAGACAGATGTGTAGATCCATGATGAATTCCCCAAGCAAGGTGGGACATCTGGAAGGGAGATGCTTTTGGTCAGTTCCTGCATCACAGGCAAGCCTGCCCACCTTGGGGTCAGGAGAGCTACCCCTCACCCCAGGGACAAGCACTCCCTGCAGGCTGAGCACACAGGCAATCCTCAGGGAACCCACAGGGGCTGCCAAGGCAGAGAGAAAAAGGGTTTGCCACGAGACTGGCTCTTAGTTGCTTTATGACAAGATGCCACATTATTTCTCCAGGCATCATGATTCAATCATAATATCCTCATAAATCAACTTCAAAATAAGCACTTCTATTCCCACCAACGTCACTTCAGTTCAATTTTTCAGTATAATTTAAAGTTAATTACATCTCCCAGAGGATTGCTATGACAAGCTCAGTGCTGCTGCTGCTATCACAAATCCCTGGAGGCGTCCCTTTACCCCCAAATGATCCCAAGCTCTTGCAACCAGCTAAAGCTTCAGTAAAGCTCTGTTAATTCACACCAGGCACAAGTCAGCCTTCTTTCTGGAGACCACACGCTCGAGAAGGATACTGCAGCATCTTCATGTAGGTCTGTATTGCCTGGAGCCATTCTGGGATTGACATGGAGAGCTTGTAGTTTGGCACTGGTGGCACTGAGGGCTGGACACAAGAAAAAAGATAAAGAGGTTAGACAGCCAGGGCTCCCTGCAGAGCAGATAAGTGATTTACTCGAGCAGCGGCATGTGCTTAGTGCAACACAATGTGGCAGCACAGATGGCTTAAGCCCCACGTGAACCCAAGCATCAGGCAAAGTCACCCTGCTGACCACGGGGGCTGCCCCAGCAGCAGAGCCAGCCCTTCCCTGCACAGAGAGGCCGTGGCAGGCTGATCATCAGAGCTGCCAGCATCCCCAAACACCACCCTACACAGGCAGGCAGGCCAGCACAGAAAGCCTGTGCTTCCCATTCCCCCCTCCAGCACGGGGCACTTTGGATGAGCAGAGTCCCAGTACTGACTCTGCTGTTCTCCCTCCCCCAGGAAGCCATTTCAAGTCCAATTTTTGGGCTCCTTTTCCACAAGAGAAAGATAAAAGGAGACAAGGATGCCGGGCTGCATAATTTCCCATCTGCCATATGTCTGCAACACACTTGCTGAGGAGGGAGAGCATAGCACCTAGAGGACCACCTGGGACCCAAATATTTAATGACATTAAGACACTTAAAGATATAGACTGGCAACATAATGGGATTTTTCCAAAATCTCATAAGACATCTGCTTGTGCCTAAGCATTTTAAGAAGGCAGGCCCTCAATCCATGTTTAATCCCCACAGCTATTTGGCTTCTGAGCCTGCAGCCATGCAGGAAAGGGGCACAGCCTTGTCCCAAGTCCACTTATTTCAGGGGTGAGACTGCAAAATATGGGGTCATCAGATATTAAAGTGGGCAGCATGGCTAAAAAGAAGTTAGCAAAATTCTTACAAACATGTTGGGTAAAGCAGTTTATTTGAATATCAATGCAGATTCAAATTCAGGAACCAGCAATTTGGGCAGCTGTGACAGGGTGCAAAGAAAAGTTCTGTGGGCCCACATCGTCGTAACCAAAGTTTAAACCTCATAAAGTGACATATCACTGTCTTTAATGCACTTCAAGTCAGCAATTACTGATAAGAACAGCAAGTTCAGGTGGTATGAGGCCATCTCTCACAAAGACTTTACTCCCCACTTCCCAGCTCTGTTAAGATTGTGTATTTGCTTTATGAGAATGTGCATCCCAAGGCGACAAAACCCAGAATTTACCACACGCAGCGAGTTACTCCAGTCAAACAGTAAATACACTTGGAGAAGGGGGAAAAAATCACCAAACCAGAGACTCCTACAGTACTGGCACACAGAAACATACTCTAAGTGGCAAGCAGATGGCAAGGCTTCCAGCTCGCCCCCGCCATCCCAGTGCTACACGGGTGCCTGCACACATGGGCTTTCTCCTCTCACCAGTGGGAGTTATGAGCAAGACTCATTAGCGCTTCTTAATCATGATTTTCATGTCTAAGCTCCTCATTAGACCCATTATTTTTGGTTCCACAGGTTCCTTTCTCACCCAGCCCCTTTGTGCTGTATGAATTATTCACCTGTCTCTTCCAGCATGAAGACAGACCTGGACTCAACACACCAGATAAGGCTCAAGTTTCAGAAGCAGCAAGGAGCTGACAAAGGGAATTATGGCAGGGCTGTCACACCTTCCTGAGGTGGCCATTTCTGCTCCAATATACTCAGTCCTTTGCTTCAAGGATACAGAAGCTCTAGGTGCATGCATTGCACTTGCACAACACACTGAGGCAATGGAAGCCCCAGCCAGTGAGGGGCCTGGCTGCTGCAGAGGTGGGGATTTCATCCTTTTCCCAGTCCTCACCCTGCTGTGAGACGCAGGACAGCATCCCATAGGGATACAACCAGTGTGAACAGACATAGCCCTTCCTGAAACAGTGGCCACCCTCACCAGAGGGGACAGGTTCAGACCTCCAAGTGAGGCGCTCCCCATCTCCAAGGTAGGTGATCACATTATCCAAGGAGGATGACCATGTCAGATACCAGATCATAGCCTAGAAAAGGCTTTTCCCACTGGCTAGGGTTTTCCCACTGGCTAGAACATATTCCAGTTACCTCAGCAGGCCTGCTGAGCCAGGAGGCCAGATCTCAGGCAAGAAGGGAGGAGTGCCCATAAGCCTGAGCCCACACAGGGCAGCCCTGCTCTCCCCTCTCCAGTGCAGGGCAGGCAGTACACACACCATGCTGCCAGCCAGGCCGGGGAGCCACATGCTACTCCCACTCCTTCCAAACATTTTTCCCTCCCTGATTCCTGCCCCAGCTGCACAAGGACTGATCCTGGGCACCCACCCAGCATGGAGCAGAAGCCAGGGCTGCACAACACAAGTGAAGGAAAGCACAGCTTTGTTGTGATTGAAGATGCAGCCCTCCAGCTCCTGGTATGCATCCACAGCAGCAAGGAGCGGTCAAGGGTTTGTAGCAAGAGGTCATGGATGGCAAGAGGAAATGCAGACACAGCACTACAGACCATGAATTTGTAAAGCAAGTGAAATTCAGAGACAAGTCAGATGAAAAGCCTTGACCTTATATCAGTCTTTCCAAGGAATAGCAGCTCCAGACAGTGGAGCTGCTGCAGTGCAAGACCACGTGGCAGAGCTGGAGACTGGACCATGACTGGAAATGCTGTAGTCTCAGTTCACCACAGACCTCCTGTGTGAAACTCATTTTGTCCAATTCCATTGACTCACTTAATGACCAGAAAGTCATTTTCTACTAGCTCCCCCTGCAAGCACACTGTTACTCAGCACGGATGAAGTTGACAGGCAAGAGTCCTCAAAGATGCTGAGAAGTTTAATTTATTACAATCTCCAAGTGTCTCCAAGATCACAGAACAGGTAAAGGATTGCACAGCCCTTCCAAACTGTGAGCCTGCACTATTCCCAGAGCTCAAGCCAACAGTCAGAGGTGGGGACCCCACAGGTTCCAAAACTGCCCTTGCAGACAAGCCAGCTTTTTGTAAGGACTCTGCCTCCCGAGAGAGACGCAGCCCCGCACCTCTGCAGTTTGCATTTGTTCCAGTAAGGGCAACCTCACAGACACAGTCAGAAGGTACTTATCACCTTGCCTGTATGATTGCTGAGACTAATGCCAAGGTGATTAGAGCAATCAAGTGGAGCTTCTTGGAGAGGGGATGAAAACTCTCTCCCATCACTAGGGATTAAGAACAGATCAGATGCAGAAATGGAGCAGCACACACCACTCACTCAGCCTGAGACAACTATCCATGCAAGCAGATTACAAATCATCTCACAGGCACAAGTTTCCCTCATCACCCCCAAGCAGCAGTACCTGGTCTTTTGCAGGGTGACACATACCCAGCAGCCAATTAAGAAAATTTGTACCACCAATTAAGGAGTAAGTCTCTACTCACATTCCTACTCTGACCCCGAACTCACAACTTTGTTAATCCACTAACACTTCG